>QTSX02005773.1:0-308989 GCA_014839935.2 Entomophthora muscae
TGATTTTGCAAATATTAAAGCTAGAGCTAAGGAATATTTACCACCTGGGGGTGCTTGCCGTGGATTAGGGAAGCATACAAAATAGGAGCAAATATCAACTTCAAAGAGATGAATGAAATTTGCAGGGATATCAAATTAAACTTTGATGAATATATTTATGAAAATATTCAGCAATTCCCATTTACAAATATTGATGAATATGAAAAAACCTAATAAAACCCAACTTTCAAATAGGAAATGAATATATTAAAACTAAATTTTTTAATGAAGTATTTAAGGCATTGTCAAACAAAGTTGGGGACACAGTCCTTGTGAATACATTTAAACCTTTATTAATTTTGTTCACCAAGGCATGGGGGCAGATACAAGTTGGGCGCCCCCCAGAACCATCTTTAAGTTCAATCAGACATCCTATATCAACAGATTAGTTCAAGTATACAAAAGATTATGCATGTTTTCTGAAAAATATGCCTTGCAAAGGATTCATGTTGCCATATACCTAGAAATACTGTTGCACTGCATATTAAAAACAAACTTCAAAAAGTTGGAGGATGGACCTATACAAATTGATATATGCCAATTAGCACTAGAACACCAGAAGACACCACAGGAATGTAGGACAGTTGAGCACGTCCTGTATCACTCCTTTGTAATGGTATTGTTTATGGGTACTACATGCCTCCCAAAAAGAATCTACTAATTGATTTATTCACCTGCCTCCCTTTTATCAAGTGTTTGGCAATCACCGGGGTGCAGGGGCCACCCCTCTATCAATTGCATCCAGGGTTGTCCACCACATACAGAAGAGTATGTGGATCCAGTTATACGCTTTTGCCAAAAATTTGCTTTTGGGTTATAATTCCCCAGAATAATCACATTCCATTTGCAAGTTGCATATCCCTAATAAATTTTATTCCCTTGCAATTTAACTTTTTTTAAATATTAAAATTTTAATATTGAAATTTAATATTGAAGTTTGAATATTTAAAATTTAATATTGAAATTGTTACAACATCTTTGATTACTCCCTCTTGGGGAATTAACACCCTGAGTAAATCATCAAACAGCTCACTGAATGGTTCACCGTCCAGTCAATAAACTGGTGGCACCATTATCAGTTAACCATCTATGACGGGGATCACTCAATCCAGGTCCTAAATAGAACACAACTTGATTAAGCCTTGTGACTCAAGAGGAACATTACCCAGATAAGCCCCATGACCTCCATGACGTGCATGGATAGCATGTGGCTTGTCATGATACTATATATTATTATATATTCATATCCAGTAAAGTATCATTCTCTTCTTAAATCTTCCCCTTATTTATGTTTATTATACTTCCCAGAAGTATAAACTTGACAAAATTAAAATTTTAAAATATTAAAAGTTAAATTTTAATATTTAAATTGTATTATTTAAATTTTAATATTAACTTTTACTAATTAAATAATTAAAATTTAATATTAATAATGATATTTAATATTTAAATTTTAATATTTAAAATTTAATAGCTCGATTATAATAGTAATATATCTAAATATATTATAAGACATTAGTTATAGTTGCAAACATGTCAAATAATAAAAAAGAATTAAAAATGTTTTTATTTGCTGGCTTGTTGAGTATGGGTTCCTTTATTACATAGTTAAACATTAAGAACTGAATTTATCTGCAATAGACGGCCTGCTCCACTTATGTTCTAAACAAGTGCTTGTTTAGAATTTGAATTACATTTCCCTTATAATATGATTTGGTAAATATATTTGATATGCTTGACCCGCGCAGCATAAGTACTAGTTAGTAAGAGATACATGAAAATCATTGGTTTTTGTGTGTGTGGCTATAGTGGCACTGATATATTAAGGATCAGATGAGGACTTGAAAGGTCCAATTTATGGCTTAAAAAAAGCCAAAGTACCAACAAGAATTCACAATTATTTAAAAAAATTAATCTATTTAATCTTTTTTAATTTTTAATTTGTTAACTCTACAGTAAATACACTATTTGGTGGATTATAATAAAAATATGTGTCTCTATATCTAGAATAATTAATTTTAATTATATTTTTTACTAATTCTTATATGTCTATAATATAATTCAATGTCACTCATTATATATAAATAATAATTTTTAGGTCCTAAAGAGAAACAAAATATATAACAAAAACAAATAAAACCCAGAGGCCCATTTATCAGATTGGCTTGGAGGCAAGGGATTTGGGGAGGAAGGATTCCGAGTGCTTGTAAAAAGCCGCCACCACATCAGGTGGCATTGCAAATTGGCTGATCTCAAGAATGTTGAAGAGATCCTTGGTATCCTGAGGGAGGCCTTTCTTCACCTTTTTTATCCATCCAAAGATCTCCTCAATTGGGTTAAGAAATGGAGAATATGATGGGAGGAAGAGGAGTCTCATTGGACAGTCAGCCAGGCAGTGGCTGGCCAAATGGCTATTTTTATTGATGGGCGGGAACTCAGACATAACCAGATCCACTTTGTGGAGCCTGAAATTATCCAACACAACAATGTTGGTTGTGCCCTGGTAATTAATCTGAAGGTTCTCCTTGACGGCTCAGAGAAAATTGAGAAAAGTCCTGCTATTGTGGGAACCCTTGATCATTTGGTATTGGTCCAATCTGCGAGGACCAAGAAGGCAACCATTTAATAGGCCTGGGAACAGACAGCTGCACAATGGGATACACTGTCCTTGGACTCCTTCTTGACCCACCCATGCCTAGACCTGAGTGAGGAGGAAAACAACAATTTGTCAATATAGAAGAACTGTATGTTGCCAGTCTCCTTAAGGGCCAGATAAGTTTTGGCATAAATGCGTCAATCTTCAACTGTTTTCTTGCTGTTCCTATTGTACAGAGAAACTCCAAGGACCTTCTAAGAGAAGCCCAATTTGACCATTGCTTTGTATACAAGGGTTTTGGAGACAGAAAGCCTGAACTCTATGGTAAGCATTGATTGGATGGCAAGTGAGTCCAGGTGGCAATCCTTGGTAACCCACTGCTTGATTGCATTGATATGAACGGGCTGAAGTAGTTTTGGCTGCCGCTAAGCCTTGGTGGATTTGGCAATTTGCCTGGTGTCCCATATTTTTTGTTGATGTCACCAATATATCTGGCTGTGACACCAATTGGGACGCAATATCCCAAACCGCCATTCCCCTGTTCAAGCAGTTGAGGAGAGCTTCACACTCACTATCTGCCAACCAACGCTGGCCCTTGGCAGGTACCACAGCATCCTGGCTAGCAGGTTTGACACAGGGGACGGGGACCTTTGTGTAGAAGTTGGGGTCACACTTGCTTGCAGTGGTGCCTTCAATGGTGGTATATGATATAGGCACAGATGTCTCTTCAGTGGTGGCCAATGGCTCATATGATGTATCAAAGACGCAGGGGCAGGAAGTAGCAACTCTTGGATCAAGAGTGTGGGGCCGGGTGACAACTGGGTATACAGTGGGGGTGTATGTAACCTAAGTGTTCCTGGTGACCCTGGTGTAGGAAACGTTTGTGGTAGGCCTTGAGAGCAGCTTCTGTCTTAGATTCAGGCTGGTTGATATGGCCTGGGATGCAGGAGGTGGTTTAATGGCAATGACACCTTGGGAGGCCTGTGTGTTGGCATGACTCCCTTCAATTTGTGTTCTGGGTCTGTTCTTGGACCCTCTGGGACGCCCTTGTGGACAGGCTGCCCCACAGGCTGGTGCAAGAGCGGGTTGAGAATGCAATTGACAGTCCATAAAAATAAAATTAAAAAATATATTTTAATATTATATGTATTTATTTGGATTTATTGGTTTAGTTGTGGGTAGTCATTTTCTCTTGATTTAGCCTTGAATAGTAATAGAATTTCTACATCTGTGATTTGAAGTGTATAATATTGTATCCTTTCTGGGTTTGGATAATTTTAAAGTTTAGTCACTTTTTATGTCTAAACATGGTTGCTGAGATTGAATTTTTCATTAGATTTTATCCAGAGTGGAGCTTCTTTATTTGGATTGATGTTTCCTAGTGTGCTTACTGTACATTGAATTTGTATTCCAGTTCCTGCAATTAATATCTGAGTTTACTAGTGGCATTCAAAAGTGATTTGAAATTTGGTTCTTGGATTTGACAATCCTGCAATTTCAAAAAACATAGTAAACTTAATGAAAATGGCTGATGGATTTGAACACTTCAAATCTGATTCCAGTTAATTCATTTTGTCCATTAGAAATATGCAGTCTGACTTGAACTTTGTAAAGTGTCTATGAGTTCCTGCATTTCTAAAAATTCAAATAAAAATACAAAAAAAGCAATTTAATTAAAAAAAGGGCCATCCTGCAAAAGTGATTCAAAATTTGGACCAAGGATTTGACAATCCCACATTTTTACGTTCAGGTTCCAAATCTACAGTAGTGCAGAGAGCTTCTTAACATTTTAACACACACAATATTAAATAAAAACTCTCAGCTCCTCTCAGCATAATATTATCACTAATAAATATATTTTCACTCATTTACTTTTTTAACTTATGCATTATTTTTTTAATTTTTGAGCATATGAAACTGCCTTGCTTTTGGGTTAACTTTCAAACCCGTTTTAAATTTAAGCAAGTTGTACATGTAAAAAACAGTAAATTTGATTTTTTCTAAACCCCAAGAAACTTGACAGTGAGAATTCAACTTTTTTTCTCTCAACAGTGAGAATTAGGGTTTTTCAGCTGATTGACAGTGCCAAACTTGACACTTTACTATCTTTTGAATTTTTCACTCCCAATAAAAAAATCCACATATATATTATAATCTACTACTCTTCCTGCTACTCCCCATATAACTTTTATATATTTTTTTATTTTCAACTATACTTTTTTATTGATTTAGCACTAAGATGTTATGCTGAACCTGACATCTTTAATGCTTCATCAAATACCACTTATTTTCTATGTTTTAACCTTTATATTTATATTTTGAGCTTCTTTTTTCTTCTAATTGCGTTTTTATGCCTTTTTCTTGATGAATAAAACTTTATTTGCATACTTTTTACTTATATTTTGCTTTGATTTACCTCTTTTTGTTTAATATACCTTTTCAATTGCTTTATTTACAATACTAAGCTTTTCTTTAGCCAAGATCATCTAAATCCAACAAGCCTACCAAGCTCCAAGCCTCAAAGGGCTAAAATAAACTGCCTCCACCCCCAAGCGTGCCAAGAAGCCTGCAAAGGCAAAGTCTCCCACTCCCACTCCCATAACTTCCCCTTTTCCCACTTCTTCTCCTCCCACCCCTCCACCCTCATCTTACCCTTCACCTTCAACTTCCCTTCATCACTCATCACCCAATAAATCCAACAATGATCTCACTGATCACTCATTTTATGAGTCAGAGGCTGACTCTGAGCCCACAAAGGAGCGTCATGCAAGGAAAGAAAAGGCTGTCAAGGAGCCTACGTCTTCTTCTGGCAAGAAAAAGGAGGCCTCAAAGCAGGTCTCAAATAACCCTTCCCCTTCCCCCCTGATTGCTCTTCTCCCCTTCCTTCATCTGACCCCCAAGATGAGCCAGAGGAATACTCCAAGAATTTTAAAGCTTCTGGTCAAGTGGCTTGGGATCCAGTGGCCATCCACAACATCTGTAATGTGGATGGGGAGTTCAAATTTCCCAAGAGCTTCCCCTGCTACTTTCTCACCATGTCCGTGAAGGGCAGCTCTGGATACATTGCTGATAATTAAATTTTCAATTGTAATAATCAAAAGCGCCAAATCAAGAGCAAGCACTTTGTTTGTAAGGATAAGATTTGCAGGGCCCATCTGAACACCAAAGGCAGGGAAACAGTCACAGCTAATAATGTGGAGCACACCTGTGAGCCCCCTAATCACTTAATCACAAGGATGCTCAAGTGGTATCTTTTGCAATTCATTCCCATCTCTGTCAACATCTGCGCTTCTGATTTGGCCATCAAGTCTCTACAGCACCTGCAGCCCAACTATCTTGTAAGGTCTTAAGGCTTGGGGAAAATTATTATAAACTAAAGCCTTCAGCCAAAAAAATGTTTATATTAGTTAAATATAGGAAGGTGGGGAGAGTCTGCAATAATAACTGGATAAAAGCTCCTAAGAGTTTGTATGAGGTAAAGTAAGGAGTAAGGTGATTTATTAATCCTAAGAAAATAAAATAAAGCCCAGTCTTAATGACTGACAATTTAGTCAAAAAGTCAATTTCTAGGTCTGGGAAATGATCACCATTAACTGGTGGGTTAAAAATATCCACTATCAACTTGTGAGTGCCACTATAGAAACTACCTAACTGCTGGAAAATATAATTGAATGGTATCATGGATCTAAGATAGAATTTCAAAGGTAAAGAAGGAAAATACAAGCCACAAAACCTAACAAGTACCTTTTTGGAGGTGCAAGTCAAACAATCTCAACTTAAGTTGAGACTGGATAGAAAGACAAGCTTTTATTTCAGCTTGGGTTTTTGAGGTAAAATTAAGGGAAAGAACAACTAACTAAAAGTGGTTAGATGTTTTGATGGTGGAAAAAATCCATTTGAAGGCACATGTCTTGACTTAACCTTTTAAAGTTAAGGTAAAGGCAAAGGAGACAATTGGGGCGGCTTCAGCTTAGCAGCTGAAAATAAAGCAAGAAGCAAGCGGGAAGACGGAAAAATGAAGTCCAAACTGTTGGCGTAAGCCAGAGCAAAAAAGCAAAAGGTAAGCAAGTTCCAAACTGTTAAAACTAACTTGATTGTTAGGTCCCAGGTTTGAGAATTGTCCAGGGCTTAAAGGTAACTTTGGACTTGAATTTAACCATTAAAATAGAATAATAATGAACTGCAGGGCAAGGAAAAGGATAGGGAGTGTTTGAAATAATAAAATTTGATGTGCATTTTACCAAGGTTGCTTAGAAAACTATTGTTGATGATCCTGAAGATTACTAGCAGCTTAATTTAAAATGAGAATCCTGACAAATCTCAAGTTGGTGCCCACACAGGAGCAACTGGTTAAGTTTATACTCAATAAAAAAAAATTACTGATAATCCCCCTCCACCCAAGGCCTCAGACGTCCTCTCTGAGCTCACGCTCACCCATAAGCTTAAGCAGCTCCCAAGTGGGGAGCACTTCCTGATCTACAATGACAGCCCAGGATTCAAGGACTGTATAATCTGCTACTCAATTCAGCAGAACCTGGTGGAGTTAAAAAGGGCGTCAACCTGGCTAGTTGACATTACCTTTGCCACTTGCCCCCAGATTTTCAAGAAGCTCTGGATGATCCATGCCCAGATTGACATCCAGGTGATTCCACTTCTGTTCTTTCTTCTTCCTGGGGCCACCAAGGCCATCTACACCCGCGCTTTTGAATCCTCTGCCAAGAGCTTTCCCTCCATCCCCCCAATGACAATGCCAAGAAGACCCAAAACACACCTGCGCCAACCCTTCTGATGCTGACAAGGACCATGCCACCCTGGACTTGGAGGAAAACGTAAGGCTGAGAACTCTGGGGCCTCACATATACATTATGGGCTTCAATCCTACTCATTTCAATGCATTTGAGCATCTGGGTCATTATTTTAGGGATTAGGCCATTTTCTAATGCACATGCTGCTCAAGCCGCAGCATAACACAGTTTGATTTTGAAAAAGTAACTAATTACACATTTTATATTTAAAACATTAATAACTCAATAAAAATTAATATTTTTTTACAATGTAAGCTATCAAAATGAAGCTAAAGATCCTATCTTTCTATTGGGGCAAAAATTTTAATATGTATAATATACCCAATATTAAAGAAAACAATTTAAAAGAGCATGTCAGATTTTATTATATTATTTTTATAATGAAATAAAATAGATTGCTTTAAGCTAAAAAAGATATTTTTCATTAAATAATATATACTTTTTATTTGACAAAATTAAAGATAAGATTTAGAGTTTATTTTTGCACTTTATTTTATTCAAAAAGCTCAATCCTTTAGAATTTTATGGTAGTTTGAAGTTAGAATGTTATTATCACTGTTTAGATTAATTTTATGGTTCAAGTGAGCTTTGAACCTCAATTTAAGCATTCTTTAAATGGATTTCTTTAATAATTTATCATTATAAAAACATGCAGAAGAGTTACAACTAAGTGAATACGTCATTTTAATTGATTTGCATTGATTACAAAGAGGATATTGTGTAATAACAATGCTTAGCTGCTTCACATGAATCAATTGAGCATAAAAACTGGGTACTTAATTAATTATACAAACATAAATTCAAGTCCAAACTATAGTAAAAGCTATCACACCATTTCTTTCAGAATGGTGTCATTTAGCTTGGTATATAAGAGATAAAGCACCACAAAGCTTCTAATTCAAAAGACCCCATTCAAAGGCCACATTCTGATCAGAACTACTCCATCATTAAGGCACATTTCAGAGATCTGACCTAATTACAGATTCAAAATACTACCATATCCTCAGTTAAATTTACTTCTTCCATGCTACCCTTTTTTTCCTTGGGAGCTTGAACAAAAAGAGAAATAATTGCAATGTTAAAAAAGGCATTCCTCTTTATTGCTGGTGATTGTCTTGATAATTTTATCAAGCACTTCCTTAATCAAACTGAATTTGGGAAAGCTCAGTTCCTGCCAACTATTCAAAATCAAAAAAGCAATGAGTTCATTGAAAACTTAAAGGATCTCATGAAATCTTCTCCCCAAAAGAATCTCCCAGCATTGCAATCTCTGGTTACTTCCAGTTACTCTTTAAAAGAGCTTAATGATATGGGGTTTAATATAACCAAAAGTGAGTTTGATTACTCAAGAAAAATAAATAGAAATAAAAATGTAAGCTTAAACAAAAAAGCCAAAAAAATAATAACTATTCATTAAAAAAATAATTAACTAAAAATAATTAAAAAATTGCTGGAAAATTCTTTTGAAACAAGCCAGTTTACAAAAAAAGTGCCTGAAAAATTTATAAAGATATAGAAAAAGAGATGAGTAATTACTCAACTGAAATTAAATACTCTATACTTAAAACAAAAAAGAAATATATGAAAATATGAAAATAAAAAATGATTTTCAGTTTCAATTTCTACTTACTATAAATTAATCCCTAAAAATATTATAAAAAGTAAAAAACAAACCAATATGTGCAATATTTGTAATTTAAAAAATTCACTAGAAAAAAGAAGGAAGAATGTGAAAGTAAAAACTTGCCATTACCAGAATCTATAGAAAATGACTTAAAGACTATTAATCAGCACCAAGACTTTTATGTTCATCAAAATAGGGAATATAAAAAGGATATTTATGAATTAGATGATGGGTATTGTGTTGTAGTTATAGATTATAAAGAAAACTTAAAAGTTGGAAGTGGTCCAATTGAGACCAATAATTGTTTTTATCCAAAAAAAACCTATCTCATTATTAGGGTTTGCATTAGGTTTTAAAAAAAACTATGAAATTAAATATTAATATCACAATTTTTTGTCTCAAATATTATCACATAATTCTTTATTTTCAGGTGAATGTCTAATTAGTCTTCTTAAATAGGATAGATTTAAAAAAATAAAAAATATAAAAGTGTGGACTGATAATGGAAATAATTTTAGATCATATGAATTTTTATATTACTTATTTAAAGAGGCACCTAAATATATTAAGGGTTCTATAAAATATAATTGTTTTGTTGAATGTCATAGAAAAAGCATTGTTGATGGTCACTTTGGTGTAATATCAAAAATGTTAAAGGAAAAAAATGAGCTTTATATTAACAATATTGATGATCTTAAAAATATTTTTGAGCAAGAAGAAAAAAGAAAAGAATTATATAAATCAGTGCTATCAGGCTCAAACATTTCTCAAAAGTCATTATTTTATATTTATGAAAGTAAAGTTAGGCCTATAAAAAGAGAGCTCAAAGTTAAAAATCTGCGCATTAATCTTTCATATTTGATAAAAGATGGGAAGTTGTATACTTCACCTTTAACATTTGAAAGTTTCTCAGAATATTGAGATAACTTATCATTTGAAATCACGTGATGATACCAGAGAAACAAAAATATCCAAGGATGCTAGTGATGTATTGGGGCAAGTTCATGAAGTAGGGCAACTTACTAGAGGGTGTATTTTAAATAGAGTTATCAGTCTTTTAAAAACAACAAAAAATTTTCTGAAACAAACTGAGAATATGTATGATAATCCAAAGATAGGGTAATAGCATTTATAGCTTTGGGGTTGCTATTACTCTCCCATGCAACTCATAATAAATCTTTTTGGTTTGTAGTTTGTAGTAGCACTTAAGATATTTTCAGTAATACTATAAGTTGCAATTTTTGATTCTAAAATTTATGACTTATTTTTAAAAAAATCATCTAAGCCCAAGATCAATTAAAGTTTTGTGATTGATTGTATTTTAAGCTTTCTGAATATTTAGAATATGAATAATGTGATTAAGTTATAAAACAATCAATCTGGCGCCTAGGTATAACAAGAAAAATAATGACTCATCTGTTTAGCAGGGGTGCCACTTCCACTTCTGCCAAGAAGTTGCTTGCAATGTGCAGGCCCATGCCAAGCTTAGTAGGTTGAGTCAGAGAGATACCTTGAACACCTGAAAATTTGTGCTAGCACAATTTAGTGCCTTGGCTTTTTTAAGGCCAGAGCACACTGTGCAGGGGTTTGAGGCTCTCTCAGAGGATCCCTACATAGCAAAGCATCCAGAGCTCAAATCTTTCCTTGAGTACTTCAAGTCCCAGTGGATTGGGAAGGTTGTCACTCAGAGGCAAGGTAAAGCCTGTGCCAAGTCCAGCTGGAATATGTACCAGGCTGTGGTGAATGGAGAGCTGAAGACCACTTTGGCTCTTGAGGCTTATCATAGGCATCTTAAGGCTAACTTTTAGCTGCACTCAAAGTTCAATAAGATTTTTTACCTCCTCCAGCACAATCAGGAAAAACCATCTCCAAGCTCAGGGATCTAGCTAACTATGTTCCCCACAAGCCCTCCAAAAAGTCATCTCTCTTCACCAAGGCCATCCAGAATGCGGTCAATCACAAGTACAAGGCCTCAGAGATCAAGCAGCAGTTTGAGCTTATTGGAACTGTCCTCTTGAAAGGGGCCAAAATGAAGAAGGGTAAAAAGGGGAGGAGTAAACTTGCTTGCTTCTATGTTTTTCACTTTTGAATTTTAACTTTTTAGCTTTAATTTTTACTTTTTAGTTTTAATTTTTTTTACTTTAATTAGATATCAATGAATTTTTTTGTATATATGGTAATTTTGAGATGAATACTTTTAGTTGAAAGTGAATGAAATGTCTTAATTTTTGTTAATTTCCTAACAAAATATAATATATTCACAGTTGTACTTATATGAAGTATATCAAATAAAAATATTTATTTCTTAAATTTTGCATAACTTTTTTTATGTTTTTTTTATTTTTGTATTGTTGTAATTTTAATTTATAGGGGAATAAAAATATTTTTATAGTGAAGAGTGTAAATTACATAGTAAAATGTGAAATAATGGATTATTTCTCCTTATTCTCATTAATTAAGGTACAATTTTTTTGCAATTTTCAATCTCTGGGGCCACTTTAGTATATCATATTTGTATATCTTACTTTTTTATATTAAAAGATTTCAGTAAATCAAGATCTTTTAATTCAAAAAGTTCAATTTCCAGTTGTTAATCAGGGAAAAAACTGAATTCTCACTTAACTATATAGTCAATCACCAGGGAGTCATTTTTACTACAGTTTCCTACATTGTCAGTCTGCTTTAGAGACAGATAGGTATCAGCATAAATGCGGCAATCCTCAATGGTCTACTTGCTGTTTCTGCTGTACAGAGAAACACCCAATACTTTCCAGTAGAAGCCCAAATCAACCATGATTTTGTAGACAAGGGTTTTGGAGAAAGAAAGCTCAAACTCTGTGGCCAGCATTGATTGGACAGCAAGTGAGTTCAGGTGGCAATCCTTGAATACCCACTGCTTGATTGCATCAATATGCATAGGCTGAAAAGTTTGGGCTGCCACTTAGCCTTTGGATTTTTGGCAATTTGACTGGTATCACCATATTTGATGTTGAGGTTGCCAATATATCTGGTTGTAACACCAAATTGGGGAGCAATATCCTGAAATGCCATTCCTCTGTTCAGGAAGTTGAGGAGAGCTTTGTGCTCACTGTCCAACAACTGATGCAGGCCCTTAGCAGGTACCACAGCATCTGAGCTATTGGGGTCAACACACTGGATGAGGACCTTTTTGTAGAAGGTGAGATTATTCTTGTGTGCAGTGGTACTGTCAATTGTTGAATACACATCAGGCACAGATGGCTCCTCAGTTATGGCCAATGGCTCATAAGAGGTGTTATAAACACAGGGGCATGCAGTGGAAACTCTGGGATCCAGAGTGTGGGGCCGTGTCACAACAGGGTATACAGTGGAGGTGTATGTAACCTCATTGTTCCCAATGACCTTGGTATGGGAGGCTTTGGTGGCAGGCCTTGAGAGTGGCTTCTGTCTGGGATTCAAGCTGATAGCTCTGGATTGTGACGTGGGAGGAGTTTAGCTGGCGCTGACGCCTTGTGTCAGGGCCCAGAATGCCCTGGGAAAATCAGCTGGCCTTCCTGGAGGCAAAGCAACCCACAGCATGGGAATCATTGCCAACTGCCTTCTAGAGTGAAAATCCCCCCTTTCAAATAACAAATGACCTGGGATTTGAGAGGCCCACAAGCCTCAAATCCCTGGCTTCAATTCTATTAAAAAATTTGGCCCCCTTTACTATTTAAAAATGTTACATTGGAGCACAATTGTTTGATTGTGCAATCAGGCGCTTGATTGCTTGTGGCTTCTATAAATAGCTGTGGCACCTCAGCATGCTGCAGCCTAAGCAAGCTTCCTGTTATACTACCCAATTCCCATCCATCCCTAGGCTCAAGCACACAATTCCTGGCCAAATTGCCAGTTTGGCTGAAAATGATGCCACCAGATCTCTGGTGGCACAAAAGACTACACATTCACCAGTAAGTATAATTAGTGAGGAGGAAAAGCCCTTCTCACTGTTGACATCATAAAATCTCTTTTTTATGCTAAGTACCCATTAATTTCTTGCATGAATTATCTATTTTTGCACCAATATAATTATTCAGTTTGCATATATCTGTGAGTCCATTACACAATACAACCACACTTATCTGTTCCCTCCTGGCTCTGCTCCTGTCACTTTGGTTAAGCCACCTTGCGCCATTGAATTGGAGTTCTTCCACCCACACCACCTGGATCTTCCTCCTGTCCACTCTAGAGTGTCAATTCCGCCTACCATGAAGGAGATTCCTCCTACTTCCCCCCTGCCAACTGTGCCTCCTTCCCAGGATCTCAGAAACTTGGGTTTTGTATACATCACAGTATTAGGTCTGGCCAATCAGATTGTGCCTCATACTGGAATTTGGTGTTCCCTAGCTACAGCTGTAAATTACCTATTCAGAATAGCACCAATTGTGCTCATGACCTTCCAGGCTCAGCCCTCCTCCCCTGTGGGAGTCTAACTGGACTCTGGTATGGGCTGTGACACCTTGGGAGGCCTGTGTGTTGGCATTACTCCCCTTGAGTTGTGTTCTGGGTCTATTCTTGAACCCTCTGGGATGCCCTCATAGACAGGCTGCCCCACAGGCTTTTGCAGGAGCTGATTAGGAATGGGATATTCTGTCTATAAAAATAAAATAAAAAACATATTTTATATTAAATATTTATTTATTTAGATTTTAAGGTAAGTTGTGGGTAGTCATTTTCTCTTGATTTAGCCTTGAATAGTAATAGAATTTCTACATCTGTGATTTGAAGTGTATAATATTGTATCCTTTCTGGGTTTGGGTAATTTTAAAGTTTAATCTTTTTTATGTCTAAACATGATTATCAAGATTGAATTTTTTATTTGATTTTAGTCATGGTGGAGCTTCTTTATTTAGGTTAGTGTTTCCTAGAGTGTTTACTGTAATTAAATTTGGATTCCATTTCCTGCAATTAATATTTGAGTTTACTAGTGGCATTCAAAAAGTGATTTTAAATTTGATTTATGGATTTGACAATACTGAAATTCCAAAAAACATAGTAAACTTAATGAAAGTGGCTGATGGATTTGAACACTTCAAATCTGATTCCAGTTAATTAATTTTATCCATTTGAAATATGCAGTTTGACTTGAAATTTGCAAAGTGTCTATGAGTTCCTGCATTTCTAAAAATTCAAATAAAAATACAAAAAATCAATTTAATTAAAAAAGGCCATCCTGCAAAAGTGATTCAAAATTTTGACCAAGGATTTGACAATCCCTCATTTTTATGTTTAGGTTCTGAATTTACAGCATGGTGATAATCAAAAATACTTCATATTTAAACAAAAGGATTTCATATTTAAGCAAACCCCAAGTTGGGCAATATTCAGTAATAAAATATCTAAGTATTTTTGGTGAACAGGAAAAATGTCAAACAATAAACAAAATATCACTAACAAAAATAAGAAATTATTTCAAACAATAAACAATGTAGCTCAAACTAAAAACAAAATGAACTGACACATCAAAAAATGGATTAATGCTGTTCCATAATATATTATAATTATATCTGTATTCAGATGAGGCACTAACAGAAGGACTAAAATGAAGAAAAAATAGAGAAACCTAGAAGCAAGATTCACAAACACAAAGCAAAATGAAGTCACACAAGATATGTAGTATGAGCAGCCTAAAATAGAAAATTAACAGTTTAACAGCCAATCAACAGCTATCCAATTTAGGAACAAAGGCATTTTATTCATTTTCATGGATCTTTATTTGTGTATAATAGTTTTGAGAACTTTCCAGATATGGACTCATGATTACAATAAAAAGAAATCATAAATTTTAAATTCTACTTTTAGTGATTTTATCCTAGGCTTTTTTACAGTGGTTTTTACTAGAAACATTTTTGATGACACCAGCAACCAAGCCAGCAGCAGCCAAGACAGCTTCAATAGAGGTGAGGCTCAGAACTTGGAGGCAACTATTTACACCAAAGCATTTGATGCGGGTAATGAGGAAGCTGACCTGTATTTGACCCCCAACCCCTATGGCTTTGACTTGTTCAACAGTCACCTAGTGCCTAGCTCTGCCCCTGCTCCTGTACCCACCCCCGTACAAGCTACCTGTCAACCAACCAATTAGGATAACAACTTTGATTTGGAACAGCTTCCTGCCATCAGCCAACCTGCCTCATCAGCCAATCAGGCTTCAGCTCCTGCAGCCCAGCGCCCCAAGTAACAAATCATTACTGCCCAAATTCTTCAGGAAATTGTGGCACTGAACCTGCAGGGTCTGTCCTGGGTCCAAACTGCAGCCTAGTTACAATTTACCCAAGCCACCATGATGCAGGAGTTCAACAACCTAATGAGCAAGGGGAATCTGATTGGGACGGCCAAGAAGCCAAAGAAGCAGGTTGACTCCCAGATCAAGGAAGCATATCCTATAATGCTTGACCTCCTTCAGTGGTATCCCAAGCTTCCCCTGACCCAGGTCTGGAAGCAACTTGTGCATCATGACATTTGGGTTTCTGAGCGCATGGTGCAGCTCTGGATGCATGGGAAAGTAGCATTAATCAGGGTGTTGACCAAATTTGCGGTAACCAATGGGATGTCAGTGAGGATTCCCCATATGATCCTGCCATTGAATCTACTCTGGTTCAATGCCTGACAAGTTTTTCAGATGACATCATGTCCATCTCCTATTACAAGTTATCAATTGATTTTGATAATTTTGTTGAGCAAGGGAAAGCCATCAAGAAAAAAAGGAATAAGGTCAAGAAGGGGCATTTCATGGTGTGTTTCTGGCTGTTTCAGCAAAGGGGTTTGTTTATTATTGGACAAACCCTGATTACACAAATGGCTATAAGTATAGTCCTTGTGATGACTGTAAATCAGACCCTCCTTTACACACAAGGTGAAATATGGGTATGTCTCTCCTTGTCTGCACTGAGCCACTGGGCTACTATTAGATGTAAATTTAGTCCAGTTATTTCTGTTTATTTTCTCTTCTCCTGCACATTAATTATGTGCAGGAATAGTCCAATTATAAATTGATTTCTCTTCTTGCAATAAAGATATCCTTTTACTGCTACTATCTACTTCATTTTAAAGCTTGTCTCTTTAGTCTCCTAAAGACATAAGCAACTTCCCAGACTCTGATAAGACTCTGCATTCTTATTGCCTCCACTAAAAAGGTAACATGAAGATCTCCCTGCCATACTAAAAACTTGGTGTTAGTGTTCTGGGCCTGATCAGAAGTATGATGTAATTTTCCCTGCACTTGCATCCCAGTACTTGGATATTTCCTTGCTACCTTGACATGAGCCTTCTCAAAGTTAAGACCTTTCACTCCCTTAAATCCTTGAGAATCACAGCCATATCCTCAGTGAATTTCTGGACTCCTGGGATAGAAAGAATTCCACCTATTGAGTTTTCTCAAGCCACCAGATGGAGGTTAACTACACTGCCCTTGAGTCAATCCAAGGACGTCAGCACCAGGCCTCAGTGTACCCAGCTGGCCATGCAGACATCCATCTGGATAATGCCATGTTCTTCAATATTGGAGACACAGTCCAGGAGCCCCACCCACTAGCATTAAATGACCTTTATCTTAGAGTCCTGGACCATGATACTCTCTTTGGTTGCCAGATGGTGGCCAACTTGTTTGCGCAAATTGTTTTTATATAAATATGGGTACCCAATCACAGAAAGACAAGAGAACCCACCTGTGCCATAGCTGTCTAAAAACCAATCCAGCCAATGACAGACAAATAATACAACAAGCAGTATATGGTGGCCATAAAAATTATTCCAATTGGTTCAACCCTGCCACCTCCATCCCCACCCCAACCTGCCAGCCCCACCCACCTAATCCCAGACCCCCAGGCCAGCACTGCCTCTACACCTTCCTTCCTGTGCTATTATGCCTACTAGGCATCACTCTTCCCTGTCCCCAGATAAAACTCTGTCACTAAACATTTTATGTTTATATTATCTTTATCTTGAATTTCAATTATTCATTTTCTCTTTGTTTATAGTTGGTTTTATTTGTTATGTTCAGCTTATTTCTATAAATTATACTTTTTGTATGCCATGTATCTAGATGCAGAACACAATTATTTTTAGCACTTAAACATAGCCCCTTGTGAAAATATTAACAACAATTTGGTGATCAGCTAAATTTGAATTAGAAAATTATAGTGTTAACTGTTTAGATAAAGTTGTTACTGATCCAAATTCAAAACCTTAATGATAAACATTAAGCCAATCAGAAGCAAAGTGATAAAATGATTGTTGTGACATAAAGGGCCATTCAATAATTCTTTAATGAATGTGTGCTAATTAATCTGATTGGCTGGTTTTTTGCCATTGCGCACCATTGCCGCTGTGGTGAGTTGTTTGTGGACTAGTGCTTAATCAGCTGCTGGGTTAGCACTAGTCCATCAATAACTTGCCACAGCGGCAATGGCGCACAATGGAAAAACATCCAGATAATAAGATTAGTTAGCGCACATACACCAAAGAATTATTGAATGACCCTTTATGTCACAACAATCACTTTATCACCTGGCTCCTGATTGGCTTAATGTTTATCATTAAGGTTTTAAATTTGGATCAGCAACAACTTTATCTAAGCACATTTAACCTATAATTTTCTAATTCAAATCTAGCTGATCACCAAATTGTTGTTAATATTTTCATAAGGGGCAGTGCAAAGCGCTAAAAATAATATGGCAATTAAGGAAACAATGCTGACACACAGCAAACAACACATATTGAGTTGAGCGTAAAACATATACACAATGGGTAAAAAGATGGGATAATGTAGTAGATGGGAAAACAAAAAGGAATAAACAAAGAGGCAATTCAATCAGAATAACACAGAGTTTATTGGGATGAAGACTATAAAAACATAAGGAAAGGTCAGTAAAAAATCAAGGAGAGAGCTCAAAAAGCTACTAAAAGACCTTGACTCAGCAATTGCTGAAATCAAGGAAATCAAACGCAAGGTCAAAGAAAAAGTAAATTCTTCTGCCCTCAAAGGCAATAAAATTGATAGAGTGACAGCCAAGGAACTAATGACCAAAATGCCTGATACATCAGAGAAGACCATTGAGCTCATGATCAACATTAAAAAAACAGTGGTCAAGGGCTTGCATTTCAAGTCCTAGACCTTTCTGCGCCGTCTGTCTGGGTTGACAACCCTGTTATGTATGCCCACCTCAAACCTGCAAAGCGCTCCAGGAAAAAGGATAATGAATTGTCTGTTCAACTTCTTGCGCCAAGAATGGCCAATCCTACCAAAGTTGCAGGCAAGGAGGAAACCTGTGAAGTTAACCTAAAAAATAAAACTAATAAAAATTTCTAAATACTTACCTTTTTTGTTAGAAAACATTGACAGTGAACTCTGCCAGGTCCTGGTCCCTTTTGTCCCCCCCACCTTCTATGCCAACTACACCAATCACATGGCCAGGCAGCTGGCTCTATCACCTCATGTGGTCCACAAACTTGAGGACCAAAATCATGGTTAAATTCCAATGTTGCAGGGCACACTCCTGGGGCTAACCTGTGATGAAGGGGCATCCAAGTGGGCAGTTACTTCCTACAGGGATGCCCTGTTGTTCCGCCTTGACCCAGTTTCCCTGGGTGGAGTTTACTGTGTAAACTCCATTGAGCTTGTTTGGGATGTCTTTGAGACGCTTCCATTCAAGAGCATACTGGAGATGGGCCAGGAGCATGCTGCTGCTTGCTTCTGCTTCTTGGTGGAGCATACACTCCTACCTGCTTGAGAACTTCAGGTGTGAGGCAGGTAAATTGGCTGTTACCAAAGCAATAGCTGTAAAAAAGACCAAAATCCTCCTGGCAGACTTTGGGCTGGCTTGGAGTGCTGATGAGACAGGGCTCCCTATGGCCATGGATCTTACCTTTGAAAAGACAAATCACAAGAAGAAGATTAGTGCCACATAAATAAGCTGTGTGAGTTTACTGAAGCCTTTGCTGGGCAAAAGCTTCACCTCAGGGTTTACCTTGGGTATTTTTTTACTTCAGAATGAGCGCGTCCGTAGAATTCTGGATGGGGTTCTTCTTGGGATTGACAAGGCCAGGCTCTCCCTGGATGGGAAGAAGGTCCCCCCAGGCTGAAACTTGGTCAATCATGTGATACAGGACGCCCTGGTCCTGGCAGGGATTTATTGGACTGCAGCTCCGGTAGAAAAGCTGCTCCTGAACTCCCACCTTACTATACTCCCTTTTACAAGTTGCCAAGAATATTTTAATTAAGGCATATCTACTGTATACAGTGTGGCAGTGGAGGTTGTGCGCCACCACCATTGCCAGGTTTTTATACCACCACAAAATACAGGCAACCCCAATAAATCCTATTAGACAATAAATTTTATTACAATTTTAATTATTAATTTTTTAATGTAAGTAATTTCAGAAGCTTTTATATCACAGCAAAGTATTAGAAAGAAAAATACTTAAAAAGTAAAGTAGTTTTAAAAACTATGGCAACAACCAAAAATACCTCAGATTTTAAAAAAAATGATTTCAGATTTAAACAAAATTCAACTCTCAGGTTAAAATATACACTCTGTTAACAGGGTTTATTGGCGTTAATGGGTAAAATGAGTCAACACAGCAACAAAGGGCTCACACACAAAGCAAAATCATTCAAAACACAATCCAAAATACATTGATTCACAAAAAAAATGGTGTTAGTTGACTTTTGGTGTACATAAGTTTACTATGTGAATCAGTGACAAAATACACCCAAGCAAGGTGTGTCAAAACAAAAAACCAAAAACAAAACACAATAGCAACTCACTGTGTAAACAAAATCACTCAAGCAATGTGTGCAATGGATTGTAATCATGAATGATACCAAGGTATCTAAAATAAGACATGAGAACTGAAACATAAATTTTAAAAATATTGTGTTAGGTGTTTGAATTTGGCAGTAAAATCTTGAAAATGGGTGGATTTTTTTTGAGTATTCTAAAATGGGCGTTGTAAAACCAAAAAAAAACTAATTAAGAAATAAAAAAATCTATAATTGGGATATTGGGTGGGAAAAACTTTAATTAAATATTCATATTCAGATAAAAGCAAAAATTAAAATTATGGAGTAACTTAATTGAGTTTTATTTAATATTTTATTAAATTTTAAAATGGAAAGAACACAACAACAGAGTACCAATACACCCGTTGTGCACCGCAGTTGCGGTTGCCCCCGTGGGTCAAAGAATAGAGTTAGTGCAACCCAAGTGCCTACTCAAGGAGGAGACCGGAGAGGAGAGTTCCATAGTGACACTGCACTGACACAGCCGGTTCAAGGAGCACAAGCTTCTAGGGTGCAGAGCATAAACCCTCAGGTCCCAAAGCTGACCTGGAAGCCAACCAAGGTTACCACTACAAAGAAAGTTAGAAGCAAGGAGGTAGAACTTACTTTGTATGTGTTCAACGTTGTGTACCGGCAAGAGTCAGTCCCGTCAGCCATGCTAGAGAAAGTGAAGCCTGTACTTGATACTAGATACAAGCCCTACATCAGTGATGGCAATCAGGAGGATGACAAGGATCCTGAGTTCTATCAAACCAATGAGGGACAGCTGGTGTTAAAAATGGTTGTAGTCTTCTATACCAAGGTACCTATGCCCTGTGTTATGCCCAATGCCAATGAGTCAATACCCTCCGCTAAAAAGCCCGCCCAGAAGCGCATCCCCGACATCAAACACATCATCCTGCTTAAGCTAATGCGGGAATCAGGTGATTACAAGCCGGCCGCAGCCCTTGTTAGAGTGGATCCCAAGTACGCCAGCAAGACCTTCCAAAATTTCATCAATACTGGTTGTGTCCTTGCCGCGGAGAAATCCTTGTGAGTTTTTACCATGCTCACCAAGGAGCACAAAATGGACAATCTGCCAGTGGATCACCCAGGACTGCCATCTTGAACTGGCAAATATACAGGCCATGGTTAATCTACTTTTGGGATTGATGCCTCAATTTCCTTTTACTACCATCTGGTGAAGGGAATGCAATTTTCTTGGAAAAAGCTCAGATTATCCCCCTACAACAGAAACAGCCCAGCCAACATTGACGTCCGGAAAAACTATGCAGAGGTGTATACTGCCCTCAAAGCCAAGGGGACAGTCAAATTTTATCACATTGACAAATTGGTATTTGCATTGTCTATGTGAAACACCTATGGATATGTCCTCAAAGGCTCCAATGACAGGATGGCTTGGCATGCTGCAGTCTGCGCCACAGCCTACTCAATGGTGGCTCTCCTTGGTCCAAAGGGGATTGAGCTCTACCAAATGATATTGGGTTCACATAACAGCAGGACCTTTCTATCATTTCTCTGATTGGTCCAGGAGCACCTGAGGCGCGCAAGTCCAGGCTTCACCAATGTCATTGTGTTGGATAGCATTGGTCTTCACAAAGTGGCTGACATTCTTGAAGACATTCCATCAATTGACACCAGCATTGCTGTGGGCCTCCAGCAATTGGCCACGGCAAATTTACGCTCTCTCTTCCTCCCAGTTTATTTGCCCTTCCTAAATCCCATCAAGGAAGTCTTTAGGTGTCTCAAGCGAGCTGTCAAGCAAGGAACCCCAACTGGGACCGAGGACCTCTTTAATTTGCTGCAGGCCAGGATCCACACCCTCCCAGCTGAGACTGTGGCCAAATTCTATGGCCACGCTGATTTGTTCATCCCTGCGTGCCTAGCCAAACAGCCAATCAATTAAAGGCTTAGTGTGTCCAATTTTTTTATATTCTCTTATTTACTATTCAACATTTATTAATTATCATTTTATATTTAGATGTTTCCACGCCTGCAATCACATTCAGAAGATCCATCAATAGATGTGTGGTGGATCCAGGTACAACCAGTCCATCCCACCATTATCCTGCCCTTGACTCTTATTCCCATTACCTTCCTTTGACAAAGCTTCAAAGAGCTTTGTCTCCAGAGAGGCAATTTTATGGGACAACACTTTGTTATCATCCCACCAACAGGTCATGATCTCAACGCTCTTTTCCTCCCTTGCCCTTAAAGCCTCAATTTCATGATTTGCCTTTGCTTTCACTTGTTGTAAGATTTTGTCCCATCCTACTAACAGGTTCCAGAAATCCCACGCATAGATTTGGTTTCCTTGGGCAGGAGTCTCTTCTTTTGCAAAGTAATCAGATTATAACTCTTTTAAAACAGCCTTTACTTCCACCAAGGACTCCTCAGGCGCAGTCTTGGTGACCTCCAAGCTTGCCCAAGCTTCCTCCAACAAAATTGTAGGAACCTCTTTCCTGGCAGCAGCAGTTTCCACACACAGTACTCCAGATTTGGCCCTTTCAAAATTTAACAAAGAAGACATAATAATTGAAAAGGTAGTTGGGGGAAAGCGTCAAAATTGACAATATATCTTTATTAAAGTGTGGTTGTTTTTGCTTATATACCATTCAGGGCATATTTGGCTGAAAACCCCTCCAGTTCCTGAATCAACCTATGATTTATCTCACATGATCTATGACGTTTGAGTCATCCAAACCTAGATCTTTACCTAAAAGATCTCCAATATTTCTCAACCTATGAGAATCAACCTACAATGGGAAGAAGTCACCTGACTCCATTCATCCCAATGTACCATTTCAGCATGGAGCTTCCTCAGCTCTGGGCGCCAAAACCCTGTGGATTAAACATCCCAAAACTCAGCTATTAATATTGCAACTGGGAACCAGCTGATAAACCCTGAATTCCTAGGCGTCCTTGCCTTTATTTAGTTATCTTTGCATTTAATGGTTTTTTGCCTTAAAACCCATTAAAACACTTCAAAACTCAAACCAGGCGCCACTGCGCACCCAGGAACTTTCTCAGGCGGCGCCTCGGCGCTTTGCAAATCTATTAGGCAGTGCTTTTAACCCAATGAATTTGCCAAAGCGGCGCTTCTAACCCAAACTTTGGGGGTTTACTTTTGGTTGACCTTAACCAAACTTCTTGACATAGTAAAGACAATTTAACCAATAATTAAATCCTCATTAATTATATTCCCGTGTATTTATTTATTAATCTTTCTGATTAATTAAACTGTTTTTGAGACACCCAGTCTCCCAGATTGACTTGGCCAATCTTGCCTTCTGTTCTTTTATTGAAACTAGATATCCAGTTTTCAGGAATATTTACCTTAAGACTTCCAATCTAACCTATCTACATGCAATAATCAGAAAAACAGAGATAACTTTATATTTTGGAGCATTAATTTGGCTAAATACTCAATAGTGACTGTTGTACAGTCACAAGATGTAAGTAATTTATTTATTTTATTACATATTATTTTATAATGCCATCTGAGGTAATCCCAAACGATCAATACTGGATTACGCAAAAATATTTAAATCACTTTGGTCAAATAAATATAAAAATAGTTTTAAAAAAATTAAATGTAAAATGTACAAATTAGAATTTATTTTATTAACATATAATTTTATGCTTTTATGAAAACTGTTTCTGCAATATATTTTGCAAAACTGGTTTGCTGAAATAAAAATTATAAAAATTTATTATAATAAAAATAATTTCAGGAATGACAATTTGGATACTCCTAAATCTCAAAATATGGAATCAGAGTTGAACCCTGGACAAAACCCTTTGCGGACTGCCAGACTCATAGGCTGGGAACACAATAACCCACTACTAATTGACAACATTGCTGCCAGCCCGCCAGGATCTGAACCCTTAGCTGCCCCACAGGATTCTGCAAGCAAACTGCCAGTGCAAGATGCTGGGAATTTCCCCAAGGTGCCAACGCCTGACACCAGCAGTTTTCCCAGTGAAATAGACAAATTTCTCCCTGAGAGTTATTCCAAACTCCCCCAAAGTCCCAGGAAGGCACTGAAACCAAAGAGGCACCTGATACCCAAATTGATAAATAGAAGGATTTGAAGTCTTCTCACCCCAAAGCGGCCAGTGACAAACCACCAGTGCCAAGCACCACACTGCCATCTGAGACACCCAATGCCAACCTGCCCAAGCCCAGAAAACCCAACCAGGAAGTGAAGCCTGGCAGTGTGGGATAAATACCTGTCAGGCCAAGATCAACCCCCATTGTCATTTTTAAATAAAGGTTATGAGAGATTGGTTTCCCCAAATATTGCTGTATTTTATCCTTGCCATCTTCCAGTTAACCCCAAGATTGTCTGCCCCCCCTGCCAGCCCGCAAGCTATGTACCGCCTGCCAGGTGCTCTCTTTGGTCCCATCCACTTCACTTAGTACCCCTTAAAGCCCAAGTACAGGGACTGCACCGCCAAAAACATACTAGCCCAGGATCCCTTGGCCAGAACTACTGAGAGAACCAGATACAACCAAGAAGGCCCTTGGTACATTACCAAGCCCCGCCTGTTCAGAGATAAATACAAATTCCTTCCTGCCTACAAAATAGAAATGGAGCCACCCGTCACCCCCAAACCAATGCCTGCCTCCACAGCCAAGCTCCCACTGGACCATACCAACAAGCTTTTTGGAATTATATATATAATTCTCACGGGAGTAATAGATACTATTGTTCCTGCCGCCGGCCTGTGGTTGTGGCTGGGCAAGTCAAGTCCTATATCATTAAGTTAGCGCCAATTCTTTGGTGGGCCCTGCTCACCCAGTCCGCTCCCGCCAGTTCCCAGACGCTAGTGCGCCGGCCAATCAGGGTTGGTTCCCTGACATTATGACAATCTATTTTAAACCTGTTACCCTATGCCCCAAGATGTTGATTATTCTTGGGGTATCTTGTATGTTTTTTGTAAGGATAATCACTTATTACACATTTATGATGACCAAGAACCTGATTTCTTCCGCGTGGAAGAATACAAATGTGACCCCAGACGGCCCCAAGAACTCTGACTCCGCTGCCAAACTGCCAAAGGATCCTCCTCTCAGGTTCAGAATGTGATAGTCAACCAATCCCTCACCAGAGTAGAGATGCCCCAGATGAGAAAACTCACTCTTAAAGAGGCCCACCACGCCATGCCAGTGCTACGACTACATTTTCAAGCCAATGCCCCATCCTATTCCAGTGACACCAAAAAGGTACTTGGGGTAGCTGCCATGCTATCAGTAGACGCCCTTGATTGGTTTGGCAAAGCCACCACCAAAGACGTGGAATTCTGCCTAGATTATGCTAATTTTGAAGCCAAACTGATGGCCACAGGGGAAGACCACGACACCAGATACTACGCCCTGAACTCCTTGTTGGAAATTTGGCAGGGCGCCCATCCCATCCAAGCTTACATTGAAGAATTCCTCAAAATAAAGACTTGCACCCAACTGGAAGACAAACTGGCAGCCTTTATCTTCCAAAAGGGAGTCAACCTAGCAATGAAGTACTTGTTGAAGCACCATCTGCTCACCCTCAGCCTAGACAATCTAGTTCCCCTGTGCAAGGGCCTTAGCATGAACCAAGAGAATGCTGGCCCCTCCCAGACCCGCCAAACCTGAGCACCAACCCCCAACAGAACAGGGATGACACCCAAAGAGCTCCAACAACATTATTGCAAGGGACTCTGTTTCCACTGCCTTGAGGCGGGCCACTTGATCAGAGCCTGCCCTAAGAAGAACACTGCCTCAATCTCACTGGCGCAAATAAACACTTACTCTCAGTCTTACAAATTCATCCATGTTACCATAGAACTATTGGGAAACAAGCACCAGATTGAAGCTTTTATTGATACAGGAGCTGATGAAAGCTTCATTGACGCCGGCCTGACAAAGGAACTAGGCATGACTGCTTCAGAGCGTAGCCTACAAGTAGTCATGGGAAACAGCTCTCTGGACACTGGCTATGAGTGTGAACAAGAACTCCTGTTGACAATTGGACATAATGTGTACCTGTTGTCCCTGATCCTATTACCTGGATTACCCCACCCCCTTATATTGGGCAACTCCTGGTCCAACAGACATGGCCTGATCCTGAACTATTGCAAACAAACTGCCACATTGGGCCAACCTGAATCTTGTGACACCATCCCCTTTTGCATGAGCCATGGCCAAATCCCTACCAACAAGCTCTTAACCATAAATATAGAACCTAGTGTTAGAATGCTACCTACCCCCCTACAGAAATGGGACCATGTGTTTAGTGAAGAAGAAGCCACAAAACTGCCCAACCATTTAATATATGACCACACCATAGACCTGATACCAGGAACCCAACCTCACCACAGCCCCATCTACAGCTGCAACCACTGCAAACAAGTAGCCTTGAAAGCATACCTGGAATATATGACAAAAAGGGGTTTCATATGAGTATCAAAGGACCCCTGCTTGTCACCCATGCTGTTTGTAGGAAAAAAAGATGGTGGGATGCAACCATGTGTAAACTACCAGAAGCTGAATGACATCACAGTGAAGAACCGCTATCTTATCCCCAACACTGAAAACCTCTGTGATGTACTGACTGGAGCCCAGGTGTACTCAAAAATCGACCTTAGAGATGCATTCAATCAAATCCAAATCAAGAACAGAGACAAATACAAAACAGCCTTCAAAACCTGATATGGGTTGTACAAGTACCTAGTAATGCCATTTGGCCTATGCAACCCCCCCAGCACTTTCCAAAAGATGATCAATACCGTCCTAGGGGAATACCTTGACCAATTTTGTGCCGCATACTTGGATGACATCCTCATCTACAGCAAGTCACATGAGAAGCACCTCCAACACCTGTCCTGGCAATGCCTGACCCATCCAAGCCATTTGTACTGGAAACTGGCGCGTCCAACTTTGCGGTGGGAGGGGTCCTTCTTCAGGAAGGAGGGGATAGTATGCTACATCCTGTAGCATATTACTCCAAGAAGATGCTGCCTGCCAAAGGAAACTACCCAATCTACAACAAGGAGATACTTGCAATAATGAAGACCTTGAAACATTGGCGCCAGTACCTATGTGGCACTGAATTCCCAGTAAAAGTCCTAACTGACCACAAGAACTTGATTTACTTCTTTAAACCCATAAAGTTGAACCAGAGACAGGCCAGATGGTCTCTAGAACTTGCCAATTATACCCTGAAAATTGACTATAAACCCAGGAAAGTCAACATAGTACCTGACGCACTGAGCAGAAGAGCAGATATGATTCCCACCACAGCTGAGACCATGGACCACAACACTCATGTACTCCTTGATCCCGCCAGCCCAGGCATCCAACTGATGTTCATGAAGATCATGGTCTGTAAGCCTGACATAATTGAGGCGCAGAAATTAGACAAGTACTCAGAGGAACTCATTGCCAACTTGACCTCAGACCCAGATAGCCGACACTACAAGAAGGGATTCTCATTGAAAGGAACCACTCTGCTATTACACAACCAGATCTATGTACCAGAAGGCAAAACAAGGACCAAAGTACTCATAGATTATCACAACTCAAAGATGGCCAGCCACCCTGGCAGACTCAAGACAATCCAAGGAATCAAGAAGAATTATGCTTGGCCCCAACTGGACAAAGACGTGGCAGCCTACATCAAAGGATGTGAGACATGTGGAAGAACCAAACCCTGTAGATCCAAACCTGAAGGCTTGCTAAGACCACTAGACATAACAGCAGGACCCTGGTAGTCTGTTTCAATAGATTATATTATGGAACTGCCCCCCTCTAATTTGTTCAATGTAATCCTAGTCATGGTAGATAAATTCACTAAAATGCCCTATTTTGTCCCTACCACCACCCACTGCACTGCTGCGGAGACAGCTAGACATTTCCACAACCACATCCTAACCCAACACGGCACTCCAGCAGAAATCATCACTGATAGAGGACCACAATTCACCTCCAACTACTGGGCTCAGGTGATGAAGGACTTAGGGTTAAAGCACTGTGTATCAACCTCCTACCACCCACAGACCAACAGCCAGACTGAACAAGTGAACCAAATACTTGAACAATACCTACAATGATATGCCAACACCAACTAAGATAACTGGGCCAAGATGCTACCCATGGCACAGTACACCTACAACAGAAAAGATCAAGCATCTACTGGAATGTCCCCTTTCAAAGCCAACTACAGGTTTGACCCCACATGGGACCTTAGCATTGGAAAAAAGGAAACCAACCCGTCTGGCCGCACCTGTATTGAACAGATCCACAACACCCAAACTATATGCATAGTAAACCTGAATCAAGCAGTACAGACATACAAGGCCTTTGCTGATCAAAAACAGACCCCTAATAAACCCCTCCAATTTGGATACAAGGTCTTTTTGGATTCCTGTAATGTGCCCCTGAATGTGCCTTGCAGAAAACTAGCTTACAGAAGAAGCAGACCACACAAGATCACCAAGCTCATTGGAGAAGTTGCCTTCAAGTTAGACCTACCCCCCACATGGAAGATCCATAATATGTTCCACCATGCCCTGCTATTCAAAAAAGAGGGAAACTCCCTTCCCCACCAGCAGATCAAGTCTAGCCCCCTGCCAATCTGGAAGGACCACTCAATTGAGTATGAAGTTGAGTACATCCACAGCAATCAGGTGCACTACAAGACCCCCCAGTACTACGTCAAGTGGTCAGGCTACCCCCCAGAAGAAAGCACCTGGTGACTCTTGAGCAACCTAACCAATGCCAAACAGGCCATCCAACAATACCTTGAGAAGAAGGCCCTGAAAGGGGGAATTTTGGGGGAAGAAGGGGATGATGTCAGGAATGACAATTTGGATGCTCCTAAATCTCAAAATACAGAATCAGAATCAAACCCTGGACAAAACCCTTTGCGAACCGCCAGACTCATAGGCTGGGAACACAATAACCCACTACCAATTGACAACATTGCTGCCAGCCCACCAGGATCTGAACCCTTAGCTGCCCCGCAGGATTCTGCAAGCAAACTGCCAGTGCAAGATGCCGGAAATTTCCCCAAGGTGTCAACCCCTGACACCAGCAGTTTGCCCAGTGAAATAGACAAATTTCTCCCTGAGAGTTATTCCAGACTCCCCTAAAGTCCCAGGGAAGGCACTGAACCCAAAAAGGCACCTGATACCCAAATTGCTAAACAGAAGGACCAAAGTCTTCTCACCCCAAAGGGGCCAGTGGCAAACCACCAGTGCCAAGCACCACACTGCCATCTGAGACACCCAATGCCAACCTGCCCAAGCCCAGAAAACCCAACCAGGAAGTGAAGCCTGGCAGTCTGGGATAAATACCTGCCAGGCCAAGACCAACCCCCATTATCATTTTTAAATAAAGCTTATGAGATATTGGTTTCCCCAATTATTACCGTATTTTATTCTTGTCATCTGCCAGTTAACTCAAAGAATGTCTGACCCCCTGCCAACCCGCCAGCTACGTACCACCTGCCAGGTGCTCCCTTTGGTCCTGTCCACTTCACAGAGTACCCCTTAAAGCCCAAGTACAGGGACTACACCACCAACAACATACTAGCCCAGGATCCCTTGACCAGAACTACTGAAAGAACCAGATACAACCAAGAAGTCCCTTGGTACATTACCAAGCATTGTCTGTTCAGAGATAAATACAAATTTCTTCCTGCCTACCAAATAGACATGGAGCCACCTATCACCCCCAAACCAATGCCCGCCTCCACAGCCAAGCTCCCACTGGACCATACCAACAAGCTTTTTGGAACTGTATATATAACTCTCACGGGAGTAATAGATACTATTGTTCCTGCCGCCGGTCTGTGGTTGTGGCTGGGCAAGTCAAGTCCTATATCATTAAGTTAGCGTCAATCCTTTGGTGGGCCCTGCCCACTTAGTCCACAATGAAGGTGGCGCACAACCTCCACTACCACACTGTGGACAGTGGATACACCCTTATTAAAAAACTCCCTCCTGCTGGTGAAGGGGAGTAGGGTAAGGTGCAAACTGAGGAGCAGCTTTTTGGGCGGGGCAGCAAACCCGTAAATCCCTGCCAGGACCAGGGCGTCTTTGATTACATGGTCCACTGAGTCATATCCAGGGGGGACCTTCTTCCCGTTGAGTGCAAGCTGGGCCTTGTCAATTCCCAGAAGGACCCTGTCCAGGTCCTCTACAGACGCGCCCATCCCAAAGTAGAATAGGAACCACAGGTAAACAATCAGATGAAGCCTTTGCCCAGCAAAGGCTTCTGTGAACTCACACAGTTTATTATAGACCGCACTGATCTTCTTGTTGTACCTGGTCTTTGCAAAGGTCAGCTCTATGGCTGCAGGGAGCCCCGTTTTGTCAGCACTACAGGCCAACCCAAAGTTGACAAGGAGGATTTTTGTCTTCTTGACGGCTGTTGCGTCTGCAACAGCCAATTTGCCCACTGCGCTTAAAGTTCTCCAATAGGTAAGACAGGGTGTGCTCCAACGGGAAGCAGAAGTGAGCAGCCGCATGAGTCCAGCCCATCTCTGGTACATTCCTGAATGAGAGCGTCATCAGGATGTCCCAAACAAGCTCAATGGAGTTTACACAGTAATCTCCACTGAGGGATACCAGGTCCAGGAGGACCAGTTGGGCATCCTTGTAGGCAGTAACTGCCCACTTGAATGCCCCCTTGGCATGCGTAAGTTCTGCCAACGCCTCCCACAACATTGGGAAGGACCCATGGATATAGTCCTCCAGCTCTTGCACAACAGGGGGACAGATACAATTGCTTGGCCACATGAGTGGCATAATTTGCATAAAAGGTAGCCAGGACAAAGGGGACCAGGACTTGGCAGAGTTTGCTGTTGACGTTTTCTAAGAAAAGAGGTAAGTTTTTTTAAAATTATTAATTTTGTTTTTTAGGCTACCTTCTTGTGTTTCTTCCTTGCCCGCAGCCTTGGTCAGCTTGGCCATTCAATGCGCAATTAATTGCGCTGGCAATTTGGTATCCTCTACCCTGGCACACTTGGCGGGTTTGAGATGTTCATACATCTCCAGATCATCAACCCAGACGGACGGTGCAGAAAGATTGTATGCCTTAAATTGCAGGCCCTCCACCACTGTCTTCTAGATGTTGAGAAGACGCTCAATGGTCTTCTCTGGGGTGTCTGGCATTTTTGACATTAGTGCCCTTGCGGACACCTTGTCAATTTGTCCCTAGTGAGGACAGCGGGCTTCACTTTGGCTTTGACCTTGCGGCCAATGTCCTTGATTTTGGCAATTGCCAAGTCAAGGTCTTTGAGTAGTTTTTTGAGTTCTCTCATTTGATTTTTTTACTAACCTTTCCATATGTTTTTATAGCTTTTGCCCCAATAAATTATGTATTATTTTGATACTGTTGCCTCTTTGTTTATTCCTTTTTGTTTTCTCATCTACTACATTATTCCATCTTTTTACTTATTTTGTATATGTTTTACTCTCATCTCAATATGTGTCATTTGCTTTTTATTGGCATTGTTTCCTTGATTACCATATTATTTTTGGCGCTTGACATAGCCCCTTGTGAAAACATTAACAACAATTTGGTGATCAGCTAAATTTGGATCAGTAACAACTTTATCTAAACAGTTAACACTATAGTTTTCTAATTCAAATTTAGCTGATCACCAAATTGTTGTTAATGTTTTCACAAGGGGCTATGTTTAAGTGCTAAAAATAATTGTGTTCTGCATCTAGATACATGGCATAGAAAAAGTATAATTTTATAGAAATAAGCTGAACATAACAAATAAAACCAACTATAAACAAAGAGAAAATGAACAATTGAAATTCAAAATACTGATAATATAAATAGAAAATGTTTGGTGACAGGGGTTTATTGGGGCAGGGGAGAGTGATGCCTAGGAGGCAGAATAACGCAGGAAGGAAGACGTAGAGGCAGTGCTGGCCTAGGGGGTCTTGAATAGGGTGGGTTGGGCTTGCAGGTTAGGGGTGTTGGTGGCAGGGGTGGAGGCAGGAGGATTTTGCGTGATGGATGCCATATAAAGCTTGTTGTATTCCTCATTGGTCATTGGCTGGATGGGCTGGTAAGTGGCAGTGACCCAAGGTGGAAGGTGCTTATCCTTACGTGATTGGTTGCCCATGTTCACATGGAAAACCATTTGTGCAAACAAGTCAGCCACTATCTGGCGGCCAAAGAGAAAATTGTGGTCAAGGACCGCAAGATAGAGGTTGTTGAAAGCCTGAGGGCGGCGCTCCTGTAATGTGAATCCCATGTTGAGGAAGACAATATCAGCCAGATGGACGTAAGCATGGCCAGCAGGGTAGACTGAGGCCTGGTGCCCTTGTCCCTGGATGGCCTCAAGGGCGGTGGAGCTACCCTTGATCTGGTGGCTCAAGAAAACCCGGTACTTAGAATTTGAGCCATCAAAGAGTTGAGTAATCCACCAAGGATGTGGATGTATGAGTAGCCATCAATGAAATCTGGATTTGTCTGATAGCAGACAAAACCCTTGGCTGAAACAGCCAGAAATGCACCAATGAACGTCCCCTTCTTGACCTTCTTCCTTCTATTCTTGGCGGCAGCTTTTCCTTGCTTGCCAAAATCATCAAAGGCTATTGATAGCTTGTAATAGGAGATGAACATGACATCATCAGTTAGACTAGTCAGGCATTGGACCAGGGTTGATTCAATGGCAGTGTCATACAGGGAATCCTCAGCGCCATCCCATTGGTTGTCGGCAAAATTGGTAAGAACCTGTATGGAAGCCACCTTCCCATACATCCAGAGCTGCACCATGCGCTTGGAGACCCATATGTTATGGTGCGCAAGCTGCTTCCAGACCTGGGTCAAGGGAATCTTGGGATCCTGCTGGAGGAGGTCAAGCATGATTGGGTATGCCTCAGATATTTGTAACTTGGGGGCCTTCTTGGGCTTCTTGGCTGTCCTGATCAGATTCCCCCTGTTCATCAGGTTGTTGAATTCCCGCATGACAGTAGCTTGGGTAAATTGCAACTGGGAGACAATCTGTTCCCAGGACAGACCCTGTAGATTCAGTGCCACAAGTTCCTGAAGAATTTGGGCGGTGATGATTTATCACTTGGGGCGCTGGGCCGGGGGAGCTGAAGCCTGATTGGCTATAGGGGGCAGGTTGGCTGGTGGCAGGAAGTTGTTCCAAATCAAGGTTGTCATCCTGATTGGTGGGCAGCTTGTGCAGGGATGGGTATGGGAGCAGGGGCAGAGCTAGACACTAAGTGACTCTCAAACAAGTCAAAGCCATAGGGGTCAGTGGTCAGATACAGGTCAGCTTCCTTGTTACCCGCCTCAAAGGCTTGGGTGTAAACAGGTGCCTCCACGTTCTGAGCCTTGCCTCCATTGAAGCTGGCTTGGCTGCTGCTGGCTTGGCTGCTGGCGCCGTCAAAGATATTGCTTGTAAAAACTATTATAAAAAACCTAGGATAAAATCACTAAAAGTAGAAATTTTAAAATTTAATGATTTATTTTTATTGTAATCTTGAGTCCATATTTGGAAGGTTCTCAAAATCTTTTCATACAAATCTGGAGCCATGAAAATGGATAAAATGCCTCTGTTCCTAAATTGGATAGCTGTTGATTGGCTGTTAAACTGTTATTTTTCTATTTTAGGCTGCTCATACTACACATCTTGTGTGAGTTCATTTTGTTTTGTGCTTGTGTAATCTTGCTTCTAGATTGCTTGAGTTTTGTTTTGTTTTAGTTCTTCTTTTGGTGCCCCATATGAATCCTGATTGGATTATAATATACTCTGGAACAGCATCCTCCCATTTTACTTGTTGCGTCAGTTTATTTTGTTTGTGGTTTGAACTACACTGCTTGATGTTTGATATAATTTTGTATAATGGGCTAGTGAAATTTTGTTTTTTGTTTGACAATCCATTTATTAACTGAAATTTTTTAATTGATTGAATCCTGAATCTCAAGCAACTTGGATTTTGTTTAAATCTGAAATCATTTTATTTAAATCTGAGGTATTTTTAGTTGTGCCATAGCTTTTAAAACTACTGTATAAACCAAAATATGTGGATTCAAAAATAGAATGATTTGAGTTGGCCTTTGGTGTACATATGTTTACTATGTAAATTGGTGACAAAATACACTCAAGTGCGGTGAGTCAAAACACAAACCAAAAACAAAACACAATAGCAACTCACTACATAAACAAAATCACTCACACAATGTGTGCAATGGAATGTAATAATGAATGATATCAAGGTATTAATACACAAGATCTGAAAAATAAATTTTAAAAATATTGTGTTGTGTGTTTGAATTTGGCAGTAAAATCTAGGAAAATGGGAGGGATTTTTTCTAGTATTCTAAAATGGGCGTTATAAAACCAAAAACAACTAATTAAGAAATAAAAATCTATAATTTTGATATTGAGTGGAGGAAATTCTAATTAAATAACCATATTCAGATAAAATGCAAAAATTAAAACCAGGGAGTCACTTAATTGAATTTAATTTAGTATTTTATTAGATTTTAAAATGGAAGGAAAACAATAACAGAGTAGCAATGTACCTGTTGTGCGTCATGGTTGTGGTTGCCCCCACAGGAAAAAGAACAGAGTTAGTGGAACCTAAGTGCCTACTCAAGAAGGAGACAGGAGAGGAGATTTCAATAGCGACGCTCCACTGACACAGCTGGTTCAAGGAACACAAGCTGCTAGGATGCAGAGCATCAACCCTTGGGTCTCCAAGCTGACCCAGAAACCCACCAAGGTCACCACTAACAAGAAAGCAAGAAATAAAGAAATTGAGCTAACTTCCTTTGTGTTTGACCCTGTCTACCACCAGGAAGCTGTCCTAAAAGCCATGATAGAGAAGGTTAAGCCTATAATTGACACTAGCTACAAGCCTTATATCAGTGACAGTGACCAAGAAGATGTCAAAGAGCCCAAGATTTATAGAACTACAGAGAAATATCTTGTGCTTAAAAGGGTTGTGGCCTTCTATATCAAGGTGCCCATGCTGTGTGTGCCAGTCCCTGAGCAGGATCACAATTCAACATCACCAAAAAAGGCCACCAGAAGGCCATTCCCAACCTCAAGTGCATCATTCTTCTCAGGCTTATGCAGTAATCTGGTAATTACAAGACAGCTGTGGCTCTTGTTGGGGTGGATCCAAAATATGCTAGCAAAGTATTCAACATGTTTTAATACTGATCAAGTTCTTGCTGCAGAGAAATCCTTGTGTGTTTCAACCATGCTCACCAAAGAGCATAAATGGGCAATCTGAAAGTGGATAAACCAAGACTGCCATCTCTAATTAGAAAATATACAGGTGATAAGCAAGTCCACTTTTGGGGTTGAGGCTTTCATTTCCTTTTATTATCACTTAGTAAAGGGTCTTCAGTTTTTGTGGGAAAACTTGGGGTATATCCCTATAACCAAAACAGCCCCTCCAACATCAATGTCTAAAACTACACTGAAGCTTACACTGCCCTCAAAGCCAAGGAGACAGCCAAATTCTATCACATTGACAAATTGGTATTTGCATTGTCTATGTGAAACACCTATGGATATGTCCTCAAAGGTTTCAACAATGGAGTAGCATGGTATGCTGCTTTCTGCGCCACAGCCTATTCAATAATGGCTCTCCTCAGTACAAAGGATATTGAGATGTATCAAATGCTCCTGGGATTCCACAGCAACTGAACCTTTATATAATTTCTCTAATTGGTCCAGGAGCACCTGAGACACACAAGCCCAGGCTTTACCAATGTCATTGTGATAGATAATGCCAGAATCCACAAGGTGTCAGATATTCTTGAGGAATTTCCAATTATCAACACCAGCATTGCAGTTGGCTCCAACAATTATGCACATCAAATTTGCATCACCTATTCCTCCCTGCCTATTCCCCATTCCTAAACCCTATTGAGGAGGTCTTTGGGTGGCTCAAGCAAGTTGTCAAGCAGGGGACGTCAACTGGGACCAAGGACCTCATTGATTTGCTGCAGGCCAGGATCCACACTCTTCCAGCTGAGACAGTGGTCAAATTCTATGGCCACACTTAATCATTTCTTCATGTGTGCCTTACCAAACAGCCAATCAACTAAAGGCTTAAAAATTCCAACTATTTTTTATATTATTTAATTTAATCTTTTGGATTTATGGATTATCATTTTATATTTTAGAGCTTCTAAGCCCGCAATCCCATACAGTGGCACCATTGTTAAAGGATCCTAATTTATTTATTTTAAATTAAATTCTTTTTTTGAGGCCCATGTTGCCCATCCCTAACACTTGATATTGGAGTATCATATTTGAGTTTTATTACTCACGTCAAATATATATAAGCTAAATCAAAAAGGAAAATTTCAAGTTCAAAAAGCATATGATGTTTTTATATATAAAATATATTACTATATAATTAATATATAGTAGTTTTAAAAGCTATGGCACAACTAAAAATACCTCAGATTTAAATAAAATGATTTCAGATTTAAACAAAATCCAAGTTGCTTGAGATTCAGGATTCAATCAATTAAAAAATTTCAGTTAATAAATGGATTGTCAAACAAAAAACAAAATTTCACTAGCCCATTATACAAAATTATATCAAACATCAAGCAGTGTAGTTCAAACCACAAACAAAATAAACTGACGCAACAAGTAAAATGGGAGGATGCTGTTCCAGAGTATATTATAATCCAATCAGGATTCATATGGGGCACCAAAAGAAGAACTAAAACAAAACAAAACTCAAGCAATCTAGAAGCAAGATTACACAAGCACAAAACAAAATGAACTCACACAAGATGTGTAGTATGAGCAGCCTAAAATAGAAAAATAACAGTTTAACAGCCAATCAACAGCTATCCAATTTAGGAACAGAGGCATTTTATCCATTTTCATGGCTCCAGATTTGTATGAAAAGATTTTGAGAACCTTCCAAATATGGACTCAAGATTACAATAAAAATAAATCATTAAATTTTAAAATTTCTACTTTTAGTGATTTTATCCTAGGTTTTTTATAATAGTTTTTACAAGCAATATCTTTGACGGCGCCAGCAGCCAAGCCAGCAGCAGCCAAGCCAGCTTCAATGGAGGCAAGGCTCAGAACGTGGAGGCACCTGTTTACACCCAAGCCTTTGAGGCGGGTAACAAGGAAGCTGACCTGTATCTGACCACTGACCCCTATGGCTTTGACTTGTTTGAGAGTCACTTAGTGTCTAGCTCTGCCCCTGCTCCCATACCCATCCCTGCACAAGCTGCCCACCAATCAGGATGACAACCTTGATTTGGAACAACTTCCTGCCACCAGCCAACCTGCCCCCTATAGCCAATCAGGCTTCAGCTCCCCCGGCCCAGCGCCCCAAGTGATAAATCATCACCGCCCAAATTCTTCAGGAACTTGTGGCACTGAATCTACAGGGTCTGTCCTGGGAACAGATTGTCTCCCAGTTGCAATTTACCCAAGCTACTGTCATGCGGGAATTCAACAACCTGATGAACAGGGGGAATCTGATCAGGACAGCCAAGAAGCCCAAGAAGGCCCCCAAGTTACAAATATCTGAGGCATACCCAATCATGCTTGACCTCCTCCAGCAGGATCCCAAGATTCCCTTGACCCAGGTCTGGAAGCAGCTTGCGCACCATAACATATGGGTCTCCAAGCGCATGGTGCAGCTCTGGATGTATGGGAAGGTGGCTTCCATACAGGTTCTTACCAATTTTGCCGACAACCAATGGGATGGCGCTGAGGATTCCCTGTATGACACTGCCATTGAATCAACCCTGGTCCAATGCCTGACTAGTCTAACTGATGATGTCATGTTCATCTCCTATTACAAGCTATCAATAGCCTTTGATGATTTTGGCAAGCAAGGAAAAGCTGCCGCCAAGAATAGAAGGAAGAAGGTCAAGAAGGGGACGTTCATTGGTGCATTTCTGGCTGTTTCAGCCAAGGGTTTTGTCTGCTATCAGACAAATCCAGATTTCATTGATGGCTACTCATACATCCACATCCTTGGTGGATTACTCAACTCTTTGATGGCTCAAATTCTAAGTACCGGGTTTTCTTGAGCCACCAGATCAAGGGTAGCTCCACCGCCCTTGAGGCCATCCAGGGACAAGGGCACCAGGCCTCAGTCTACCCTGCTGGCCATGCTTACGTCCATCTGGCTGATATTGTCTTCCTCAACATGGGATTCACATTACAGGAGCGCCGCCCTCAGGCTTTCAACAACCTCTATCTTGCGGTCCTTGACCACAATTTTCTCTTTGGCCGCCAGATAGTGGCTGACTTGTTTGCACAAATGGTTTTCCATGTGAACATGGGCAACCAATCACGTAAGGATAAGCACCTTCCACCTTGGGTCACTGCCACTTACCAGCCCATCCAGCCAATGACCAATGAGGAATACAACAAGCTTTATATGGCATCCATCACGCAAAATCCTCCTGCCTCCACCCCTGCCACCAACACCCCTAACCTGCAAGCCCAACCCACCCTATTCAAGACCCCCTAGGCCAGCACTGCCTCTACGTCTTCCTTCCTGCGTTATTCTGCCTCCTAGGCATCACTCTCCCCTGCCCCAATAAACCCCTGTCACCAAACATTTTCTATTTATATTATCAGTATTTTGAATTTCAATTGTTCATTTTCTCTTTGTTTATAGTTGGTTTTATTTGTTATGTTCAGCTTATTTCTATAAAATTATACTTTTTCTATGCCATGTATCTAGATGCAGAACACAATTATTTTTAGCACTTAAACATAGCCCCTTGTGAAAACATTAACAACAATTTGGTGATCAGCTAAATTTGAATTAGAAAACTATAGTGTTAACTGTTTAGATAAAGTTGTTACTGATCCAAATTTAGCTGATCACCAAATTGTTGTTAATGTTTTCACAAGGGGCTATGTCAAGCGCCAAAAATAATATGGTAATCAAGGAAACAATGCCAATAAAAAGCAAATGACACATATTGAGATGAGAGTAAAACATATACAAAATAAGTAAAAAGATGGAATAATGTAGTAGATGAGAAAACAAAAAGGAATAAACAAAGAGGCAACAGTATCAAAATAATACATAATTTATTGGGGCAAAAGCTATAAAAACATATGGAAAGGTTAGTAAAAAAATCAAATGAGAGAACTCAAAAAACTACTCAAAGACCTTGACTTGGCAATTGCCAAAATCAAGGACATTGGCCGCAAGGTCAAAGCCAAAGTGAAGCCCGCTGTCCTCACTAGGGACAAATTGACAAGGTGTCCGCAAGGGCACTAATGTCAAAAATGCCAGACACCCCAGAGAAGACCATTGAGCGTCTTCTCAACATCTAGAAGACAGTGGTGGAGGGCCTGCAATTTAAGGCATACAATCTTTCTGCACCGTCCGTCTGGGTTGATGATCTGGAGATGTATGAACATCTCAAACCCGCCAAGTGTGCCAGGGTAGAGGATACCAAATTGCCAGCGCAATTAATTGCGCATTGAATGGCCAAGCTGACCAAGGCTGCGGGCAAGGAAGAAACACAAGAAGGTAGCCTAAAAAACAAAATTAATAATTTTAAAAAAACTTACCTCTTTTCTTAGAAAACGTCAACAGCAAACTCTGCCAAGTCCTGGTCCCCTTTGTCCTGGCTACCTTTTATGCAAATTATGCCACTCATGTGGCCAAGCAATTGTATCTGTCCCCCTGTTGTGCAAGAGCTGGAGGACTATATCCATGGGTCCTTCCCAATGTTGTGGGAGGCGTTGGCAGAACTTACGCATGCCAAGGGGGCATTCAAGTGGGCAGTTACTGCCTACAAGGATGCCCAACTGGTCCTCCTGGACCTGGTATCCCTCAGTGGAGATTACTGTGTAAACTCCATTGAGCTTGTTTGGGACATCCTGATGACGCTCTCATTCAGGAATGTACCAGAGATGGGCTGGACTCATGCGGCTGCTCACTTCTGCTTCCCGTTGGAGCACACCCTGTCTTACCTATTGGAGAACTTTAAGCGCAGTGGGCAAATTGGCTGTTGCAGACGCAACAGCCGTCAAGAAGACAAAAATCCTCCTTGTCAACTTTGGGTTGGCCTGTAGTGCTGACAAAACGGGGCTCCCTGCAGCCATAGAGCTGACCTTTGCAAAGACCAGGTACAACAAGAAGATCAGTGCGGTCTATAATAAACTGTGTGAGTTCACAGAAGCCTTTGCTGGGCAAAGGCTTCATCTGATTGTTTACCTGTGGTTCCTATTCTACTTTGGGATGGGCGCGTCTGTAGAGGACCTGGACAGGGTCCTTCTGGGAATTGACAAGGCCCAGCTTGCACTCAACGGGAAGAAGGTCCCCCCTGGATATGACTCAGTGGACCATGTAATCAAAGACGCCCTGGTCCTGGCAGGGATTTACGGGTTTGCTGCCCCGCCCAAAAAGCTGCTCCTCAGTTTGCACCTTACCCTACTCCCCTTCACCAGCAGGAGGGAGTTTTTTAATAAGGGTGTATCCACTGTCCACAGTGTGGTAGTGGAGGTTGTGCGCCACCTTCATTGTGGACTAAGTGGGCAGGGCCCACCAAAGGATTGACGCTAACTTAATGATATAGGACTTGACTTGCCCAGCCACAACCACAGACCGGCGGCAGGAACAATAGTATCTATTACTCCCGTGAGAGTTATATATACAGTTCCAAAAAGCTTGTTGGTATGGTCCAGTGGGAGCTTGGCTGTGGAGGCGGGCATTGGTTTGGGGGTGATAGGTGGCTCCATGTCTATTTGGTAGGCAGGAAGAAATTTGTATTTATCTCTGAACAGACAATGCTTGGTAATGTACCAAGGGACTTCTTGGTTGTATCTGGTTCTTTCAGTAGTTCTGGTCAAGGGATCCTGGGCTAGTATGTTGTTGGTGGTGTAGTCCCTGTACTTGGGCTTTAAGGGGTACTCTGTGAAGTGGACAGGACCAAAGGGAGCACCTGGCAGGTGGTACGTAGCTGGCGGGTTGGCAGGGGGTCAGACATTCTTTGAGTTAACTGGCAGATGACAAGAATAAAATACGGTAATAATTGGGGAAACCAATATCTCATAAGCTTTATTTAAAAATGATAATGGGGGTTGGTCTTGGCCTGGCAGGTATTTATCCCAGACTGCCAGGCTTCACTTCCTGGTTGGGTTTTCTGGGCTTGGGCAGGTTGGCATTGGGTGTCTCAGATGGCAGTGTGGTGCTTGGCACTGGTGGTTTGCCACTGGCCCCTTTGGGGTGAGAAGACTTTGGTCCTTCTGTTTAGCAATTTGGGTATCAGGTGCCTTTTTGGGTTCAGTGCCTTCCCTGGGACTTTAGGGGAGTCTGGAATAACTCTCAGGGAGAAATTTGTCTATTTCACTGGGCAAACTGCTGGTGTCAGGGGTTGACACCTTGGGGAAATTTCCGGCATCTTGCACTGGCAGTTTGCTTGCAGAATCCTGCGGGGCAGCTAAGGGTTCAGATCCTGGTGGGCTGGCAGCAATGTTGTCAATTGGTAGTGGGTTATTGTGTTCCCAGCCTATGAGTCTGGCGGTTCGCAAAGGGTTTTGTCCAGGGTTTGATTCTGATTCTGTATTTTGAGATTTAGGAGCATCCAAATTGTCATTCCTGACATCATCCCCTTCTTCCCCCAAAATTCCCCCTTTCAGGGCCTTCTTCTCAAGGTATTGTTGGATGGCCTGTTTGGCATTGGTTAGGTTGCTCAAGAGTCACCAGGTGCTTTCTTCTGGGGGGTAGCCTGACCACTTGACGTAGTACTGGGGGGTCTTGTAGTGCACCTGATTGCTGTGGATGTACTCAACTTCATACTCAATTGAGTGGTCCTTCCAGATTGGCAGGGGGCTAGACTTGATCTGCTGGTGGGGAAGGGAGTTTCCCTCTTTTTTGAATAGCAGGGCATGGTGGAACATATTATGGATCTTCCATGTGGGGGGTAGGTCTAACTTGAAGGCAACTTCTCCAATGAGCTTGGTGATCTTGTGTGGTCTGCTTCTTCTGTAAGCTAGTTTTCTGCAAGGCACATTCAGGGGCACATTACAGGAATCCAAAAAGACCTTGTATCCAAATTGGAGGGGTTTATTAGGGGTCTGTTTTTGATCAGCAAAGGCCTTGTATGTCTGTACTGCTTGATTCAGGTTTACTATGCATATAGTTTGGGTGTTGTGGATCTGTTCAATACAGGTGCGGCCAGACGGGTTGGTTTCCTTTTTTCCAATGCTAAGGTCCCATGTGGGGTCAAACCTGTAGTTGGCTTTGAAAGGGGACATTCCAGTAGATGCTTGATCTTTTCTGTTGTAGGTGTACTGTGCCATGGGTAGCATCTTGGCCCAGTTATCTTAGTTGGTGTTGGCATATCATTGTAGGTATTGTTCAAGTATTTGGTTCACTTGTTCAGTCTGGCTGTTGGTCTGTGGGTGGTAGGAGGTTGATACACAGTGCTTTAACCCTAAGTCCTTCATCACCTGAGCCCAGTAGTTGGAGGTGAATTGTGGTCCTCTATCAGTGATGATTTCTGCTGGAGTGCCGTGTTGGGTTAGGATGTGGTTGTGGAAATGTCTAGCTGTCTCCGCAGCAGTGCAGTGGGTGGTGGTAGGGACAAAATAGGGCATTTTAGTGAATTTATCTACCATGACTAGGATTACATTGAACAAATTAGAGGGGGGCAGTTCCATAATATAATCTATTGAAACAGACTACCAGGGTCCTGCTGTTATGTCTAGTGGTCTTAGCAAGCCTTCAGGTTTGGATCTACAGGGTTTGGTTCTTCCACATGTCTCACATCCTTTGATGTAGGCTGCCACGTCTTTGTCCAGTTGGGGCCAAGCATAATTCTTCTTGATTCCTTGGATTGTCTTGAGTCTGCCAGGGTGGCTGGCCATCTTTGAGTTGTGATAATCTATGAGTACTTTGGTCCTTGTTTTGCCTTCTGGTACATAGATCTGGTTGTGTAATAGCAGAGTGGTTCCTTTCAATGAGAATCCCTTCTTGTAGTGTCGGCTATCTGGGTCTGAGGTCAAGTTGGCAATGAGTTCCTCTGAGTACTTGTCTAATTTCTGCGCCTCAATTATGTCAGGCTTACAGACCATGATCTTCATGAACATCAGTTGGATGCCTGGGCTGGCGGGATCAAGGAGTACATGAGTGTTGTGGTCCATGGTCTCAGCTGTGGTGGGAATCATATCTGCTCTTCTGCTCAGTGCGTCAGGTACTATGTTGACTTTCCTGGGTTTATAGTCAATTTTCAGGGTATAATTGGCAAGTTCTAGAGACCATCTGGCCTGTCTCTGGTTCAACTTTATGGGTTTAAAGAAGTAAATCAAGTTCTTGTGGTCAGTTAGGACTTTTACTGGGAATTCAGTGCCACATAGGTACTGGCGCCAATGTTTCAAGGTCTTCATTATTGCAAGTATCTCCTTGTTGTAGATTGGGTAGTTTCCTTTGGCAGGCAGCATCTTCTTGGAGTAATATGCTACAGGATGTAGCATACTATCCCCTCCTTCCTGAAGAAGGACCCCTCCCACCGCAAAGTTGGACGCGCCAGTTTCCAGTACAAATGGCTTGGATGGGTCAGGCATTGCCAGGACAGGTGTTGGAGGTGCTTCTCATGTGACTTGCTGTAGATGAGGATGTCATCCAAGTATGCGGCACAAAATTGGTCAAGGTATTCCCCTAGGACGGTATTGATCATCTTTTGGAAAGTGCTGGGGGGGTTGCATAGGCCAAATGGCATTACTAGGTACTTGTACAACCCATATCAGGTTTTGAAGGCTGTTTTGTATTTGTCTCTGTTCTTGATTTGGATTTGATTGAATGCATCTCTAAGGTCGATTTTTGAGTACACCTGGGCTCCAGTCAGTACATCACAGAGGTTTTCAGTGTTGGGGATAAGATAGCGGTTCTTCACTGTGATGTCATTCAGCTTCTGGTAGTTTACACATGGTTGCATCCCACCATCTTTTTTTCCTACAAACAGCATGGGTGACAAGCAGGGGTCCTTTGATACTCATATGAAACCCCTTTTTGTCATATATTCCAGGTATGCTTTCAAGGCTACTTGTTTGCAGTGGTTGCAGCTGTAGATGGGGCTGTGGTGAGGTTGGGTTCCTGGTATCAGGTCTATGGTGTGGTCATATATTAAATGGTTGGGCAGTTTTGTGGCTTCTTCTTCACTAAACACATGGTCCCATTTCTGTAGGGGGGTAGGTAGCATTCTAACACTAGGTTCTATATTTATGGTTAAGAGCTTGTTGGTAGGGATTTGGCCATGGCTCATGCAAAAGGGGATGGTGTCACAAGATTCAGGTTGGCCCAATGTGGCAGTTTGTTTGCAATAGTTCAGGATCAGGCCATGTCTGTTGGACCAGGAGTTGCCCAATATAAGGGGGTGGGGTAATCCAGGTAATAGGATCAGGGACAACAGGTACACATTATGTCCAATTGTCAACAGGAGTTCTTGTTCACACTCATAGCCAGTGTCCAGAGAGCTGTTTCCCATGACTACTTGTAGGCTACGCTCTGAAGCAGTCATGCCTAGTTCCTTTGTCAGGCCGGCGTCAATGAAGCTTTCATCAGCTCCTGTATCAATAAAAGCTTCAATCTGGTGCTTGTTTCCCAATAGTTCTATGGTAACATGGATGAATTTGTAAGACTGAGAGTAAGTGTTTATTTGCGCCAGTGAGATTGAGGCAGTGTTCTTCTTAGGGCAGGCTCTGATCAAGTGGCCCGCCTCAAGGCAGTGGAAACAGAGTCCCTTGCAATAATGTTGTTGGAGCTCTTTGGGTGTCATCCCTGTTCTGTTGGGGGTTGGTGCTCAGGTTTGGCGGGTCTGGGAGGGGCCAGCATTCTCTTGGTTCATGCTAAGGCCCTTGCACAGGGGAACTAGATTGTCTAGGCTGAGGGTGAGCAGATGGTGCTTCAACAAGTACTTCATTGCTAGGTTGACTCCCTTTTGGAAGATAAAGGCTGCCAGTTTGTCTTCCAGTTGGGTGCAAGTCTTTATTTTGAGGAATTCTTCAATGTAAGCTTGGATGGGATGGGCGCCCTGCCAAATTTCCAACAAGGAGTTCAGGGCGTAGTATCTGGTGTCGTGGTCTTCCCCTGTGGCCATCAGTTTGGCTTCAAAATTAGCATAATCTAGGCAGAATTCCACGTCTTTGGTGGTGGCTTTGCCAAACCAATCAAGGGCGTCTACTGATAGCATGGCAGCTACCCCAAGTACCTTTTTGGTGTCACTGGAATAGGATGGGGCATTGTCTTGAAAATGTAGTCGTAGCACTGGCATGGCGTGGTGGGCCTCTTTAAGAGTGAGTTTTCTCATCTGGGGCATCTCTACTCTGGTGAGGGATTGGTTGACTATCACATTCTGAACCTGAGAGGAGGATCCTTTGGCAGTTTGGCAGCGGAGTCAGAGTTCTTGGGGCCGTCTGGGGTCACATTTGTATTCTTCCACGCGGAAGAAATCAGGTTCTTGGTCATCATAAATGTGTAATAAGTGATTATCCTTACAAAAAACATACAAGATACCCCAAGAATAATCAACATCTTGGGGCATAGGGTAACAGGTTTAAAATAGATTGTCATAATGTCAGGGAACCAACCCTGATTGGCCGGCGCACTAGCGTCTGGGAACTGGCGGGAGCGGACTGGGTGAGCAGGGCCCACCAAAGAATTGGCGCTAACTTAATGATATAGGACTTGACTTGCCCAGCCACAACCACAGGCCGGCGGCAGGAACAATAGTATCTATTACTCCCGTGAGAATTATATATATAATTCCAAAAAGCTTGTTGGTATGGTCCAGTGGGAGCTTGGCTGTGGAGGCAGGCATTGGTTTGGGGGTGACGGGTGGCTCCATTTCTATTTTGTAGGCAGGAAGGAATTTGTATTTATCTCTGAACAGGCGGGGCTTGGTAATGTACCAAGGGCCTTCTTGGTTGTATCTGGTTCTCTCAGTAGTTCTGGCCAAGGGATCCTGGGCTAGTATGTTTTTGGCGGTGCAGTCCCTGTACTTGGGCTTTAAGGGGTACTAAGTGAAGTGGATGGGACCAAAGAGAGCACCTGGCAGGCGGTACATAGCTTGCGGGCTGGCAGGGGGGCAGACAATCTTGGGGTTAACTGGAAGATGGCAAGGATAAAATACAGCAATATTTGGGGAAACCAATCTCTCATAACCTTTATTTAAAAATGACAATGGGGGTTGATCTTGGCCTGACAGGTATTTATCCCACACTGCCAGGCTTCACTTCCTGGTTGGGTTTTCTGGGCTTGGGCAGGTTGGCATTGGGTGTCTCAGATGGCAGTGTGGTGCTTGGCACTGGTGGTTTGTCACTGGCCGCTTTGGGGTGAGAAGACTTCAAATCCTTCTATTTATCAATTTGGGTATCAGGTGCCTCTTTGGTTTCAGTGCCTTCCTGGGACTTTGGGGGAGTTTGGAATAACTCTCAGGGAGAAATTTGTCTATTTCACTGGGAAAACTGCTGGTGTCAGGCGTTGGCACCTTGGGGAAATTCCCAGCATCTTGCACTGGCAGTTTGCTTGCAGAATCCTGTGGGGCAGCTAAGGGTTCAGATCCTGGCGGGCTGGCAGCAATGTTGTCAATTAGTAGTGGGTTATTGTGTTCCCAGCCTATGAGTCTGGCAGTCCGCAAAGGGTTTTGTCCAGGGTTCAACTCTGATTCCATATTTTGAGATTTAGGAGTATCCAAATTGTCATTCCTGAAATTATTTTTATTATAATAAATTTTTATAATTTTTATTTCAGCAAACCAGTTTTGCAAAATATATTGCAGAAACAGTTTTCATAAAAGCATAAAATTATATGTTAATAAAATAAATTCTAATTTGTACATTTTACATTTAATTTTTTTAAAACTATTTTTATATTTATTTGACCAAAGTGATTTAAATATTTTTGCGTAATCCAGTATTGATCGTTTGGGATTACCTCAGATGGCATTATAAAATAATATGTAATAAAATAAATAAATTACTTACATCTTGTGACTGTACAACAGTCACTATTGAGTATTTAGCCAAATTAATGCTCCAAAATATAAAGTTATCTCTGTTTTTCTGATTATTGCATGTAGATAGGTTAGATTGGAAGTCTTAAGGTAAATATTCCTGAAAACTGGATATCTAGTTTCAATAAAAGAACAGAAGGCAAGATTGGCCAAGTCAATCTGGGAGACTGGGTGTCTCAAAAACAGTTTAATTAATCAGAAAGATTAATAAATAAATACACGGGAATATAATTAATGAGGATTTAATTATTGGTTAAATTGTCTTTACTATGTCAAGAAGTTTGGTTAAGGTCAACCAAAAGTAAACCCCCAAAGTTTGGGTTAGAAGCGCCGCTTTGGCAAATTCATTGGGTTAAAAGCACTGCCTAATAGATTTGCAAAGCGCCGAGGCGCCGCCTGAGAAAGTTCCTGGGTGCGCAGTGGCGCCTGGTTTGAGTTTTGAAGTGTTTTAATGGGTTTTAAGGCAAAAAACCATTAAATGCAAAGATAACTAAATAAAAGCAAGGACGCCTAGGAATTCAGGGTTTATCAGCTGGTTCCCAGTTGCAATATTAATAGCTGAGTTTTGGGATGTTTAATCCACAGGGTTTTGGCGCCCAGAGCTGAGGAAGCTCCATGCTGAAATGGTACATTGGGATGAATGGAGTCAGGTGACTTCTTCCCATTGTAGGTTGATTCTCATAGGTTGAGAAATATTGGAGATCTTTTAGGTAAAGATCTAGGTTTGGATGACTCAAACGTCATAGATCATGTGAGATAAATCATAGGTTGATTCAGGAACTGGAGGGGTTTTCAGCCAAATATGCCCTGAATGGTATATAAGCAAAAACAACCACACTTTAATAAAGATATATTGTCAATTTTGACGCTTTCCCCCAACTACCTTTTCAATTATTATGTCTTCTTTGTTAAATTTTGAAAGGGCCAAATCTGGAGTACTGTGTGTGGAAACTGCTGCTGCCAGGAAAGAGGTTCCTACAATTTTGTTGGAGGAAGCTTGGGCAAGCTTGGAGGTCACCAAGACTGCGCCTGAGGAGTCCTTGGTGGAAGTAAAGGCTGTTTTAAAAGAGTTATAATCTGATTACTTTGCAAAAGAAGAGACTCCTGCCCAAGGAAACCAAATCTATGCGTGGGATTTCTGGAACCTGTTAGTAGGATGGGACAAAATCTTACAACAAGTGAAAGCAAAGGCAAATCATGAAATTGAGGCTTTAAGGGCAAGGGAGGAAAAGAGCGTTGAGATCATGACCTGTTGGTGGGATGATAACAAAGTGTTGTCCCATAAAATTGCCTCTCTGGAGACAAAGCTCTTTGAAGCTTTGTCAAAGGAAGGTAATGGGAATAAGAGTCAAGGGCAGGATAATGGTGGGATGGACTGGTTGTACCTGGATCCACCACACATCTATTGATGGATCTTCTGAATGTGATTGCAGGCGTGGAAACATCTAAATATAAAATGATAATTAATAAATGTTGAATAGTAAATAAGAGAATATAAAAAAATTGGACACACTAAGCCTTTAATTGATTGGCTGTTTGGCTAGGCACGCAGGGATGAACAAATCAGCGTGGCCATAGAATTTGGCCACAGTCTCAGCTGGGAGGGTGTGGATCCTGGCCTGCAGCAAATTAAAGAGGTCCTCGGTCCCAGTTGGGGTTCCTTGCTTGACAGCTCGCTTGAGACACCTAAAGACTTCCTTGATGGGATTTAGGAAGGGCAAATAAACTGGGAGGAAGAGAGAGCGTAAATTTGCCGTGGCCAATTGCTGGAGGCCCACAGCAATGCTGGTGTCAATTGATGGAATGTCTTCAAGAATGTCAGCCACTTTGTGAAGACCAATGCTATCCAACACAATGACATTGGTGAAGCCTGGACTTGCGCGCCTCAGGTGCTCCTGGACCAATCAGAGAAATGATAGAAAGGTCCTGCTGTTATGTGAACCCAATATCATTTGGTAGAGCTCAATCCCCTTTGGACCAAGGAGAGCCACCATTGAGTAGGCTGTGGCGCAGACTGCAGCATGCCAAGCCATCCTGTCATTGGAGCCTTTGAGGACATATCCATAGGTGTTTCACATAGACAATGCAAATACCAATTTGTCAATGTGATAAAATTTGACTGTCACCTTGGCTTTGAGGGCAGTATACACCTCTGCATAGTTTTTCCGGACGTCAATGTTGGCTGGGCTGTTTCTGTTGTAGGGGGATAATCTGAGCTTTTTCCAAGAAAATTGCATTCCCTTCACCAGATGGTAGTAAAAGGAAATTGAGGCATCAATCCCAAAAGTAGATTAACCATGGCCTGTATATTTGCCAGTTCAAGATGGCAGTCCTGGGTGATCCACTGGCAGATTGTCCATTTTGTGCTCCTTGGTGAGCATGGTAAAAACTCACAAGGATTTCTCCGCGGCAAGGACACAACCAGTATTGATGAAATTTTGGAAGGTCTTGCTGGCGTACTTGGGATCCACTCTAACAAGGGCTGCGGCCGGCTTGTAATCACCTGATTCCCGCATTAGCTTAAGCAGGATGATGTGTTTGATGTCGGGGATGCGCTTCTGGGCGGGCTTTTTAGCGGAGGGTATTGACTCATTGGCATTGGGCATAACACAGGGCATAGGTACCTTGGTATAGAAGACTACAACCATTTTTAACACCAGCTGTCCCTCATTGGTTTGATAGAACTCAGGATCCTTGTCATCCTCCTGATTGCCATCACTGATGTAGGGCTTGTATCTAGTATCAAGTACAGGCTTCACTTTCTCTAGCATGGCTGACGGGACTGACTCTTGCCGGTACACAACGTTGAACACATACAAAGTAAGTTCTACCTCCTTGCTTCTAACTTTCTTTGTAGTGGTAACCTTGGTTGGCTTCCAGGTCAGCTTTGGGACCTGAGGGTTTATGCTCTGCACCCTAGAAGCTTGTGCTCCTTGAACCGGCTGTGTCAGTGCAGTGTCACTATGGAACTCTCCTCTCCGGTCTCCTCCTTGAGTAGGCACTTGGGTTGCACTAACTCTATTCTTTGACCCACGGGGGCAACCGCAACTGCGGTGCACAACGGGTGTATTGGTACTCTGTTGTTGTGTTCTTTCCATTTTAAAATTTAATAAAATATTAAATAAAACTCAATTAAGTTACTCCATAATTTTAATTTTTGCTTTTATCTGAATATGAATATTTAATTAAAGTTTTTCCCACCCAATATCCCAATTATAGATTTTTTATTTCTTAATTAGTTTTTTTTTGGTTTTACAACGCCCATTTTAGAATACTCAAAAAAAATCCACCCATTTTCAAGATTTTACTGCCAAATTCAAACACCTAACACAATATTTTTAAAATTTATGTTTCAGTTCTCATGTCTTATTTTAGATACCTTGGTATCATTCATGATTACAATCCATTGCACACATTGCTTGAGTGATTTTGTTTACACAGTGAGTTGCTATTGTGTTTTGTTTTTGGTTTTTTGTTTTGACACACCTTGCTTGGGTGTATTTTGTCACTGATTCACATAGTAAACATATGTACACCAAAATTCAACTCACACCATTTTGTTTGTGAATCAATGTATTTTGGATTGTATTTTGAATGGTTTTGCTTTGTGTGTGAGCCCTTTGTTGCTGTGTTGACTCATTTTGCCCATTAACGCCAATAAACCCTGTTAACAGAGTGCATATTTTAACCTGAGTGTTGGATTTTGTTTAAATCTGGGGTATTTTTGGTTGTTACCATAGCTTTTAAAACTACTGTATTTTGACTATTTTCCTTTGATCTGTGAGCACTTTGTTGCTGTGTTGACCTATTTTGCCCATTAGCACCAAAAATCCCTGTTAACAGAGTATATATTTTACTGTGATAGTTGGAATTTGCTTAAATCTAAGTTCATTTTGTTTAAATCTGAAGTATTTTTGGTTGTTGCCATAGCTTTTAAAACTACTGTACATATAAAAGCTTTTAGAGAACATGGGTGTATTTAGGATTACTAATGTGCTAGAAAATATTACCCTGCTAAGGCTCTTAATTGTATTGGACTTAGTATTATGACTCTACAATTATTAGTAGAATTTGATGGGCCTTGAAAAATATCACTAGATATAGGATTAGCCAACATTGCAACAGTTAGCAAGAATTTATCACTTTTATAGTAAGCTATTGTTGTGGGGATTTTATTAAATACTTGCATGGTGACACTTTCTTATTTGATTGGCTTTTTGCTCACAATTACTAAGGCTCATGTGTAGTCTTTGATTGTGTTGGTATTAATATTAAATAGCTTACTTTTTATAGTAAATTTTATGGTGGTATTGCCTGATAACAGATTTGTCTGGCTATTGTTATTTCTTGGTCTACATGTTCTGAATACATTGTTTAAAATATTGGTTATTGTGAAACTTGCTTTAGCTATCCAATGGAGTATTTGTAGGGCTGTGTCAGCCACAAAAGGGGATGATTAAGGCAACTGCCTTAATCATCCATCCTCCCTTTCCCGGACCCATCTTTCGGATTCCCCTACATTGGGGGGAATCCGAAATTTAAAAAAGAAGGCCTCAGACGGCTTTCTGTTTTCCGGACAAGGCCAATTCTGTTTAAATATTTACAATAATTTTTTTTGAAAAAACTTGAAAGTTGAAATCTTACTTTTTAAATTTAAAAATAAATGGTAAATATATATATATATTATTCTTAAAAAAATCTGAAAAAAGACCATCCAAGCTTGAGCATATAAAAGATTCTAAAGAAATCTTCTCTGAGAAGATTTCTTCGAAATTGTTTCCAGATTTGAGATGGTGGCTCCTTTTTAGAAAAGGAGCCACTCGTCTCAAATCCGACGCAGCCCTAAGTATTTGATACTGATTTTAAAATGTGGATTCTAAAAACACAGTTTTAAATGTTGACAAGTGCTTGTAGCATCTGGATTTGTGTGTAGTCCACAATATATCAATAATTGTCTTCCTGCACGCTTTGTGATAGGTTAACAAAAATTTACCCAGTTTAAACATGGATTATTTCCATTTAAATTATTTAGTTTTGAAGAAAGTTTTTGTATCTTGATCAAGATGGAATTAATTAATGCAAGCCTGTGATGGATCCTAACTTCGAAATACTATGAAGCAAAATCCACAGCACTTGAATCTTGATCTAAACGAATTCCCAGCTGCATGTAGGGCTGCTTCGGCCAAGCCTCGGGCAGCCAGGGCCAGTTTCTAGCTCTGAGTCACTCGTTTCAAAGATTTATTTAATCATGTTTAAATATATAATATTTCCGCTTTGACTGTAGTGGCCCAGAGCCGAAACCTGGCCGGGGCTGAGCCGAAGCATCCCTAGCTGCATGTCCATGAGTAGGGATGCTTCGGCTCAACTCCGGCTAGCTTCCGTCTCTAGGCCGCTACAGCCAGAGCAAAAATCTTATTATTTAAAGGTTTAAATAAATATTTAAATCGTGTAACTTAGAGCCAGAAACTGACCCCAGCTACTCGGGCTTGGCCGAAGCAGCCCTATCCATGAGCTTAGTAAGTTTCTTGAAAAGCCTGCCTGATTAGTATTCACACTACCGCCTCAGCCATAGTCCCCACATTGCGTACAATTGAAAGTCAACTGCCAGGCTACTCTGCTACAATCACGATCTCAAAGTTGTTCCGTTTGGTGTAGATTTCCGCGTCGCAATCCTTTTAATTTCAAACCAAGAAGTTCGGCCCAAGCCCTCGACAATTGTTAGCTGCTCTTGTGTCCTTCACTTTAGCTTTGTTTCACTGGGATGAGTGACCGAGAGAATAATGGGGAAGATGAGGCTATCTCTACCAAAAAGTATTTTTTGCCTTTAAATCTTTTACAATTTTTATTGTTCCCTTCACTTATATTGATATGTTTTTAATATTCTCTGCTTAGCAACCGTCCATAAACTAATAACTGAAATGTTACCAAGTGATATTGCTTGTTCCAAAGAGACACGTGAGATATTAATAGAATGTTGTGTTGGTAAGAACCAGTTATATTTTATATCCAAAAGTGCCACTCTAATTTAATTGCATTAGAATTTATTCATCTGCTTGCTTCAGAAGCAAATGATGTCTGTGAAAAAGAAAGTAAGAAGACTATTGCTGCTGAACATATCATCTCAGCACTTCAGGTAACATTTTAGTTATTTGTTAAAGTTTGAGATGATGCACTTCTAAATGTAACAGAGTTTAGGATTTGATGAATATATACCACATATTCAAGCAGTCTTTCATGATCATAAAAATACAATGAAGGTAGAAGATTTAATTAGAAAATATTTAAAGTTTTATAGATAAGAGATCGTAAGAGTTCTCGCCTTGAAAACTCTGGTCTTACAGAGGAAGAGCTTCTGAAGAGCCAGGAGGAGTTGTTTGCTAAAGCAAGGCAGCGATATCAAACTCAATCAAGCTCTACTGCTCCTGGTTTGGAATCTCCCCCTCTGACCTCAAATGCTTCCTTCACTCCCTTCAGTTTCCCCCCACCTCCATCTTAGTTTGCTTTTTTATCTGGACTAGAAAGTATTGCTGAGTCAGCCCAAATCTATATTATGACTCAAAATATTTGTATAATTTGATAAATTTACCTTTTAATTTTGCTTTTCAAAGTACAAATCGCACTGCACAAGGCTAAAGTAAAATAGTACACAGAATAGATATCTATTTATCTAAAGCTTTTTAACAAACATCTTTGAAATATGATATCCCCTTGTACTCCTGACTTATCAAGGCATTTCAATTTAGACTTTGCTTAGTACATTTAGTACATCTTTCTGCAAGTATTGATTTCAGCTTCCATATGATTTAGGTAATCTATTAGAATTCACCCTTGGAGTCTGCTAAAATTCAGCTTGTTTTTTCACCCTAGTATTTTATATTACTTTATTATCTTATTTTTAGATTGATATATCTTGTTGTTATGTTTACCATCATTTTACCTGAACATGTATCTATCTAAAACTTTCTGGTCTGATAAATCAGCCAAATTGCTTGCCTTTTAGGCTATACATACAACCATTCTTAGCTTCTGAATCCACAAATATTCTTATTCAATGATAGAAGGTTTGTTTATCTTAATAACTGGGACATTGTCTTTGGTAGAAGAAATTGTTTGCCTACCAAAATCATTCAGCTATTTATCGCAACATCTTCAATTACCCTCTTGGGAAACCGTTTCTCCAAGAAATTACTCAATCACCAAGTAAAAGGTGGTAACATCACACCCAGATATTATACAAGGATCAGATATTTGAATCCCAAGAGGAACAAGGTTAACACAAGCCCCATGACTACCATGATCTACATGGACACCATTTGGCCTTCCATCAAACTATATAACACTCTTCTAGAGTCAATAAAGTTCATTCCCCTGTAAAGTCGGAAGCCTTTTGGCAAATTATTGTTACTAATGCTTTTAATCCCAAAATATTCATATTGGTCAAACATAAAAATGTTGGTAAAGTCTGCAGAAGTAATTGTATTGAAGCACCTAACAACTGATAAGAAGTGAAATAAGGACTAAGCCAATTTATTAATCCTAAGAACAAAAATAAAGACCAGTTTTAACAATAGGAGCCAGGTTTGAAAATTTGTCCTCTAAATCAGGGAATCAGTCTAGTAATGGGCTGATTAAAACTATTGATGACTAAAGCCAGAGTATTATTGTACAAACCACTTAATTGCTGGTATAAGAAATCAAATGATATCATGATATAAAAAGAAAGGGAAGCTAAGAAATTAATATATATAAAAGTGAGTCTGTCAGTCTGGATGTAATGTCACCTTGAGTGGGCTCAAGCTGTAAGGGATTCGACTGAATTGATTTTCTGTAAATTTAATTTTAAAAGTAAATGATTGAGCCAAAAGCTCGATTTGGTTTGTCCTTACATTCAATCCCTTACATTCATCTTTGAAAGCATGAAGGTTAAATTAGTGGAGTATGGTTTAAACTATGTCAAACTGAGAATATAGACCACTCAAACCCAAATAAATTTCTATTCAATTACTTGGTTTTTAAATTAGTGGCTAACCTCATACAGCCATATCAAAGAGAAAAATCTGTATAGATTACCTGGCTCTAGAATAGGTGGATTAAGATTAGAAAGGGAGCAGCAATTGTTTAATATCCTTTTATATGATTGGATGTTTAAACTCTGCTGAGTATTGAATTGACTGATGAAAAGAGAGCTTGATCAGTTTTCAATATATTTAATTGAAAAAGATACATAAATGTTAGTTTAAGCAAAGGATGGTTGGCTTGGACATTTCAAATTTATCTATTCCAAAGTGAAAAATAGAAAACTTCACTTGGATGCATCACACAATCCAAGTGGCTGCATATTTTTTCAGAGTAAACCTTGCTTGCCAAAGCTTCATCCCAAAAGAAAATCTGTGAAGTAACCTGCCAATAATAAAATTATGACTTGATACAATGATTTTCATGAAATTTAGAAGATGTAGACCAAAATTTCAGATGATTCTGATCAAAATGGTACCAAAAATGATAGCTCTAGCTGCTCTAGATGTTGAGATATATAGCTAAGTGCTGGAATTGGGCTTACGTCATAATCAAAGGCATATACTCAATTTGATTCATTTAAATCCACTCTAAAAGCACGTAAAACTAAAAACAATGTATCTCAGTGAATACTAAGCCAATTTTGATGTCCAATAGCTTATTTTAAAACTGCAGATCAGCTCTACATTTTGAATGGATATAAAATTAAATACTAATTTTTAAAAATAATGAGACTATATTTGCTAAACTTAATAGGGATACTATACTTATTTGGGTTTAGTTTTTACTTATACTTGAAATTTACAATTTTAATTTTAGATTTAAATAAATATAATTGAATTTACCTTTTAATAAAGCAATTAAATAAAATTTAATTAAACATTTGATAATTAATCTAAGCCTAAAAATAAAATATATTTAATTGATTTATTAAATTCAACTTATTTCTGTCCTTGGACAGGAAAACCACCTAGTTAAGAAATAAACATACAAGATAGGGAAAAACAAGCTGCATAACCTAACAAGTATCTTTTTGAGTGCAAGACAAACAGTATCAATATGAAGTTGAGAGAGAAAACTCAAGCTATCTTTTCTTGCTTGAATTGAGGTAAATTATTGTTTAAAGAAAAATAACCAAGATTAGTTAAACTTGATTTATGGATATTGCTTGTTGTCATAAGATGAAAAATAGACAAAATTGCTATGTCTAACCTGGAATATTTAATACAAGAGCTAAAAAAAGATGATAGAAGCAGGACAGGGGATTATGCAAGCCTTTGGTATTAGCAACAAAATTGGAAAAGGTGGGGGAAAACAGTCCAAAACCAAGGAATTGAAAATTTGTGGCAGATGCAAAAAGAAGTAAGCTTGTATAGTTAGTAATAATCTTTGTGTATAGGTTCTAAGTTAAATTGTTTAATGATTAACAGTAAGATTTGAAGAGGATTAATAACTGAAAGAATAGAGTAAAAATGACCAGATTTGAAGGGAAATGTGGAAAAACAACCAAGATACTTAAAAGGTTGTATAGATTTTACAAATCAAAAAAAGCAAGTAAGATGAAATAATTATTGTGGCTTCATAAATAGCAAAAAAGAAGTGAATCCTGACATTCACAAACCTGACCTAATGATGAGGCCTGGAAAATAGGTATTTATATCCTACCAGGATAAAGCCAACCCCTATTGTGATTCTGATAATAAAGCAGTTATTGTCAGAATTGACAATTTTCTTCCCCTTGAAACCTGGGCCCAAGGGCAGAATTCAAACCTCAGCCCTGATCCCCTGCAGGCTGCCAGTCCTAAGGACCAATGGGCTGGCTGCCTGCGTTTTCTTGGGATTGAGCCCCCTCAAGCTGAGACCAAGCATGATACTCTAGATGATAATACCAGCCAAACCTTGAAAACAGCAGCACAAAACAAAATATCAAACAAAATTCCTGATGGAAGCAAAGAAATTCCTATCATTAGCTTCATTTTAAAGTTTCAAGGGGTCCTGCTAGCCCTGGACAAGAATTTATTTCCTAGAGCCACAAAAAAGGTGGGCTGTGTCCAGGCACAGCCTCTCCGCAACCTGGAGGACCTTGCTCACACTGTGGATGAGCATTTTGTGCTGGCCTTTACAGTCAAAACTTCCCCTCCTTCTTTGGAGTTTCCTCCCACTACAGAGAAGACATTAATTTAGCTGGATTATTTGCTGTCCTGGTGCTGTTCTTCCTTAAAACAATTGGCAGGACAACAGAAAAATGTGGTCCCAATTTTAATGGGCTTTTCAGGCTTGCAGCCCAGGAAACTTGGGTATTTGATTTCACATGTAGTGGAATTCAGGTTGAGCAATTCCTCTGGCTCAGAGGTCACTCAGCCCAAAGAAAATGGTTCTAGGGACATTTCAGCTGTAACTTCAAAGGCAAGCATCAATGGTAATGTTGTGCCTGAATCCTTGGAATATACCTAGCCAACCAGGCTGCTGTCTTCTGCACCCAGGCCTATTGCTCCTATTGCTCCTATTTCTTTGGCCCAGGTCATAGGTAGATTAGGTTGATGCTTCTAACTGGTTCCCCCTTTCTGCTTCTAAAACCCCCTTTTCAGAAATTGGGCCATTGATGTCATTTTGATGTGGCCTTCAAATAATGATATGTGCAAATATTTGGTTGGTTTCACTTTCAACTTTGGAAAGTTCTTGCCTTCCATAAATGGGACGACATCAATTTCCACCCATTGAGGAATACCATACCTGCCCTTGACTGATACTGGTTTGATTTCAACCCATTGTGACCCCCTCTGCCACTCTGTTTACCTATTGAGTGATCATCAACCATTGTCTACTATTTAAGTAGAATTACTTCTCCTAATAAAGACAAATTTATCCACATTTGTGTTGGATTTTGTATTCTTCAAGCCTTTCCTTTCATTTTTTCCAAAAGGAATTCCTCTTCTTTTATTCCAAGAAATTAAGTTATGTGCCCTTAATTTTTCCCTTGAGGCTAACCCAAGGCTAGCTTTGAACCTCAAATCTTTTGTTATTCAGTAGTTTTAAAAGCTATGGCAACAACCAAAAATACCTCAGATCTAAATGAAATGATTTCAGATTTAAACAAAATCCATCTCTCAGGTTAAAATATACACTCTGTTAACAGGGTTTATTGGCGTTAATGGGCAAAATGAGTCAATACAGCAACAAAGGGCTCACACGCAAAGCAAAACCATTCAAAATACAATCCAAAATACATTGATTCATAAACAAAATGGTGTGAGTTGACTTTCAGTGTACATATGTTTACTATGTGAATTGGTGACAAAATACACCCAAGCAAGGTGTGTCAAAATGCAAACCAAAAATAAAACACAGTAGCAACTCACTGAGTAAACAAAATCACTCAAGCAATGTGTGCAATGAATTGTAATCATGAATGATATCAAGGTATCTAAAATAAGACACAAGATCTGAAACATAAATTTTAAAAATATTGTGTTGGGTGTTTGAATTTAGCAGTAAAATCTAGGAAAATGGGTGGATTTTTGTGAGTATTCTAAAATGGGTGTTATAAAACCAAAAACAACTAATTAAGAAATAAAAAATCTATGATTGGGATATTGGGGGGAAGATATTAATTAAATATCCATATTCAGATAAAAGCAAAAATTAAAATTAGGGAGTAACTTAATTGAATTTTATTTAGTATTTTATTAAATTGTAAAACAGAAGGAAAACAACAACAACAATCCATTGCACCCATTGTGCACTGCAGTTGCAGTTGCCCCCGTGGGTCAAAGAATAGAGTTAGTGCAACCCAAGTGCCTACTCAAGGAGACGGGAGATGAGAGTTCCATAGTGACGCTGCACTGACACAGCCGGTTCAAGGAGCACAAGCTGCTAGGGTGCAGAGCATAAACCCTCAAGTCCCAAAGCTGACCCAGAAGCCAACCAAGGTCACCACTACAAAGAAAGTTAGAAGCAAGGAGGTAGAACTTACTTCATATGTGTTTGACGTTGTGTACTGGCAAGAGTCAGTCCTGTCAGCCATGCTGGAGAAGGTGAAGCCTGTACTTGATACTAGCTACAAGCCCTACGTCAGTGATGGCAATCAGGAGGATGACAAGGAGCCCCAGTTCTATAAAACTGATGAGGGACAGCTGGTGTTAAAAAAGGTTGCAGTCTTCTATACCAAGGTACCTATGCCCTGTGTTGTGCCCAATGCCAATGAGTCAATACCCTCCGCTAAAAAGCCCGCCTAGAAGTGCATCCCCAACATCAAACGCATCATCCTGCTTAAGTGAATACGGGAATTGGGTGATTACAAGGCGGCCGCGGCCCTTGTTGGAGTAGATCCCAAGTACGCCAGCAAGACCTTCCAAAAATTTATCAATACTGATTGTGTCCTTGCCGCAGAGAAATCCTTGTGTGTTTATACCATGCTCATCAAGGAGCACAAATGGGCAATCCACCAGTGGAACAGCTGGAACTGCCATCTTGAACTGGTAAATATACAGGCCATGGTTAAATCTACTTTTAAGATTAAGGCCTCAATTTCCTTTTACTACCATCTGGTGAAGGGAATGCAATTTTCTTGGAAAAAGCTCAGATTATCCCCCTACAACAGAAACAGCCCAGCCAACATTGACGTCCGGAAAAACTACGCAGAGGCGTACACTGCCCTCAAAGCCAAGGGGACAGTCAAATTTTATTATATTGACAAATTGGCATTTGCCTCGTCAATGCACAATGGGTATGGCTTTGTCCCCAAAGGCTCCAATGTCGGGATGGCTTGGCATGCTGCAGTCCGCGCCACAGCCTACTCAATGGTGGCTCTCCTTGGTCCAAAGGGGGTTGAGCTTTATCAAATGATATTGGGTTCTCACAACAGCCGTACCTTCTTGTCATTCCTCTGATTGGTCCAGGAGTACCTGAGGCGCATAAGCCCTGGCTTCACCAATGTGATTGTGTTGGACAATGTTGGTCTCCATAAGATGGCCAATATTCTTGAAGAATTTCCATCAATTGACACCAGCATTGCAGTGGGCCCCCAGCAATTGGCCACGGCAAATTTATGCCTTCTCTTCCTCCCAGCCTATTTGCCCTTCCTAAATCCCATCGAGGAAGTCTTTGGGTGGCTCAATCATGTTGTCAAGCAAGGAACCCTAACTGGGACAGAGGACCTCTTTAATTTGCTGCAGGCCAGGATCCACACCCTCCCAGCTGAGACTGTGGCCAAATTCTATGGCCACGCTGATTTGTTCATCCCTGCGTGCCTTGCCAAACAGCCAATCAATTAAAGGCTTAGCATGTCCAATTTTTTATATTCTCTTATTTACTATTCAAGATTTATTAATTCTCATTTTATATTTAGAAGCTTCCAACCCCAAAATCACATTTGGCAAGATCCATCAATAGATGTAAGTAATTTATTTATTTTATTATATATTATTTTATTATGCCATCTGAGGTAATCCCAAACGCTCAATACTGGATTACGCAAAAATATTTAAATCACTTTGGTCAAATAAATATAAAAATAGTTTTAAAAAATTAAACGTAAAATGTACAAGTTAGAATTTATTTTATTAAAGTATAATTTTATGCTTTTATGAAAACTGTTTCTGTGATATATTTTGCAAAACTGGTTTGCTGAAATAAAAATGATAAAAATTTATTATAATTAGAATACTATAAATTGTAATAAAATTTATTAGAATCATATTTTTATTGTGTGCGCCTGTAGTGGGTTCTTTGGTATGTACCCACCCCGCAATGGAGGTGGCACACAACCTCCACTGCCACACCATGAACAGTGGATACACCCTTATTGAAATACTCCCTCCTGCTGGTGAAAGGCAGTAGGGTCAGGTGGGAGTGAAGCAGCAGCTTTTCAGATGGGGCTACAAACCGTATATCCCAGCCAAGACCAGGGCATCCTGGATCACATGATCAACTGAGTTGTATCCAGGGGGACCTTCTTCCTGTTGAGTGCAAGCTGGGCCTCATCAATTCCCAGAAGGACCCTGTCCAGGTCCTCTACAGACGCGCCCATCCCAAAGTAGAATAGGAACCCCAGGTAAACAAACAGATGAAGCCTTCATCCTGCAAAGGCTTCTGTGAACTCACACAGTTTATTATAGACTGCACTGATCTTCTTGTTGTGCCTGGTCTTTGCAAAGGTCAGCTCCATAGCTGCAGGGAGCCCTGTCTTGTTGGCACTCCAGGCCAACCCAAAGTCTGCCAGGAGGATCTTGGTCTTCTTTACGGCTGTTGTGTCTGCAACAGCTAATTTGCCCACTGCACGCCCAAAGTTCTCCAATAGGTAAGACAGGGTGTGCTCCAACAGGAAGCAGAAGCAATCAGCCGCATGAGCCCGGCCCATCTCTGGTACATTCTTGAATGGGAGCATCACCAGGACGTCCCAAACAAGATCAATGGAGTTTACATAGTAAACTCCACTGAGGGATACCGGGTCCAGATGGACCAGTTGGGCATCCTTGTAGGCAGTAACTGCCCACTCAGATGCCCCCTTGGCATGCGTAAGTTCTGCCAACGCCTCCTGTGACATCAGAAAGGACCCATGGATATGGTCCTCCAGCTCCTGCACAATAGGGGGGACAGATACAGTTGCTTTGCCACATGAGTGGCATAATTTTCATAAAAGGTGGCCAGGACAAAGGGGACCAGGACTTGGCAGAGTTTGCCGGCTACATTTTCTAAGAAAAAAGGTAAGTTTTTTTGAAATTTATTAATTTTGTTTTTTAGGCTACCTTCTTGTGTTTCTTCCTTGCCTGCAGCCTCGGCCAGCTTAGCCATTCTTGGCACAATCAATTGCGCAGGCAATTTGATATCCTCTGCCCTGGCACGCTTGGCGGGTTTGAGATGTTCATACATCTCTGGGTCATCAACCCAGACGGATGGTGCAATAAAAGATTGTATGCTTTAAATTGCAGGCCCTCAACCACAGTTTTTTGAATATTTAGTAAGCGCTCAATTGTCTTCTCTGGGGTGTCTGGCATTTTTGACATTAGTGCCTTTGCAGAAACCTTGTCAATTTTGTTCCCAGTGAGGATGGCGGACTTCACTTTGGCTTTGACCTTGCATTTATTGTCCTTTATTTTGGCAATTGCCAGTTTGAGATCCTTCAGAAGCTTCTCCAATTCTCTCATTGATTTTTTACTAACCTTTCCATATGTTTTTATAGCTTTTCCCCTAATAAATTCTGTATTATTTTAATACTGTTGCCTCTTTGTTTATTCCTTTTTGTTTTACCATCTACTACATTATCCCATCTTTTTAACCATTTTGTATATGTTTTACGCTCATCTCAATATGTGTTGTTTGCTTTGTGCTGGCATTGTTTCCTTGATTACCATATTATTTTTGGTGCTTGACATAGCCCCTTGTAAAAATATTAACAACAATTTGTTGATCAGCTAAATTTGAATTATAAAATTATAGAATAATTGTTTTTAGATAAAGTTGTTACTGATCCAAATTCAAAACCTTAATCATAAACTTTAACCCAATCAGGAGCCAAGTGATAAAGTGATTGTTGTGACATAAAGGGTCATTCAATAATTCTTTGATGCATGTGCACTAATTAATATGATTGGCAGGATGTTTTGCCATTGTATGCCATTGCCACTGTGGTAAGTTGTTAATGGACTAGTGCCCAATCAGTTGCTGGGTTAGCACTAGTCCACCAACAACTTGCCACAGCAGCAATGTTGTACAATGGCAAAACATCCAGCCAATCATATTAATTAGTGCACATGCATCAAAGAATTATTGAATGACCCTTTATGTCACAACAATCACTTTATCACTTGGCTCCTGATTGAGTTAAAGTTTATGATTAAGGTTTTGAATTTGGATCAGTAACAACTTTATCTAAAAACAGTTAACACTATAATTTTCTAATTCAAATTTAGCTGATCACCAAATTGTTGTTAATATTTTCACAAGGGGCTATGTTTAAGTGCTAAAAATAACTGTGTTCTGGATCTAGATACATTGTATAGTAAATATATGATTTTATAGAAATAAGCTGAACATAAAGAATAAAACCAACTATAAACAAAGAGAGCATGAACAATTGAAATTCAAAATACTGATAATATAAATAGAAAATGTTTGGTGACAGGGGTTTATTGGGGCAGGGGAGAGTAATGCCTAGAGGCAGAATAACGCAGGAAGGAAGACATAGAGGCAGCGCTGGCCTGGGGGGTCTGGGATTGGTTGGGTTGGTTTTGCGGGTTAGGGGTGTTGGTGGTGGGGGTGGAGGCAGGAGGATTTTGCGTGATGGCTGCCATATAACGCTTGTCGTATTCCTCATTGGTCATTGGCTGGATGGGCTGGTAAGTGGTAGTGACCCAAGGTGTAAGGTGCTTATCCTTACGTGATTAGTTGCCCATGTTCACATGGAAAACCATTTGTGCAAACAAGTCAGCCACCATCTGGCAGCCAAAGAGAAAATTGTGGTCAAGGACCCCAAGATTGAGGTTGTTGAAAGCCTGAGGGCAGCGCTCCCGTAATGTGGATCCCATGTTGAAGAAGACAACATCAGCCAGATGGACGTAAGCATGGCCAGCAGGGTAGACTGAGGCCTGTTGCCTGCGTCCCTGGATGGCCTCAAGGGCAGTGGAGCTACCCTTGATCTGGTGGCTCAAGAAAACCTGATACTTGGAATTCAGGCCATCCCAGGAGTCAATTAATCCACCAAGGATGTGGATGTATGCGTAGCCATCAATGAAATCTGGGTTTGTCTGATAGCAGACAAAACCCTTGGCTGAAACAGCCAGAAATGCACCAATGAACGTCCCCTTCTTGACCTTCTTCCTTCTATTCTTGGCGGCAGCTTTTCCTTGCTTGCCAAAATCATCAAAGGCTATTGATAGCTTGTAATAGGAGATGAACATGACATCATCAGTTAGACTAGTCAGGCATTGGACCAGGGTTGATTCAATGGCAGTGTCATACAGGGAATCCTCAGCGCCATCCCATTGGTTGCTGGCAAAATTGGTAAGAACCTGTATGGAAGCCACCTTCCCATACATCCAGAGCTGCACCATGCACTTGGAGACCCATATGTTATGGTGCGCAAGCTGCTTCATGACCTGGGTCAAGGGAAGCTTGGGATCCCGCTGGAGGAAGTCAAGCATGATTGGGTATGCCTCAGATATTTGTGACTTGAGGGCCTTCTTGGGCTTCTTGGTTGTCCTGATCAGATCCCCATGTTCATCAGGTTGTTGAATTCCCGCATGACAGTAGCTCAGGTAATTTGCAACTGGGCGGCAATCTGTTCCCAGGACAGACCCTGTAGATTCAGTGCCACAATTTCCTGAAGAATTTGGGCGGTGATGATTTGTTGCTTGGGGCGCTGGGCCGGGGGAGCTGAAGCCTGATTGGCTGTAGGAGGGACAGGTTGCGTGGTGGCAGGAAATTGTTCTGGATTGAGGTTGTCATCCTGATTGGTTGGTTGGCGGGCAGCTTATGCAGGGGTGGGTATGAGAGCAGGGGCAGAGCTAGACACTATGTGACTACTGAACAAGTCAAAGCCATAGGGGTTGGTGGTCAGGTACAGGTCAGCTTCCTTGTTACCTGCCTCAAAGGCTTGGGTGTAAACAGGTGCCTCCACGTTCTGAGCCTTGCCTCCATTGAAGCTGGTCTGGCTGCTGCTGACTTGGCTGCTGGCGCTGTCAAAGATATTGCTGTTAAAAACCATTGTAAAAAACCTAGGATAAAATCTCTAAAAGTAGGAGTTTAAAATTTAATGATTTATTTTTATTGTAATCTGGAGTCCATATTTGGAAGGTTCTCAAAACCTTTCCATACAAATCTGGAGCCATAAAAATGGTTTTAATGCCTCTGTTCCTAAATTGGATAGCTGTTGATTGGCTGTTAAACTGTTATTTTTCCATTTTAGGCTGCTCATACTACACATCTTGTGTGAGTTCATTTTTTTTTGTGCTTGTGTAATTCTGCTTCTAGATTGCTCAAGTTTTGTTTTACTTTAGTTCTTCTGTTGGTGCCTCATATGAATCCTGATTGGATTATAATATACTCTGGAACAGCATCCTCCCATTTCACTTGTTGCGTCAGTTTATTTTATTTGTGGTTTGAACTATACTGCTTGATGTTTGATATAATTTTGTATAATGGGCTAGTGAAATTTTTTTGTTTGACAGTCCATTTATTAACTAAAATTTTATAGATTAATTGAATCCTGAATCTTGCGTGACTTGGATTTTGTTTAAATCTGAAATCATTTTGTTTAAATCTGAGGTATTTTCAGTTGTTGCCATAGATTTTAAAACTACTGTAACAATTTTCTGTCATGTTCTCCTGAATGTCATCCCCAGGAGTTGAACACAGCAAAGTTGTGCTCACTACAGGGGCTGCAAGCCCCTTGGTTACTATGTTCCCCTGAGCCTTCTCTGATCCTTCTCCCTTTGTCACTGAAGTATTTGAGTCACCCAAAGTTTCTAGTCCTCTGCTAGAGAAAGACATCACCAATTCCCCTACTACGCCAATGATAATGGTGTTGTAACCCAGGCCTGTGTGGCCCCCTCCCATCTTTATCTCTCAATTATGAACAAGCTTGCGCTGCCAAACTCTCTCTCCTACACACTGACACAGTGGCCATACATACTATCCCTGGTCTCTGCCCCGGCCATGCTTCTGAGGACCTGTATTCCTTCCTGTTGGGGTTTGGCCTCCCCGCTTTCTAATGGAATCTATGAAAACCATTGGTGTGCTGGTGAATCAATTACATCCAGCCCACCTTGGTTCACCACCAGTTGGTTTCAGGGTCACAAAACCAACTCCTTTCTTCTGTGGCCACTGCTGTCACCAATAGCCATGCACAGAACATGGCTTATCAGGATTGGACACACAGTCTCTTTTCCTGCATTTCCAACAACCAACATGATTTTTTAGCCTTTCAAAAGTACCTGACTTTGTCATTAAACACTCTTTGCTCCCAGTGGAAACTTTAGTAAAATTGACTCCCTGGTGCTTGAATCCTGGTGCTTGACACTATAGTAAAGTGAGAATTCAGCTTTTTCCCTGATTGACAACTGGAAATTGACACTTTTTAAATTAACAGATCTTGATGTACTGAAAAATTTTAATATAAAAAATTAAGTTATACAACTATGGTATACTAAAGTGGCCTCAGAGAGCTCAAAATGCAATAAAATTGTTTCTTAATTAATGAGAATAAGGAGAAATAAGCCATTATTTCTCATTTTACTATGTAATTTACACTCTTCACTATAAAAATATTTTTATTCCCATATAAATTAAAATTCCAATAACCAAAAATAAACATAAACACAACAATAAAGGTTATGCAAAATATAAAGAAATAATAAAATTATTTGATATAGTTCATATAAGCACAACTGTGAATATCTTATGTTTTACTAGTAAATTAATCAAAATTAAGATATTTCACTCACTTTCAACTATAACCATTCATCTCAATCATACAATATGTTCATAAAATAATCAGTAATATATAATTAAAGTAAAAAATAAAACCAAAAACTAAATGATCAAAACTAAAAAGTAAAAATTAAAGCTAAAAAGTTAAAAGTAAAAATCATATAAGCAAGCAAGTTTATTCTTCACCCTCCTTCTCCTTCTTAATTTTAGCCCCTTCCAGGAGGGCATTGACAATAAGCTCAAGCTGCTGCTTGATCTCAGAGGCCTTACTTGTGATTAGCTGCAACCTGGATGGTCTTGGTGAAGAGGGTAGATTTGGTGGTAGGCTTGGTGGGGGATGTGGTTAGCCAGATCTCTGAGCTTGGAGATAGTTTTTTCCTGCTAATGTTGAAGAAGGGAGAAAAACTTGTTGAACTTGGGATGGAGCCCAAAGTTGGCCTTCAGATGCTTATGGTAAGCTTATAGAGCCAAAGTGGTTTTCAGCTCCCCATTCACTGCAGCCTGGTACACGTTCCAGCTGGCCTTGGTGTGGGCCTTACCTCGCCTCTGTGTGACATCCTTCCCAATCCAATGGCGCTCAAAGTACTCAAGGAAAGTCTTGAACTCCAGATGCTTGGCTATTTATGGATCCTTTGAGAGAACTTCAACCCCCTGTGCAGTGTGCTCTGGCTTTAAAAAAGCCAAGGCACTATATTGTGCCATCACAAATTTGCAGGTGTCCAAAGTATCCCTCTGGCTCAACCTACTAAGCTCAGCATGGGCCTGCACATTGCAAGCAACTGCTTGGTGAAAGTGGAAGTGGCACCCCTGCTAAACAGATGCTCAAATTCATTGAACTGAGCAGGCTTGAAGTTCATAATGCATATGTTAGGCCCCAGAGCTCTCAACCTTACCTTCTCCTCCAAGTCCAGGGTGGCATGGTCCTTCTCAGCATCAGAAGAGTTGGCGCAGGTGTGTGTGTGGGGGGTCTTCTTGGCATCATTGTTGTTAGGGGGGAAAAGGAAAGTGCTTTGCAGAGGATGATAAAGCACAGTGTAAATGGCCCCAGGGAGAAGGAAGAAGGCAAGTGGAATCACCTGGATGTCTATCTGGGCATGAATCATCCAGAGCTGGTAAAACATCTGGGTGCAAGTGGCAAAGGTACTGTTAACTAGCCAGGTTGATACCCTTTTCAACTCCATCAGGTTTTGATGAGTTGCATAGCAGATAATTTGGTCCTTGGAGCCTGGCTCATTGTTGTGCAGGGGGGGAGCGCTCCTCACTTGGGAGCTGCTTGAGCTTGTGGGTGAGCTTAAGCTCCAAGAGGACATCAGAGGCCTTGGGGAGAGGGGGATTAGCAGCAATGCACTTGTTGCTAATGAATTTAACCAACTGCTCCTGAGTTGGCACCAAATTGAGATTGTTGGGCTTTAGGTGCTTCAAGGCCTTGATAGCCAAATTAGAAGCTCAGAGGTGGGAAGAGAAAAGGATCATCTGAACAAGATATCACTTAAGCATCAGACTATTTAAATGATTGGGGGCTCACAAGAGTGCTCCTCTTCTTGGAAGTTACTTTCTCTCAGCCCTTGGTGTTCAGGCAGGCCCCTCAAGACTTATCCTCACAGACAAAGTGCTTGTTTTTTGTTTGGCGCTTTTGATTGTTACAGTTAAAGATGTAATTGTTGGCAATGTATCCAGGGCTGCCCTTTACAGACATGATTGGTAAGCAACAGGGAAAGCACTTGGGGACTTTGAACTCTCCATTCACATTGCGGATGTTTTGGATGGTCAGTGGATCCCAAGCCACATGACCAGAATCTTTGAGCTTCTTGGAATATTCCTCAGGCTCATCTTGGGGGTCATATGAGGGAGGGGGAGACAAGCCATCAGGGGGGAGGGGAAGGGTTCTTCAAGGCCTGCTTGGATGCCTCATTTTTCTTACCAGAAAAAGAGGTGGGCTCCTTGAAAGCCTTTCCTTTCTTGGTACATAAATCCTTAGCGGGCTTGGAGTCAGCCTCTGACTGATAATAGAAGTGGTCAGTTAGATCATTGTCAGATTTATTAGAGGATGAGTGGTGAGGGGAAGGTGAAGGTGAAAGGAAAGTGGAAGATGAGGGTGGAAGGGGGAGGAGTAGAAGGGGGAGTAGTGGAAGGAGATAGAGTTGGAGACTTTGCCTTTGCAGGCTTCTTGACACGCTTGGGAGTGATGGCAGGTTCCTTGGAGCTCTTGGAGGCTTAGCGCTTGGGATGTTTGCTTGATTTAGATTATCTTGGCTAAAGAAAAGTTTAGTTTTGTAAATAAAATAACTGAGAATAAATATCAAACAAAAAGAGGTAAAGCAAAGAAAAATTTAAGAAAAAGTATGCAAATAAAGTTTTATTTATCAAGAAAAAAACATAAAGTAATAGAAGAAAAAATAGAAGCTCAAAGTACAGTAGTTTTAGAAACTATGGCAATAACTGAAAATACCTCAGATTTAAACAAAATACAACTATCAGGTTAAAATATACACTCTGTTAACAGGGTTTTGTGGCGCTAATGGGCAAAATGGGTCAACACAGCAAAGAAGTGCTCACACACAAAGCAAACCCATTCAAAATATAATCTGAAATACATGGATTCACAAACAAAATGGTGTGAGTTGACTTTTGGTGTACTTATGTTTACTATGTGAATCAGTGACTAAATACGCCCAAGCGTGGTGTGTAAAAACTCAATCCAAAAATAAACTCAAAAGCAGCTCACTATGTAAACAAAATCACTCAAGCAATGTGTGCAATGAATTGTAATCATGAATGATATCAAGGTATCTAAAATAAGACACAAGATCTGAAACATAAATTTTAAAAATATTGTGTTGGGTGTTTGAATTTAGCAGTAAAATCTAGGAAAATGGGTGGATTTTTGTGAGTATTCTAAAATGGGTGTTATAAAACCAAAAACAACTAATTAAGAAATAAAAAATCTATGATTGGGATATTGGGGGGAAGATATTAACTAAATATACATATTCAGATAAAAGCAAAAATTAAAATTAGGGAGTAAATTAATTGAATTTTATTTAGTATTTTAATAAATTGTAAAACAGAAGGAAAACAACAACAAGAATCCATTGCACCCATTGTGCATTGTGGTTGCGGTTGCCCCTGCGGGTCAAAGAACAGAGTTAGTGCAACACAAATGCCTACTCAGGAAAGAGACAGGGGAGAAGAGTTTGATAGTGACACTGCACTGACACAGCTGGTTTGAGAAGCACAAGCTGCTAGGGTGCAGAACCTCAACCCTTGGGTCCCCAAGCAGACCCAGAAGTTCACCAAGGTTACCTTCACCAAGAAAGTTAGAAACAAGGAGGTAGAACTTACTTTGTATGTGTTCAACGTTGTGTACCGGCAGAAGTTGGTACCGTCAGCCATGCTGGAGAAGGTGAAACCTGTACTTGATACTAGCTACAAGCTTTATGTCAGTGATAGCAATCAGGGAGAGGACAAGGAGCCTGAGTTCTTCAGAACTAATGAGGGAAAGTTAGTGCTCAAAAAGGTTGCAGCCTTCTACACCAAGGTACCCATGTCCTGTGTTGTGCCCAATGCCAATGAGTCAATCCCCATCCCCAAAACGCCCACCCAGAAGGCATCCCCAATATCAAACACATCATCCTGCTTAAGCTAATGCATGAATCTGGTGATTACAAGGCGGCCGCGGCTCTTGTTGGGGTGGATCCCAAGTACACCTCAAAGACATTCAACATCTTCATCAATACTGGCCAAGTCCTTGCCGCGGAGAAATCCTTGTGTGTTTCCACTATGCTCACCAAGGAGCACAAATGGGCAATCTGCCAATGAATAACCCAGGATTGCCATCTTGAACTGGCAAATATACAGGCCATGGTAAAATCTACTTTTGAGATTGAGGCCTCAATTTCCTTCTATTATCATTTGGTCAAGGGAATGCGCTTTTCCTGGAAAAAGCTGGGGGTATCCCCCTACAACAGAAACAGTCCAGCCAATATTGACTTCCAGAAAAACTACGCAGAGGCGTACACTGCCCTCAAAGCCAAGGGGACAGTCAAATTCTACTACATTGACAAATCAGAATTTGCCTTGTTGATGCGCAATGGGTATGTCCCCAAAGGCTCAAATGACGGGATGGCTTGGTGTGCTGCTGTCTGCGCCACAGCTTATTCAATGGTGGCTCTCCTTGATCCAAAGGGGGTCAAGCTGTACCAAATGATATTGGGATCTCACAATAGCCAGACCTTCCTATCATTTATCTGATTGGTCCAGGAGCACCTGAGGCGCACAAGCCCAGGCTTCACCAATGTAATTGTGCTGGACAACATTGGTCTCCATAAGGTGGCGGATATTCTTGAGGAATTTCCATCAATTGACACTAGCATTAGAGTGGGCCCCAAAATTGGCCACAGCAAATTTGTGCCTTCTCTTTCTCCCCATCTACTCACCCTTCCTAAATCCCATCAAGAAAGTCTTTGGGTGGCTCAAGCAAGTTGTCAAGAGAGGAACCCCAACTGGGACCAAGGACCTCTTTAATTTGCTGCAGGCCGGGATCCACACCCTCCCAGCTGAGACTGTGGCCAAATTCTATGGCCACACTGATTTGTTCATCCCTGCGTGCCTAGCCAAACAGCCAATCAATTAAAGGCTTAGTGTGTCCAATTTTTTTATATTATCTTATTTACTATTCAAGATTTATTAATTCTCATTTTATATTTAGAAGCTTCTAACCCCAAAATCACATTTGGCAAGACCATCAATGGAGGTAAGTAATTTATTTATTTTATATTATATTTTTTTATTATGCCATCTGAGGTTATCCCAAACACTCAATACTGGATTACGCAAATATATTTATATCACTTTTTTCAAATAAATATAAAAATGGTTTTTAAAAAATTAAATGTAAAATGTACAAATTAGAATTTATTTTATTAACATATAATTTTATGCTTTTATGAAAACTTTTTCCACAATATATTTTGCAAAAATTGTTTGCTAAAATAAAAATTATAAAAATTTATTATAGTAAAAATAATATAAATTGTAATAAAATTTATTGGAATCATATTTTTTATTATGTGTGCCTATAGTGAGTCCTTTGGTATGTACCCACCCAGCAATGGAGGTGGTGCACAAACTTCACCACCACATTGTATACAGTGGATACACCCTGGTTAAAATACTCCTGCCTGCTGGTGAAAGGCAGTAGGGTCAGGTGGGAGTGAAGCAGCAGCTTTTCAGGTGGGGTTGCAAACCTGTAAATTCCAGCCAGGACCAGGGCGTCCTGGATAACATGGTCCACCAAGTCATATCTGGGGGGACCTTCTTCCCATCCAAGGAGAGTCAGGCCTTGCCAATCCCAAGAAGGACCCTGTCTAGGTCCTCCATGCTGGCACCCATTCCAAAGCAGAAGAGATACCTGAGATAAACAACAAGATGAAGCCTTTGTCCAGCAAAGGCTTCTGTAAACTCACAAAGTTTGTTTTATACTGTGCTGGTCTTTTTCTTGTGCTTGGTTTGTGCAAAGTAAAGCTCCATGGCTGCAGGGAGCCCTGTCCCATTGGCGCTCCAGGCCAGCCCAAAGTCTGCCAGGAGGGTATTAGTCTTCTTTACGGCTGTTGCATCTACAACAGCCAATTTACCTGCCACACACCAAAGTTCTCCAACAGGTAAGATGTTGTGTGCCCCACCAGGAAGCAGAAGCAAGCAGCCATGTGTGCCTGGCCCATCTCCAGTATATTCTTGAATGGGAGTGCTGCCAGGACTTCACAAACAAGCTCAATAGAGTTTACACAGTAAACTCCACTGAGAACCACTGGGTCCAGGCAGACCAGTTGGGCATCCTTGTAGGCAGTAACTGCCCAGTCAGATGCCCTCTTGGCATGTGTTAGCTCAGCCAATGCCTCCTGTGACATCAGAAAGGTACCATGGATACTGTCTTCAAGCTCCTGAAAGACAGGGGGATAGAAACAGTTGCCTAGCCACATGATTGGCGTAGTTGGCGTAGAAGGTGGGGGGACAAAAGGGACCAGGACCCGGCAGAGTTCACTGTCAACGTTTTCTAACAAAAAAAGATAAGTATTTTGAAAATTTTATTAATTTTGCTTTTTAGGTTACCTTCTTGTGTTCCCTCTTTGCCAGCAGCTTTGGCAGTCTTGGCCATTCTTGGCCCAAGAAGTTGAGTGGGCAATTCTGTGTCCTCTTTCCTGGCACACTTGGATGACTTGATATGTGCATACATTTCAGGGTTATCAACCCAGACAGACAGCGCAGAAAGATTGTACGCCTTAAACTAGAGGCCCTCAACCACTATCTTCTGAATGTTTAGTTAGTGTTTGATTGTCTTCTTGGGGGTGTCAGGTATTTTGGCCATAAGCACCTTGGCTGACACCTTATTAATTTTCTTGCCTTTGAGGACGGCAGACTTCACCTTTGCTTTGACCTTGTGGTCAATTTATTTGATTTCAGCAATTGCAGAGTCAAGGTCTTTTAGAAGTTTCTCTAATTCCCTCATTGATTTTTTACTAACCTTTCCATATGTTTTTATAGCTTTCCCCCTAATAAATTCTGTATTATTCTGTCACTTTTGCCTCTTTGTTTATTCCTGTTTGTTTTCCCATTTACTACAATATCTCATTTTTTACTATTGTGTACATGTTTTACACTCATCTCAATATGTGTTGTTTGCTTTGTTTCCTTAATTGCCATATTATTTTTGGCGCTTTGCACTGCCCCTTGTGTAAGTATTAACATCAATTTTGTGATCAGCTAAATTTGAATTATAAAATTATAGAATAATTGTTTTTAGATAAAGTTGTTACTGATCCAAATTCAAAACCTTAATGATAAACTTTAAGCCAATCAGGAGCCAAGTGATAAAGTGATTGTTGTGACATAAAGGGTCATTCAATAATTCTTTGATGCATTTGCGCTAATTAATATGATTGGATGGTTGTTTTGCTATTGTGTGCCATTGCTGCTGTGGCAAGTTGTTGATGGACTAGTGCTAACCCAGCAGCTGATTGGGCACTAGTCCATCAATAACTCACTACAGCAGCAATGGCACACAATAGCAAAGCAATCAGCCAATTATATTAATTAGCACACATGCATCAAAGAATTATTTAATGACCCTTTATGTCACAACAATCACTTTATTACTTGGCTCCTAATTGGCTTAAAGTTTATCATTAAGGTTTTGAATTTGAATCAGTAAATACTTTACCTAAACACAATTAACCTTAATGTTCTCATTCAAATTTAGTTGATCACCAAATTGTTGTTAATATTTTCACAAGGAGCTGTGCAAAGTGCTAAAAATAACTTTGTTCTGGATCTAGTTACATTGCATAGTAAATATATGATTTTATAGAAATAAGCTGAACATCAAGAATAAAACCAACTATAAACAAAGAGAACATGAATAATTGAAATTCAAAATAAAGATAATATAAATAAAAAAATGTTTGGCAACAGGGGGTTTATTGGGGGGAAGAGTAATCCCTAGTAGGCAGAATAGTGCAGGAAGGAAGACATAGAGGAAGTGCTGGCCTGGGGGGTCAGGGATTGGTGGGTGGGGCTGGAAGGTGGGTGGTGGTGGTAGTGAGGGGTAGGAGAATTTTGTGTGACAGCCGCCATATACCGTTGTTGGTGTTCCTTGTCCATCATTGGATGGATTGGTTGATAGGTGGCTGTGGCACAGGGTGGGAGGTGCTTATCCTTACGTGATTGATTGTCCATGCTCACATGGAAGACAATTTGGGCAAACAAGTCAGCCACCATTTGGCGGCCAAAGAGAAAATTGTGGTCAAGGACCCCAAGATAGAGGTCGTTGAAAGCCTGAGGGCAGCGCTCCTGGAGTGTATCTTCAATATTAAAGAACACAACATCAGCCAGATGGATGTCAGCGTGAACAGTTGGGTAGACTGAGGCCTGTTGCCCGCGTCCCTGGATGGCCTCAAGGGCGGTGGAGCTACCCTTCACATGGTGGCTCAAGAAAACCCAGTGCTTGGAATTTGAGCCTCCAGGAGTCAAGTAATCCACCAAGGATGTGGCTGTACTTGTAGCCATTGGTGAAATCTGGGTTTTTCAATTAGTAGACAAAACCCTTGGCTGAAACAGCCAGAAATTCACCAATGAATGTCCCCTTCTTGACCTTCTTCCTCCCTTTTTGGGTGGCGGCTATTCCTTGCACACCAAAATTGTTGGAAGCTATTGTTAGCTTATAATACAAGACAAAAATGACGTCATCTGATAGACTTATCAAGCATTGGACCAGGGTTGATTCAATGGCTTGATCATATGGGGAATCCTCAGCGCCATCCCATTGGTCGCCGGCAACATTGGTAAGAATCCATATTGAAGCCACTTTTCTGTGCATCTAGAGCTGCATCATGCACTCAGAAACCCATATGTTGTGTTGTGCAAGTTGTTTGCGGACTTGGGTTAAGGGAAGCTTGGGGTTCTGCTGGAGGAGGTCAATCATGATTGGGTATGCCTTATTGATTTGGGACTTGAGGGCCTTCTTGGGCTTTTTGGCTGTCCCAATCAGATTCCCCCTGTCATCAGGTTGTTGAATTCCTGCATGAAAGTAGCTTGGGTAAATTGCAACTGGGCAGCAATCTGTTCCCAGGACAGACCCTGTAGATTCAGTGCCACAATTTCCTGAAGAATTTGGGTGGTGATGATTTGTTGCTTGGGGCGCTGGGCTGCAGGAGCTGAAGCCTAATTGGCTGTAGGGGGATAGGTTGCGTGGTGGCAGGAAATTGTTCTGGATTGAGGTTGCCATCCTGATTGATTGGTTGGCGGGCAGCTTATGCAGGGGTGGGTATAAGAGCAGGGGCTGAGCTAGACACTAAGTGACTACTGAACAAGTCAAAGCCATATGGGTCAGGGTCAAGTACAGGTTGGCTTCCTTGTTACCTGCCTCAAAGGCTTGGGTATAAACAGGTGCCTCCACGTTCTGAGCCTTGCCTCCATTGAAGCTGGCTTGGCTGCTGCTGGCTTGGCTTGGCTGTTGGTGCTGTCAAAAATATTTTTGTTAAAAACCATTGTAAAAAACCTAGGATAAAATCTCTAAAAGTAGGAGTTTAAAATTTAATGATTTATTTTTATTGTAATCTTGAGTTTATATTTGGAAGGTTCTCAAAATCATTTCATACAAATCAGGAGCCATTAAAATGAATTAAATGCCTCTGTTCCTAAATTGGATTGCTGTTGATTGGCTATTAAATTGAATGTTTTCTATTTTAGGCTGCTCATACTACACATCTTGTGTGACTTCATTTTGTTTTGTGCTTGTGGAATCTTGCTTCTAGATTGCTCCAATTTTGTTTCATTTTAGTCCTTCTGTTGGTGCCTCATATAAATCCTGATTGCATTATAATATACTCTGGGATGACATCCATATATCTCACTTGTTGTGTCAGTTTATTTTGTTTGTGATTTAAACAACGCTGCTTGATGTTTGCTATAATTTTGTATAATGGGCTAGTTAAATTTATTTTTGGTTTGACAGTTCATTTATTAATCAAAATATTTGAAATAATTGAATCCTTAATCTTGCACAACTTGAATTTTGTTTAAATCTGAGGTATTTTTGGTTGTTGCCATAGCTTTTAAAACTACTGTATAGTATAAAGGTTAAACATAGAAAATAAGTGATTTTATGATGAAGCATCAAAGATGTCAGGTTCAGCATAACATCTTAGTGCTAAATCAATGAAAAAGTATAGTTGAAAATAAAAAAGTATATAAAGTTTATATGGGGAGTAGCTGGAAGAGTAGTAGATTATAATAAATATGTTGATTTTTTATTGGGAGTTTGAAATTCAAAAGATAGTAAAGTGTCAAGTTTAGCACTGTCAATCAGCTGGAAAAAGCTGAATTATCACTGTCCAGTTTCCCAGAGTTGAGCAGAAAAATCAAATTTACTATGTTTTTTACATATAAAACTTGCTTAAATTTAAAACAGGTTCAAAAGTTAGCCCAAAAGCAAGACAGTTTCATATGCTCAAAAATAAGAAAATAAAACATAAATTTAGAAATTAAATGAGTGGAAAGGTGTTTATTAGTAATAATATTATGCTGGGAGGAGCTGGGAGTTGTTATTTACCATTGTGTGTGTTAAAACGTTAAGAAGCTCTCTGCACTAGTCCTCCAGTTAAAGTGTTGAGTTGGTGGGTGTCAAGTGGCGCTCATGGTGTGTCACTTATTAATTTAGCCTTATTTCTAAGCCTTTGATTAGTTAAATCAAAAACCATTTGTATGGCAAGTGGATAGAGTCAAACATAGAGGTAGTCAAGTTTCCATCTTTTATAAATTACATATGAAATCTGTTGTGATCTGAGGCGCGGCACAGAGTTACAACAGGAAATCCTAACCTTAGGATTGGATTTGTACTAAGTCTTGGTTAGAATGTCAGGGAAGGCTATGTGATTACCTTGTGGCCCTGAATGAATAATATCTGCTAGATGTGGCTAGAGAGGTGCCAAAGTATGTGGAGACACAAAGACAAAAATATGAATAGAACTTAAATTTTATTGGGTACAGAAATTGGGATTATATACTGTGTAGCCTTACCACAAAACAATACATGGACAGTAGGATCACTTGCCACAAGCATGAGTGAGGTGAGTGAATTGCACAGAATCAGGAAACTGAACAATTTTATTTCCCAATTTGGAGCCAGCCTCATTTTGAAGGGCAAAAGAAAAAGAGAGAGATTTGTCCTTGAAATAAACCAACAAAGGAAAAATCAAAACATGGTGAATGGCGGCATTCACAACATTGTCCCCCCTAGATTGGCCTTAGGGGGTTATACTTGTGGAGAAACTTGACATGCATGTGAGCAAAAGGTCAACCACCAGAGAGGAGTTTTATAGTATACTCTTACCCTTGCTTGAAAGTCACTTCCAAGGGCCCAATCCACAACAAATCTAGCCTATGAGCTTGTCCTCCCACTCTATGTTGATAGTATATGTTGCAGATCCTGAATGGATTAGACATTAAGTTGCCCACTTAGGGATTGAGCAATAAAGCAATTGCGCAATTGCTTTATCTCAACATGGGTTTAACAGGGTTAATTACGTTAAAAACGCCTTAAAACGGGTATTTGAAGTGCCTTGCAAATGTGCATTAGGTGTGGGCTTTACTTCCAAGGCTATAAATAGGACAACATAGATCTTATCACTTGCCTCCATTAGGCAAGGCGCGTGAAAATGGTTGTTCTCTTGCGCGGCTCTTTCTACTGTACCTCTCTACTCTCCTCCTTTAGGAAAGTCCTTCTGTTTGTGTCACCATTCCCCTGGTGGAAATTCCCTTGCCTCTTACTATATATCTGCAGCACTATCTAAATAAATACCAGTTTTGTCTTATTATCTTCTTATATTCTTCTGTCCTTACCCAGTCTTTCACTATACCACAACAGGTATAGTATTAATATAAAGAAGCAATAGACTAACTATTTGTAGAATTCAGCACCCAGGATGCAAATTTTATGGCAGTATAGAAAGCAATCCCCAATGTTGAACTCAGGCAAGGGAGAGCGTTCTACATTGTCAGGAGAGAGCTCAGGAATCTTGGTCTTATATGCAGAAGTATATGCAGTAGCCTGTATATCAATGATGTGGTTGACTAAGTCTTTGATATGGGAGTCAGGATCCATGGCCTTATCATAGGAGAGTAGGGGGCCCTAGGAGCAACAGGGTAGTGGCTTTGCGCCCATACACCATTGCAAAGGGGGGATACCCAGTGACACAGTGCTTGCTGATGCAATAGGCAAAGAGAGCAGCAGGCAAGTATAGATCCCAGTTGACAGCATCAGATTAAGTGAGTTTCCTCATGATGGAAACCAAGGTCAAATTAGCACGTTCAACAGCCCCATTAGTGGAAGGATTATAGGAGGCAGAGAAAGACTGATGAGACCCCATGGCTTGAACAACAGAGGTAACTAACTTGGCATTGAAGTTAGTCCCATTGTCAGACAGCAACACTTGAGGGCAGCTATGGCGCAAGAATACATCTTGCGCAGAAAGGTAGAGTTGTCTTGGCAGTGATGTCTTTAGTAGGGCAAGCTTCTACCCACTTGCTAAAATTATCAACAGCAATTGAGATAAAGCGGCAACCAGAGAAGGAGCAAGGGAGAGGCCCTATAGCGTCAATACTGACAGTATGAAATGTGTTTTGAGGGGGGACTAGATTGAACTCATGAGTGGTGGCTTTAGGTTGTTAGAGTTGGCAATTGTGGAAACTAGCAATAACATCTGGGATCAGCAAGCAAAGATTTCCCCAGAAGTAATTCTTCTGGAGCCAGGCATGGGTCTTGTCAACACCTCTGTGCCCTGTCTCTTTATGAGCTTGAAGCACCAACAAAAGGCAAAGACTAAGCCTTACATAGGGCAAGTAGTGGTCTTGTACTTTCTTGAAAAGCTGATTGTCACAAATGAGGATGTCTTCAGATAACTTAGAAAGGGCGAATCAAACTTCTTCTGTCTTGTTCTCCCATGACAAAGGATATCTAATTAGTTCATACAACCTGTCAGCCTCAGCAGGGTGTAGAGCAAGGATGGGCATTCTGGACGGTCCATCAGCATTCTGATGTTGAATCCCGGGCAGTGCAGCACAGTGAAGTTGTACCCTTGCAGGAAGAGAGCCCATCTAGCTAGTTGTCCTTATGGTTCCTTGAGCTGCTGTAGCCATTTGAGCAAAGCGTGATCAGTAATTACAGTGAAATGGGTGACATACACGTAATGGCAGAACTGCTTGACGGCATGCAGCACAGCAAGGCACTCCTTCTTGGTCACACTGTAATATTTCTTATGCTTATTCAGGACATGTGAGGTATAAGCTACAGGGTGATCCACACCTTCATCATCCAATTGAGCCAAGATAGCCCCAATAGCCAGGTCAGTAGCATCAGTATATAGTATGAATTCCTTATTGTAGTCAGGATATACTAGGATGGGAACCTCTTTGAGTTTTTGCTTGAGGGTCTTAAAAGGCTTGTTGTTGGTTGGCAGTCCATTCAAAAGGGAGGTTATGAAGCAGCTGGACCAAGGGCTCACTAGTGTCAGCAAAATTGGGGATGAATTGTCTATAGTATCCCATCATATCCAGAAAGACTTGGACCTCTTGCAGGTTGGTGGGCGGAAGCATTTTTTTAATGGCCTAAATTTTCTTAGTCATGGGGCAAATTCCTGTCTGAGCCACCTCATGCCCCAAGAATTCAAGGTGTTCCTTAAAGAAGGTGCACTTAGATGGCTTTAGCTTAAGTCCAGCCTCACAAATCTTTATGAACACTTCCTTAAGATGATCCAGGTGGTTGGTAAAGGTATCACTGAAGACATTTATATCATCTAAGTATGCTAAAACACACAAGAGCTTCAAATCACAGAGGATGAAGCCCATGGCTTATTGAAAAGTAGCTGGAGCATTGCAGAGCCCTTGTAGTATTTGTGTAGGCTCAAACAATCCTTCAGAAGTGATGAGTGCAGCCTTCTGTCTATCATCAGGGGAGATATTAACTTGTCAGTAACCAGAATCCAGATCCATGGCAGAGAAGAACTTGGAGCCCCCAAGGCAACAGAGAGCATCATCAATGCGTGGTAAGGGGTAGGAATCTTTTTTGGTTAAGGAATTCAAGTGTTGGTAATCCATCACAATGCAATGACCTCCATCCTTCTTTTTCAGTATGAGTAAGGGGGAGGCCCATAGACTTTGGGAAGTAGCAAGCAGTTCAGCGTCTAGAAGTTGTTTGAGCTCTTTAGACACATGAGCATCCTCTACTTGACTGCGGCGGTAGGGTTTAGCGCAAAAGGGGGAGCATCACCAGTATCAATCTGGTGAATGATCCCTTTGGCTAAATCATAATTGGTGCTATCCTTAGAAAATATATCCAAAAACTGATCCAGTAGGTCAAGCACCTCTTTCTTCTGAACAAGAGATAGCTGTGAGAAGTTTTGAGCAGTCAACAATGATAGTACTTGTGGCTCATCCTCAGGTAAGTTAAAGTCCTGGAACGTACCAAAGGGACTTAGTGATAGGACGTCAGGAGCATTCAACAACCTGCCATAGCCAATGAACTGCCCTCTAGAAACATGTATGGGGAGAGCAGTCAAGTTGGTAACCAGCAATTGAACAGGGTCTTTATGAGAGACATCCAAGATTCCTGGACAGAGATAGGGTTTGTTGCGTCCTAGCAAGGGAGGATAGTACAACTCAAGGAATGTATGCTCAGGCAGCTCATACAATATTTGGGAGTCTAGGATAGCCTGAGACCCAGGAGGAATAGTCACAGCAGAAGTGGCCAAGAGAGGAATCCCTTCAGATGCAGGACAAGCCATAGGAGGGCACTTCATGTTGGAGGAATGGATATAGTATTTTAAAGTGAAAAAACCAGTGGGATATTCCAAGGCACATGTCTTGAGGCGCTTCCCGGGGACTTTAACTGGCTCTTCAAAAATCAAAGGGACCTTGTACCCTAAGTTAGTTAGGTAGCCATCTTTTAATTTGATGATCCCATTGTATTCTCTAAGGAATTGTGTATCAACTAAGAGATCATAACTCTAATTCCCTAAGACAACGGCAGGTGCATCCAAGAGTAGCTTGCCAAACCACATGGGAAGAGCAGAATAAGCTCATATAGCATGAGTCATGGATAGCCCAGCTGTGCCATACAACTGGTGATAGTTAAGGTTAGGGGCAAGTTTGAGCTTCTTTACAAGCTTTGAGGAGATAACATTAACAGGAGACCCTGTGTCTAAAACAGCCTTAATATTCACTTTTTGGATAGATATTTCCACATGAGTGGTAGTATGACCAAAGGGAGGGAGGACAGCCAGAATGTCTTGGACTTCTGCTAGTTCTTTGCCCCCACTTTTTGATCATGCATCTTAGGCCTGGGAACTCCTTATAGATCATCTGGAGAGGGAGCAAGACAGAGATATTTTTGAACACAGCGTCAGCAACCTTAGCAGCTTCCTCAGAAGATTTGACAAGCACGGGAGATCTCTTGGCTTGAGTGAGATAAGGGCAAGAGACAACTTCCTTGGCTTCAGTTAGAGGCTTGGCAGTTGTTGTAGCTTTCCCAGATTGTAGCTTATAAGGGACTGTAATAGTTTCAGGGACAGCCAGGACAGAATACCCATAGGCGTTGGGATCTTCTATATCAGAATCATCCATGTCAGAGTCATCAGATATATTGTTGAATAGCAGCAAAATGGGAGGAGCCTCAGTGTCAGCAGGCTCAGAGTCAGCAATGGAGGGGGAATTGAAGGAGACTGGGAAGAATTGTCAACTAAGAGCTTTTCCACCTCTAGGTTGACTATTCTTTTCCCGCCTGTTCTTTGGGATCAGCTCCTTCAACTCAAGAATTGATGCAGACTTGTGAATGGTGACCTATCTGTCTACAGTTATGGCAACTCTGGCGTCAAGGGGGATTCTGCAAGTTCATGGTAAGGATACGGGGCCACGTGAAGATAAACCAGAGGTAGAGGCGGCACAATTCTCTTGCAAAACTGCCCCAGAATGGGTAAGGTGCATATCCCGCAACAGTGTATTTATGCTATTAGTAGGAAAAAGAATGGCTTTTTGGGCCTTGAAGTGAAGATACATGAGCTGGTTAACCTTGAGGGCTTGAGCGCAAGCCATGTAAGCTTCATGTGCAATCAACTGGTGGCTTGTGATCAGTTGTTGTCCTTTCATGTAGAATCTATCTGCAAATTCAGCTAGGGTCTCCTTTGGCTTGAAAGCAATGTGCATGAAGGCTTCCTTCTTCACTTCCAAACTAAGGTCACCACCAAAATTTTCTATCAGAAGTTGCTTTATATCTTCCCAGGCCTCAATGGTGGGCAGCTCTGGCACTACTACCTCTTGACAGGTCAGGTTTAGACAGGTTAGAATGTGTTCCTTCTTAATCTCATCTGAGGTTCTTCTCATGGCAGTTTTGTAGATAGTTAGGAAAGATGCAATGATCAAGGTTTTGGGGTCAAAGACTTGCTTAAAGGTAGGCTGGAAGTGAGCTTCTGGAGTTGGGCTGCCATTGTTGCTATTGAGTACATTTATGTGTGGGGAGAATTCTGCTTCAGACTTGGTGGGGGCTGTCTGGCCCACAGCTGGCAACGCTTTATTCAAGGGTAGTCAAGGTTTCAGCAGTTCAGGTGCCTGTATTATTAGCTAGGGTATTCTGGTGCTCAGTAACATCCAGGTGCTGACCCTGTGCTGTTACTACTGAGGACAGTTCAGCCAGTTGGGAAGTAAGAGACAGACCCACCAAAAGGCAAAGGGCAAACTTGTCATTTACTGAATCAATCACTTAGTTCTTGTACATCTTTATCAAGCTCAGAGTGATCTTGCTTAAGGAGGTCCACTTCATTGGCTAGAGCTATTAACTTTCTAGCACAATGAATGCAGGGGGCTCTTGACAAGCCAGGGCAGTAACCATCTTCATCAACAACTCCAGGCGGGCTAACAACATACACCATTGCCTCACGCAAAGTAGCAACCTCTTGTTGTAAGTCAGCAACCTGAGTTGTCAGAGAAAGCACTTGAGGATCAGGCTGAGGGGCTTTAGGAGGACAATCCTGACTGCAGGTAGATGCTATTAACTCTTGAATGGCATCCCAGAGCCTCTGTTCTCTATCTGCTAACTCATCAGATGGAGGAGAAGGTGGGGCATCTGATTTGGAGGTAGACAGTTCATTTACTTGAATCTGGAGTTTGGCAATGGTAGCGGCGGTAGCAGTCCTTTCTTGATCAAATTCCTTGCCCAGTTTGTGGAGGCCCTTTGCAGCATGGACCACTACTTGCTGTAATTGGACAAAGGAGTAAACACTGAACTTGTTGAGTTGTTGCACAAGTTGTTCAAAGTCAGTGAGATAGGCGTTTATAGTGGAATCTACTTGGGCACGCCAGGGCTGTTCCAGCTGGTAGAACTCATGAAGACACTCTCTGAAATACTTGGGGATGGACTGGTGCATTTGTTCAATGTAGTTGATCAAGCAAGATTGGGAGGTGACAGAGTCACACTGATTGTTGGATACTAAGGAAAACAAGGAGTGAATCCACTTCTGGTAGGCTGCAAACTGATCCCAGTGATGAGTGATGGCAGCTTGTAGCAATGAAATCTTCTGAACGTGGAGCCCTAATACCATTTGATGATGGGCTAAGGCAGGTTTTACAAAGGAGGACAATAAGTTTTCAGCAGAGCCAGCCACTAAGAGGAGGTTCTGTGGAAATTGTGGAGCTACAATCAATTTGTAGTATTCTGCTTGGTTGAACTGAAGCTGGAGGCAAGGGATGGCTCCATCATGGGCTATCCCAAGGGCTACCACCATGACTTGTTCCAAGTCAGGGGTACCCAAAGGATAGGCCACTAGGCAGGGACTACTCCCAAGGTTCAGCACAGTAGGGACAATAGGCAGGCTGGTAATGTCTTCCTCAATAGGAGGACTGGTAATTTCAGGCAAAGTTGGCTCTTGTATGAGAGGAGGTGAAGGTCCTGAAAACGTTGTTGCAAAAGGGGTAACCAAGAGGCTTACAGCCCCTATAGTGAGCATCATTTTGTTGTGATCTGAGGCGCAGCACAGAGTCACAATGGGAAATCCTAACCTTAGGATTGGATTTGTACTAAGTATCAGTTAGAATGACAGGGAAAGCTATGTGATTACCTTGTGGCCCTGAATGAATAATATCTGCTAAACGTGGCTAGAGAGGCGCCAAAGTACATGGAGACACAAAGGCAAAAATGTGAATATAACTTAAATTTTATTGGGTATAGAAATTGGGATTGTATACTGTGTAGCTTATCCACAAAACAGTACATGGACAGTAGGATCACTTGCCACAAGCATGAGTGGGGCAAGTGAGTTGCACAGAATCAGGAAACTGAGCAATTGTATTTCCCAATTTGGAGCCAGCTTCATTTTGAGGGGAGAAAGCAAAAGAGAGAGATTTGTCCTTTAATTAACCCAACAAAGGCAAAATCAAAACATGGTGAATGGTGGCATTCACAACAAAATCCATTGATAAATTGGGCTTAATTTATGTGGCACCACTTAATCCACAAACCCAGAAATGACATAATGTAAAACAAGTGGGGTGCTTGATTAATGTCTATACCACTAAATGGAGTATAAAGATACTTGTAAGCTTAATCAACAACTATTTACACTAATAATAAAAATAAAATAGTAAATAATAAATTTTATATAAGCGCATATGTGTTTTATTATTAAAATTAGAATTTGGCTTAAAAAGTGTTGAACTGGCCACTTTTTCTTTTAGAGTGTCAAACACAAGTTTTTTAATTTTCATTAGTAAATTTACTTATAAATTGCCCCTTAAATTGGTCTTTCAGCTCACCAATTTATTGAACCAAGTCAAATTCAAGTGAATTTAACCTCAAATTTCAGTTTCAACCCCCTAAATTACTAGTAAAGATTAGCTTAAAATCAGTTAAGCTGAAAATACTTTTAGATTTGCATATGAAGGAGTCAACCTCATCACAGTTGCTCTTGCACTCTGTGCGCCTTGAGCTGGTTGTGTCAGTGAAACCTCACTATTGAACTTTTCTCTCATATATCTTTCCTTAGTAGGCACTTGTTGTCACAGTAAGTTTCATAATGCCAGGGATTGTTCAGCCAAGTAGGAAAGCTCAGAAAGCCATAAAACTTTTAACAAACCTGACTGATTTAACAGACTTGAATCAAACAGTTGATTTCAAATGAGTTACAGCTGCTCCAGTTTGCCAGTCAAATCCAATTCCCCCCTGTAAGTTGATGTTGATAAATTGACATAATTTAAGGGTCACCAGATATGAACTTATTTATCAGCATGTTCATCAGAAATTGGTCACCCAAGGGTTCTTTGCAACCTGGACCAGATACTCACTTGAAAATGTGGAAGGAATAGAAGCTCAGGATCCAGGCAGTATTGCTTAGTCAATTTTTGATATATATTGACTAATTTTCACTGTTTCAACTCTAAGAGTTGAGTCCTTTCAAAAATTTACTCAATAAAAATCAAATATCCCTTGGTCTAATTTACTTTTAAAAGTTCATCCTGTAGTTGGATTGTTGCGCTACATTCCCTACAATCTTATTCTAAGCTGGATCATTACTGGAAGATGGTGCCCTGCAGTTGGAACTTTGTTGTTGGCACCTCCCAATGTTAATTCACTCCCTGCCAATCTTGGAGTTGTACCCCCTGTCTCTGAAACTGAAAATTGTGTTGCATCTCAATGTTGTGAATTTTATTCTGAAGATTCTCTGATGCTTTCACAAGCTATTTATCTTGGGCTACTTTGGTTAGGATTAATTGTTTTACTTCATCCTAGTATCTCCATTGAAAAATTTACAAAACATTATCTGAAGCCATGTTGGTGGTTAATAATTAACTCTATGTGGATTTGGGTGGTAATTCCTCACCACTTAGAAATGGCTTCTTACTATCCCACAATTTCTATCACACTTGTGTTGCACTAACTTGATTTTTTGACCCACAAGGGCGTCCACATCCACAGTGTACTCCTTTGGCTCCTTGGCTCTGTTGTTGGTATGTGTTCATTTTGGTATAAAAATAAAAAAATTAAAATCAGTTTATCTGTATAATTTATTTACTTTAATTTTTCTGCCCATATATAGTAGCCTAAAGGCTTGTAGTCACTACTGTTTATTTCAAATCAGATTTTAGGTTTCTATATTAATTATTTTTTTGGTTGTAAGTGTGCACTGTTAATTGTATGTTTGGATAAGTTTCATATTTTTATTAATTTTAATCTCAAAACAGATACTCAAAAAAATTATTTTCTTTTTGTATTCTAGATTGTATTTTTAAATAGGACTAGCTGGTAACAGTATTATAGATTTACTCATTTGTTCTGATATTTTATGTTGCAACCAAGTTGCTAGACTTGCCTGCTAATGTATCTTACAATACACAGGGGGCGCTTGATGAGTTGCCCCTTGACGTATCTAATGGCATGAAATAATCTGATGGCAATATCAAATGACAGGTACTTCATCCTAATTAGGAGTGCTATCAATTCAACTTGCTGATCCCCACACAAGTTATTCCTTGACTTCAAACCTTACATGGAACTTCCCACCATGCCACCCCTGTGTGGCCTTATGGCTTTCCCCATATGGTATATTAATCACAATATTCTACAATAAACAATACCTTATTCTTATTATTCTGTCCTTTCCTATTAGACTGTTGTCTTCCCCAATTCTAAATACTGAATCCTCATTGGTTCAGTTGCAACAGTGGTAGCAGCAGTAGGTTTACAACCTACCTAAAACAAAATTCCCCCAAGAAAGGACAGAGTACAGGCTGTATGGCTACTCCCCAACAAGAGACCTTCCTGCCAATCCCTAAAGGGGACATCCCTGATGGGTACATCATCTATCAAGACCAGCTAGTTCTCACCAGTGTGTACAATTGGCTCCGCCTCAGGCAGAGTGACGCCAGCGTCACCCTGCCCCAGTCAGACCTGTCCCAGCGCATGCTCAACCTTCAGCTAGAGTCCTTTGCTGGTGGCGTCAAAGGGGCCAACATTATCAGTTGGCTCCAATCTACTAAAACCCGCCTCAGCATCTGTCAGGCTCCTGAGCCCATGTGGGTTGCTGCTGCGTCTGGTTGCCTCACAGGGCCCGCCGCTGTGTGGTTCACTAATTGGGCCAGTCAAGAACTCAACGTTACCTGGGCGGCATTCCAAGACGCCACCAAGTCCTGCTACAGCAAAACCTTCTCTCCCATTGTTGTGGGAACTCCTCTTCTAGCAATCAAATAAACTGGTTCTGTTCCTGAGTACCTTGCTGTCTTATAACAAGCTCTTTCTGCTGCCCCCAAAGCTGTGACCAATGGAAATGCAATGCTACTCACTCTCATTGTCAATGGGTTAAAACCCCATATCTGCAAGTGGGTTCACGTAGGTTGCTGCACCTCCATCAATGACTGCTACAAGGCCATTGTGGAGGCTAACAACCAGGCCTCAATGGGCTTCTTCTGTACCAGTGACACTCCATCTCAACCATGTACCACACCTGGCAATAGCCACAATCAAGTGGGCCGCTGCCAGCCCTGTCAGCAGGATAATGGGACTAAATGCCCCTGCAAGGGGGGAGCTTCAGCTAGTGCAGATCAAGGATCAGGGAAAAGCCTAGGGGTTGTAGCAACAAGAGGCCTTGTAACCCCACCTGACCCATCCTCTCAATCCCTGCTCGCAAAAAATCCCTGCAACTACAACATTCATGAAGTCAAAACCCTGGATGTCTTTCAAGTCCACAGTGATGGCCCCATATTGCAAGCAAGTCAATCCTCAAATAAAGTAACACACTTGTCCTATCCCTTCTGTTTCTGTGGGAACACCCACAAATTACTGGTAGATACCAGGGCCAACCACACTATGGTGGACCAGGTGTTTGCTGACTCTCAGCAATTGGACCAAGTGCCCAGCAGGTTCAAAGCAGTACAAGTAGCTGACTCCCGCAGAGTTGCAATCACCCATGAGACGGTACCCTTTTCTTTGAGAATGGGGAATATCCAGGTTAAGCTCTCTGGGCCAATCATGGCAGGGCTCAGCCACAACATAATTGCTGGCCTCAACTGGCTTTGGCACAACTGTCCCCAAATTGATTGGGATATCTCTGTCATCACCCTCAACAGAATTGGTGTGGTGTTCCAGATTTACCCTGTGAAAATGAGCAAGTTACTCTATGATACTGTGTTTGTTAGAATGATAGAGACAGGCTCGTACAATTTCAAGGGGGAAACTAGACTTTAACCAATGCTCAGTCAAAGTTATCTGCACCAAACTGTCTGTGGTTCCTCCCTTGACCACCTCACCACCACCAGCGCTTGCTGCACTCCTCAAGGAGTACAAGGACGTGTTCAGTGAGACACTTGAACAACTACCTCCTTCCTGGGAGATCCAGCATGCTGTACAACTTCAAGGATTGTTACCTAAAGCACAATCATTATATTGTCTTACACCAAAGGAAGATGAGACCCTCTGCCAGCACCTTGTGGACGCGCTTGATGAGGGCTTCATTTGACCCTTGCTCTCCCCGTACTGGACAGCTGTCTTCTTTGTAGCTAAAGAGGACGGGTCTCTTTGCCTGGTCATAGACTACTGCGCCCTAAATGAGGTAACAGTTAATAACAAGTACCCCCTGCCGCTGATTGACAACCTGTCCAATACACTTGCAGGTGCAAAGGTCTTTAGCAAGATTGATCTCAACATGGGGTACAACCAGGTCCGCATTGCACCAGGGGATGAGGCAAAAACTGCCTTCTGCACACGCTACGGGTTGTTTGAGTGTTGGGTCATGAACTTTGGAATGACCAATGCTCCTTCTACCTTTGCCATGTTGATGAACAAAGCATTTGAGGAATTGATTGGAAAACATGTGGATGTGTACCTTGACAATATTATTGTCTTCAGTCAAGATTAAACCACATACCTCCAACACCTCCGTGCTGTCCTCAACACCCTTCAGAAAAATCAGCTAAAAGCTAAACCCTCCAAATGCAAGTTTCTCAAGTCAGAGCTGTTATTCCTTGGGCACACCATCTCTGCCCAAGGAATAAAGTCCAACCCTGCCAAAATCAAGGCAATCACCAGCATGCCGCCCCCACTGATGTGGGCCAGATGCAGACATTCTTAGGCATGGTTGCCTACGTGCGCAAGTTCATTCCCAATTACAGGGAACTAATTACACCTCTCACTGAGCTCCTCAATACCAAACAGCGCTTCTATTGGACCCCTGTCAGAGATCAAGCCTTCAAGATGTTGAAGCAAATGCTCATAACAGCACCAGTACTGTAGTTCCCCAATCAAAACTGTCAGTACAAACTCGAGACCAATGCCTCTGACAGGGCCATAGGGGAAGTGCTAAGGGTAGAAACTGACAATGGCGTCTTCCTCCCTGTGGCATATGAGTCCAGGAAACTTACCACCTTGGAACAATGCTACCCCATCCATGATAAAGAATTGGCAGCCATTTTACACTGCGTTGAGAAGTGGTGCTGTTACCTGGAGGGTGCTACCTTCCCACCCTGCGTTCTGATGGACCACAAGTCACTTCAGTACTTCAACACGCAATCCCACTTGACACGCCGCCAAGCAGGATGGGTTGAGCGTCTATCCCCTTACCAGCTATGCATTGAGTACAAGCCTGGAAAGGAACTTGTTCAGCTGACGCCCTTTTGCGGCTCTACGTAGCGTCCATCACTGGGGACAATGGTTTGGATCCAGATTGGCCCATGCTTTACCTCCGCCCTGAGGCAACTTGCTACAAAGGCCTTAACTCAGTCATCATCTCCAAACTGAAGGACAACAAAAGTCAGTTCACCACTGATGCTGGTAACGTCTACCGTCAGGCAGAGACAGGTGAGAAGACGCCTTACATTCCCACCACACAACAAGGGGACACAATATTGCACTACCACCAAACCCTGAGTCACATCAGAGGGCATAACCTCTTTGAAATCATGAAACAGAAGGTTTGGTGGCTGCGCATGCATCAAGACATCTTGGACCTTCTCAAAATGTGTGTATTGTACGAAAAGAACACGTCCAAACCTGCATCCCCAAGTCTGTCCTCCCATCCAGGCCATGTAACCCTTTGAGCAGTGGGCCCTTGACATTGTGGGACCACTCCCTGAAGACAGAATGGGAAAGAAGTACATTATCACTGCCATCAATTACTTCACTCACTGGCCAGTGGCCTGGGCAACAATCAACCACACTGCCACCACCATCACCATCATCTGCTTCATTGACAAGGAAATAGTGGCCTGCTTTGGGCGACCCAAACGTCTCATCACAGATGGCTGCCTTGAACTTGTTGGGAATGTCACAAAGACATACTGCGCCAAGAATGCACTCCAACATATAGTTATGACCCCCTACCATCCTCAAGCCAATGGACGTGTGGAAAATTTAAATGGCTCACTGGTTCAATTGATTGCCAAGCTCTCACAAGAGCACCCTAACACTGCATGGACTGAACACCTGCCCACCGCTCTACTTATCCTGCAAGCAAGAATCAACAGGGGCACAGGGTTCAGCCCCAGAACCCTGGTCTTTGGGACACCTGACAGTCTGACAGGGGTTGAACAGGGAAAGCTATGGTCCAAGGTTCCTGAAAAGTCTCCCCTAGTAACAACTCCATACCTAGATCTATGGTGTACCAAAGCCTGGGAAATCAAACACAAGTGGGTTGCAGGAGGAACAAGGCACCTCAAAGCTAGATAAGCCGTAGGTAACCCCGTCTACACCCTCAATTCCAATTCTGCCAAGTTGGAACCCAACCACCTAGGGCCCTTCAAGATAGCTGCAGTCTATGACAATCACACCTATCAACTTGAAGATGCTCAAGGAAACACCAAGAAGCTTCACCATGATTGCTTGCGCCCCTGCTGCACCATCCCCACACAAAAGCTGTTTGTGCAGACCTTCCCAGACCTTCCGCAGACTCCGTTCTTGGTGTCTGACAACAAGTAGGGGGGAAGGGGGGGTGTTGCAACCAAGTTACTAGACTTGCCTTGTCAGGAAGCCAGGCATAGGTAGAGGCATTGGACGGCTCAGGATGGGGTTGGGCCAAGCCAACAGGTAAAGCCCACCATAGAATGGGTGCTAACTTGATAATGTAAGACATAGATTGCCTAAGTATGGACCAGGGTCCAGAGGTAGGAATGATGGAATCCACCATTCCTGTCAAAGTGATATAGAGTACTCCAAACAGTTGAGTGGATGTGGTCTCTGCTGCGGTGGGGGTCTCCATTGGGCGGTCAGGTTGTGGGGTTAAGGGCAGAGTCATGAGAACAAAGTAGGCAGGCAGATAATTGTACTTGTCTTTGAACAATCTTGGCGGCCTTTTGTACCACTTTCCTTCATGTCCTATGTATTCAGTTTCTCTAGTCCTGGCCAAGGGGTCAGCAATGAGGATGGTCTCCAAGTTGTACTCTGTGTAGGCCGGGTTGGGTGGGTATTTGGTCAAATGCACAGGTCCAAAGGGGGCTCCTGGGGGACAGTATAGTGCCTGGGTGGGATCAGCAGGATGGTCTCCAGAGGGGGCGGGTGCCTGATGGTCTACTTGAATGGAGTCAAGATGGAAGATCACTAAGACTAGGTAAGGTAAGATATGTTCAAACCAAAGGTTCATAAAACTTTATTATCAAAAAAGACAATGTGGTCATCACCATACTGCCAGGGTTTTTATACCATGGGACTTTGCTTTTTCAATTTTTGCAGGGTTCAGGTTTGCAGACAAGGCACTGGCAGGGCATGGATCTTGGCTTTGAGTCTCGAGGGCGGCAGATCCAGGTTGTGCCTGCTCTAGAAAATAGAAGTGGCAATGCTTTATTCTGCTGCCACTGTTCACTATGTCACCTGAGTAGTTCAATTGTACTACCCCTTCTGGACAGAAGGCTGGCAGTTGCTGGTGGTCATTGGCAGAGTTAAAAATAGGTTTTGTTTTAACCTCCTTAAGGCAAGCTGAAACCTCTGCATAAGTTTGGATCTTTGGTGGCTCAAGGTTGGCATCAATCTGGTGACCATTTGGGGAATTGTCCTTGGGAGACTGGCAGGCCTCAGAGTAACTTGACAACTTGGGTTTGCAATTTAGCAAGTGGGCAGGTTCCTGTCCACTTTGTGTGACTTGAGTAGCCTTTGGAGGGTCAGGGTTTGATTCCAGGGTTTCCAATGTTGATTTCGAAACTCCAGTATTGGCTCTTGGCAGGTTGGCAGTAGGTCCTTCCCCAACCTCTGTTAGCCAGGTTACATCTCCTTTGTAGGTATGGGTCTTCATTGGCGCCAGTTTGGCGGCAGGCTGGCAACTATTCAGGGAATCCTCCATAGTAGGCCGGCAGGTTGTGGGGTAATTTAACAATTTGAGCCTGTGAATTAACAGATTGGCAGGTCCTGGACTGTCCAGGAGAGTTTGATCCGCTTTCAGGGAACTGGGGTTCAACTCTTGGGTTTTCAATACAAGTATTGAAATGTCATTCATGACATCATCCCCTTCCTTCCTGGGGGTCCCTTCCTTCCTGGCCTTCTTCTCAAGGTATTGTCAGATTGCTAGTTGGGTGTTGGGTAGGTTGCTTAATGGTTCCCAGGTGCTTTCCTTGGGTGGGTATCCCTTCCACTTGACGTAGTACTGGAGGGTTTTATAGTGGGTATGGTCCCCATGAACATATTCAACTTCATATTCTTTGGAGCGTCCTACTTGGATGGGAGGGGGTCAGTCTTGAGTTTCTGGTGGGGGAGAGAGTTTCCTTCTTTCTTGAATAGAAGCGCGCGGTGAAAGATGTTATGTATTTTCCACAAGGGGGGTAATTCTAGTTCAAATGCTACTTCACCTACTAGCTTGGTGATCTTGTAGGGGCCACTTCTTCTGTGGGCTAACTTCTGACTGGGAACAGTCAGGGGCACGTTTTAAGAGTCCAAATAGACTTTGTCTCCTACCTTCAATGGTTTCCCAGGGGTCCTCTTTTTGTCCGCAAACGCCTTATAAGTCTGGACAGCACAGGTCAGATTCTTAAGACAGGTTTGTTGGGTGCCATGTATCTGTTAAATCCAGGTTTGTCCTGACGGGTTTATTTCTTTACTACCAATACTAGGGTCCCAGGATAGATCAAAACCATAATTGGCTCTGAAGGGGGACATTCCGGTAGATGTGTGGTCTTTGCTGTTGTAAGAATACTGTGCCATGGGTAGCATCTCTGCCCAGTTATCTTGGTTGGTGTTGGCATAGCATCGTAGGTATTGTTCAAGTATTTGGTTCACTCGTTCAGTCTGGCTGTTGGTCTGTGGGTGGTAGGAGGTTGATACACAGCGCTTTACCCCCAAGTCCTTCATCACCTGAGTCCAGTATTTGGAGGTGAATTGAGGTCCTCTATCAGTGATGATTTCCGCCAGAGTACCGTGTTGAGTCAGGATGCGGTTGTGGAAGTGTCTAGCTGTCTCTGCGGCAGTGCAGTGGGTGGTGGTAGGGATAAAATAGGACATCTTAGTAAACCTATCTACCATGACCAGGATGGCATTGAACAAATTGGAGAGGGGCAGTTCTACAATATAATCCATTGAAACAGACTTCCAGGGTCCCGCTGGTATGTCTAGTGGTCTTAGCAGGCCTTCAGGTTTAGATCTACAGGTTTTGGTTCTTCCACATGTCTCACAGCCTTCGATGTAGGCAGCCACGTCTTTGTCCATTTGGGGCCAAGCGTAATTCTTCTTGATTCCTTAGAGTGTCTTGAGTCTGCCAGGGTGGCCAGCCATCTCTGAGTCATGATAATCAATGAGTACTTTGGTCCTTGTTTCACCTTCTGGTACATAGATCCAGTTGTGTAATAGCAGGGTGGATCCTTTCAGCAAAAATCCTTTCTTGTGGTGGCGGCTCTCTGGGTCTGAGGTCAAGTTGTCAACAAGTTCTGCTGAATATTTGTCTTGTTTCTGCGCCTCAATTATGTCAGGTTTGTGGGCCATGATCTTCATGTACATCAATTGGACGCCTAGGCTGGCAGGGTCAAGGAGTACATGTGTGTTGTGGTCCTTGGTTTCCGCAGAGGAAGGGGTCAGATCAGCTCTTCTACTCAGGGCGTCAGGTACCACGTTCACCTTCCCAGGCTTGTAGTCAATGGTCAAGGTGTAGTCAGCCAGTTCCAAAGCCCATCTGGCCTGTTGCTGGTTTAGCTGTCTGGGTTTGAAGAAGTAAACCAAGTTCTTGTGGTTGGTTAAGACCTTTACTGGAAATTTGGCACCACATAGGTAACAGCGCCAATGTTTCAAGGTCTTCATTATTGCAAGCATCTCTTTGTTGTAGATTGGGTAGTTTCCTTTGGCAGGCAGCATCTTCTTGGAGTAATATGCTACAGGATGTAGCATACTATCCCCTCCTTCCTGAAGAAGGACCCCGCCCACCGCAAAGTCAGATGTGTTGGTTTCCAGTATGAATGGCTTGGATGGGTCGGGCATGGCCAGGACAGGGGCAGAAGTGAAGGCAAGTTTCAGGGTCTCAAAGGCGGTGGTGCATTCTGGAGTCCAGGCAAAGGTGACCTTGTCAGAGCACAGGCGGGTCAGGGGCAGGGTAATGTGAGAAATTTTTTGGATGAAATCCCTGCAATAATTTTCCAGGCCCAAAAAACTTCTCACATCTTTCCTGCATTTAGGCACTGGCCAAGATGTTATTGCTTCTACTTTGTCCTGTGCCATGGCAAACCCGCCAGTCTTCACTATGTATCCCAGGAATTCAACTTCAGACTGGAAGAATTCGCATTTCTTGAGCTTAGCATGTAAGTTTGCTTGGGAGAGTTTTCCTAGTATAAGGTCCAGGTGGCGCAGGTGTTCCTTGTGGGTCTTGCTGTAGATGAGAATGTTGTCCAAATATGCAACACAAAAACGGTCAAGGTATTCCCCAAGGACGGTGTTGATCATCCTTTGGAAAGTGCTGGGGGCGTTGCAGAGACCAAATGGCATTACTAGGTACTTGTACAACCCATATCTGGTTTTGAAAGCTGTCTTGTATTTGTCTCCGTCTTTGATTTGGATCTGGTTGAAGGCGTCACAAAGGTCAATTTTTGAGTACACCTGGGCTCCAGTCAGTACATCACAAAGGTCATCAGCATTAGGGATGGGATAGCAGTTCTTCACTGTAATGTTGTTCATTTTCTGGTAGTTTACGCATGGACACATTCCGCCATTCTTTTTCCCTACAAACAGCATGGGCAACAAGCAGGGGGCCTTTGACACTTGGATGAAACCCTTTTTTGTCATATCCTCTAGGTATGCTTTCAAGGCCACTTGCTCATGGTGGTTGCAACTATAAATGGGGCTGTGGTGTGGTTGGGTACCCGGTAGTAGGTCTATAGTGTGGTCATAGATTGAGTGGCTGGGTAATTTTGTGGCTCCTTCTTTGCTAAACACATGGTCCCACTTCTGCAGGGGGATAGGTAGTGTCCCAACGCTGGGTTCCATCTTTATGGTTAAGAGTCTGTTGGTTGGGGCTCTGCCATGACTCATACAGAACAGAATAGTGTCACAAGATTCAGGTCATCCCAAGGTGGCAGTCTGTTCACAATAGTTAAGGATCAGGCCGTGTCTGTTGGACCATGAGTTGCCCAATATTAGGGGATGTGGCAATCCTGGCAAAAGGATCAAGGGGGTTGGGTATACGTTCTGTCCAATTGTCAAGGGGAGTTCTTGTTCACATTCATAACCAGTGTCCAGGGAGCTGTTTCCCATGATTACTTGTAGGCTGCGCTCTGAAGCCGTTAATCCTAGTTCCTCTGCCAGGCTGGCGTCAATGAAGCTTTTATCAGCTCCTGTATCAATAAAGGCTTCAATCTGGCGCCAATTCCCAAGAAGGTCTATGGTTACTTGGATGGATTTGTAAGATTGTGCAGAGGTGTTTATTTGTGCCAAGGATACAGGAGGTGTATTCTTCTTAGGGCATGCTCTGGTTAGGTGACCGGCCTTGTGACAGTAAAAACATAACCCATCTCAATAGTGGCGTTGTAACTCTTTGGGGGACATTCCTGGTCAGTTGGGCGTTGTGGCTCTGCCGGCTTGGGCCAGGTACAAGTTCTGTCCCTCTTGGTTTAGACTCAGGCCTTTGCATAGGGGAAGTAGTTCCTCCAGGCTCAATGTGGGCAGGTGGTGCTTCAACAAGTCTTTCATGGCTGAATTGACTCCTTTTCTGAAGATAATGGCAGCTAATTTATCTTCAAGTTGTGTCTGAGTCTTAAGTTTAAGGAACTCATCAATATAGGCTTGGATAGGGAGGTTTGCTTGTTGGATCTCTAACAGAGAGTTCAGTGTGTAGTATCTGGTGTCTTGGTCATTGCCAGTGCTCATGAGTTTGGCCTCAAATCTTGAGTAGTCAAGGCAAAATTCAACATCTTTGGCGGTGGCCTTTCCAAACCAATCTAGTGCGTCTCCTGATAGCATGGCGGCCACCCCCAAGACCTTCTTGGTATCACTGGGGTAGGCGTTGGTGTTGGTTTGGAAATGGAGGCAGAGGACTGGCATGGCTTGGCGGGCTTCTTCTAAGGTGAGTTTGCCCATCTGGGGCATATCCACCTTGGTTGTGGTCTGGTTCACAATCACGTTTTGTACTTGTGACGTGGCAGGGTTCTGGGGTTCTGCACCAAGTGCCGGGTCTTTTAATTCTTTGGCAGGTCGGTTCTTCATCCATGAGAGTATCAGGGAGGTAATTGCCTTATGGGTGTAATAAGTGATTATCACAAAAAAAGCATACAAGTTGCCCCAAGTGTTAACAACATCTTGGGGCCCAGGTTACCATGTTTGTAAAGGATTGTCATAATGTCAGGAAACCAGGCATAGGTAGAGGCATTGGACGGCTCAGGATGGGGTTGGGCCAAGCTGGCGGGTAAAGCCCACCATAGAATGGGTGCTAACTTGATAATGTAAGACATAGATTGCCTAAGTAAGGACCAGGGTCCAGAGGTAGGGATCATGGAATCCACCATTCCTGTCAAGGTGATATAGAGTACTCCAAACAGTTGAGTGGATGTGGTCTCTGCAGCGGTGGGGGTCTCCATTGGGCGGTTGGGTTGTGGGGTTAAGGGCAGAGTCATGGGAACAAAGTAGGCAGGCAGATAATTGTACTTGTCTTTGAACAATCTTGGCGGCCTTTTGTACCACTTTCCTTCACGTCCTATGTATTCAGTTTCTCTAGTCCTGGCCAAGGGGTCAGCAATGAGGATGGTCTCCAAGTTGTACTCTGCGTAGGCCAGGTTGGGCGGGTATTTGGTAAAATGCACAGGTCCAAAGGGGGCTCCTGGGGGACGGTATAGTGCCTGGGTGGGATCAGCAGGATGGTCTCCAGAGGGGGCAGGTGCCTGATGGTCTACTTGAATGGAGTTAAGATGGAAGATCACTAAGACTAGGTAAGGTAAGATTTGTTCAAACCAAAGGTTCATAAAACTTTATTATCAAAAAAGACAATGTGGTCATCACCATACTGCCAGGGTTTTTATATCATGGGACTTTGCTTCTTCAATTTTTGCAGGGTTCAGGTTTGCAGACAAGGCACTGGCAGGGCATGGATCTTGGCTTTGAGTCTTGAGGGCGGCAGATCCAGGTTGTGCCTGCTCTGGCAAATAGAAGTGGCAATGCTTTGTTCTGCTGCCACTGTTCACTATGTCACCTGAGTAGTTCAATTGTACTACCCCTTCTGGACAGAAGGCTGGCAGTTGCTGGTGGTCATTGGCAGAGTTAAAAATAGGTTTTGTTTTAACCTCCTTAAGGCAAGCTGCAACCTCTGCATAGGTTTGGATCTTTGGTGGCTCAAGGTTGGCATCAATCTGGTGACCATTTGGGGAATTGTCCTTGGGAGACTGGCAGGCCTTGGAGTAACTTGACAACTCGGGTTTGCAATTTAGCAAGTGGGCAGGTTCCTGTCCACTTTATGTGACTCAAGTAGCCTTTGGAGGGTCAGGGTTTGATTCCAGGGTTTCCAATGTTGATTTTGAAACTCCAGTATTGGCTCTTGGCAGGTTGGCAGTAGGTCCTTCCCCAACCTCTGTTAGCCAGGTTACATCTCCTTTGTAGGTATGGGTCTTCATTGGCGCCAGTTTGGCGGCAGACTGGCAACTATTCAGGGAATCCTCTGTAGTAGGCCGGCAGGTCACGGGGTAATTTAACAATTTGAGCCTGTGACTTAACGGATTGGCGGGTCCTGGACTGTCCTGGAGAGTTTGATCCGCTTTCAGGGAACTGGGGTTCAACTCTTGGGTTTTCAATACAAGTATTGAAATGTCATTCATGACACACCTGCTAACATATCTTACAATACACAGGGGGTGCTTGATTAGTTGCTCCTTGATGTATCTAAAGACATGAACCAATCTACTGGCAATATCAAACTGCAGAAACTTTCTCCTAATTAGGAGTGCTACCAATTTGACCTGCTGATCCCACAAAATTTATTCCTTGGCTCCAATCCTTACATGGAACATGCCACCCCCTTGTGGCCCTGTGGCTTTTCCCATACAGTATATTAATCACAGTATTCTATAATAAAACAATACCTTATTCTTATTATTCCTGTCCTTTATATTGGACTGTTGTCTTCCCTAATTCAAATACTGAATCCTCATTGGTTCAGTTGCAAAATTCCATTGTCTGTTTCAGTTGCTATTGGGGTTTATTGTTGGATCAAATTTGTAACTTTTGTGACTGAGTTCCATGTGTTCATAAAAAACATAATAAATATAGTAGATTTGTTCTGTGAATGAAACTCATGTAATCTAGTGTTTGGTACACTCATTGTCAAATCATTATATATTCATCCCCAGTTTGAGTAGGTTGTTTTATGACAGGACATTTTTTTCAAATAGTTCACATTTTCTGTGAAATTATCTTCTATTTAGATTTAACAAGTTGAAATTTGTTGTGTGACTGAACCTATGCTTCCTAAATTGACTAATATACATTTATCTCAACAGGTTTAAAAACTACTGTACTGTTTTGATTGTAATTAGCTAAATAATTTATCTAGATACTATGAATTTTATGAAAATCATTGTATCAAGTCATAATTTTTTATTGGTAGTTTACTTCACAGATTTTCTTTTGAGATGAAGCTTTGGTAAGCAAGGTTTACTCTGAAAAAATATGCAGCCACTTGGATTGTGTGATGCATCCAAGTGGAGTTTTCTATTGCTTTACTTTGAAATAGATAAATTTGAAATGTCCAAGCCAACAATTCTTTGCTTAAACTAAAGTTTATGTATCTTTTTCAATTAAATATATTTAAAACTGATCAAGCTCTCTTTTCATTGGTCAATTTAATCCTCAGCAGAGTTTAAACATCCAATCATATAAAAGGATATTAAACAATTGCTGCTCTCTTTCTAATATTAATCCACCTATTTTAGAGCCAGGTAATCTATACAGATTTTTCTCTTTGATATGGCTGTATGAGGTTAGCTACTAATTTAAAAACCAAGTAATTGAATAGAAATTTATTTGGGTTTGAGTGGTCTATATTCTCAGTTTGATGTGGTTTAGACCATACTCCACTAATTTAACCTTCATGCTTTCAAAGATGAATGTAAGGGATTGAAGGTAAGGACAAGCCAAATTGAGCTTTAGGCTTGGTCATCAAATTTAAAATTAAATTTACAGAAAAATCAGTTTAGTCAAATCCCTTATGGCTTGAGCCCACTCAAGGCAACTTTACAGACAGACAGACTCACTTTTATATACTGGTATTCCAATTTACTTTATTGTTTATATCCTGTTGCCAAATTTTATTTATCAAATCAGCTGCTCTTTTTTTATTGATTGGGCTCAATAAGCTAAATTCCATGTTATTGCTGAAACATACTAGCCTTTAACAAGGTGACATCATATGAATTTCTTTAACATGATTAACAAGTGCTATATGGCAGGAGAACAGTTATAGATATAGGGGAAGTAGATGGTTTCCTTTTAGAGTATGACACTTACTAATTGCATTAGGTAGAATGTTACCATAAAAAGGAATTAATTCAGAGGGAATGATATCCAACCCTGCTTAATTGAACAAGCATATAGCTTTTTGAAGAGCTAGTGAACTTGGTGGGAAGCTCTAGGTGCTGGGGTTTAGATATAATTTTTGCTGTGTGAATCTCAGCTGGTTGAGCCAAGCTACAGTTATTTTAGGGTTGAGTATATTATGCTGCTACTGTACCATTTAGGCTGTTCTCAACGATAATTTTTTAGTCTCCCCATGGTACATGTGTACTCTTTTCTTTTTGTTGAGATCTACTTTGATCATGTCAGTTTCCATCTGGGTAAGCTTATATTGATATTTTCTTTGAACATACTTGTCTAGGTTGCTTTTAGCTGTTGGTTTGAATTAAGCAGGCCCGTCTTTAAAAGTCATTGTTAATTTGAGATTTTTGGAAACAATGTAGTGCGACCCCATCCAATAAATATTTTATGGTTCATTTTCAAAATGCTGTATATCTACTTGGGTTTTGTATCGCGTGCCAAAGCATGCGGGAACTGCTTGTATTTGAACTTTTGTGAAGGTTTACAAAGAAAATTTAGAAATATTTGTTGAGTAGGTGGCTGACATTTATTGATGCTATATAAGCTCCAGTGGAGATAGCCAGTATCCCTTGGGTTTCGGCAGTCACATGATTTTGTGGTTGGGAAAGGAGTAGGGTTGATGAGGGGAAATTGGATTTGGTATCAGGGTAACATTTGGGTTTGCTCGAGTGGATTTAAATTGCAAGTGGATTACCTTAGTTGGGTAGGGTTGCGCCGGACCATCCTGGAAAATAACCGGAATTCGCTCGGCAATTCCAAAAATGCGAAGTGTATTATATTTTTCTATTTAAACCTGAGTTTAAAAGCCCGCATTTTTGGAATGTCGGACAAATTCCGGTTATTTTCCAGGATGGTCCGGCGCAACCCTAGTTGAGTCCAAATTCGCTCATTGTGATGCGTTAATCATTGCTTAATCCCAGCCTTACTACTTAACAATCGATAATAGAATTTACCTTAAATACCTCAAATTACAAAACTTGTAAGTATAAATTATAAATTGTTAATTATTTGTTTTAAACTAAGGTGTGAATTTCTATACATTTTTTAGGGGTTATATAATGAGGTCTCCCAAACAAATTTTAGTCACATTTGTTCTTATGATAAGGGGTTGTAAGATAACTTTACATATATAAGACCTCTTGATATTTAGTTGGGAATTGAGTTAATCGCAAGCAGCTGTATAATAAAAGTGAGTTATTTTTCTACCAGGAGCTTCTTTTTTTCGCTACTGTAGGTTTTTCTTTATAGCAGCCTCATTTTTAATTCTACATCACGCCCAAGTTTACCGAGTTATTTTTACCTTTTTCACCTTTGAATTGAATTTTTTGGTACAATTGGTCGAAAAAGAGCATGACAATTTCACTTTTTTAAAGCCTTAAACTCTTCATGTGCTTTTTGAGAACTTCACTAGGCATAAATAATTTAAGATAAAATCCCAATATAAAGCCTACTATTGACAGTGTGTGGCGTTGCAGGTGATTTACAAACATTTTAAAGTTGGAGTAATTGCTTCACATGATTATTGGACGGGGCTTATTTTAGTTTAAAGGGCTCGGATATGCTTCGTTTCACAAAACCCATCGAGTTTGAAGGGGGTTTGACTATAAAGTAGCAACTTTTAATCTCATTAGGTTCCTTTAAAAAAGCACACATGAGCGAAATTCCATCGTTTCCTGTGCCCCAGCTGAAAGCCAAAGGGGCTGCAGAATTTGAGCGGTTTTTGCGAAAGTTTCTGAGTGAGTTGCCAATGTGACCGGGTTAGAAGGAAACCATAATCTCCTGAAGGATCTTTTCCCTCTGTTCAACGAGATGATCGGTTGCAGCGAGTTCCAGTACGATCCTGAAGGGGACATGCTTACCGTATGTTCTGAGAACCGTAAGGGAAACGGCTTAGTTCAGACTGGAACCCACTGCGGTAAGCTGTTTGAAAAAAACGAGCCTGTCTATAGTTGCATCAACTGCTCGATGGACCCAACCTGTGTCCTTTGTGCGGCATGCTTCGAGTCCACCGATCACACCGGCCATGACGTGCGCATCCACCTGCATACTTCAGGCTATGGCTGCTGTGACTGTGGAGATTCAGAGGCGTTCAAGGTGCCCTTGAACTGCAAATACCACAACCAGACATTCCATCGAAGCTACGATGATGTGTCGAATGAGCTTCCTGATAGCATCAAGTCGTGGCTGGGCCCATTCATCGAAACTGTTTTGGATTTTGCGATTGACGTGTTTAGATGCTCATCAGACGAGCTGTTTGATGGCCTGACAGAGGAAAAGATTTTGAAGGATGAACATGAGCTTGAGCTCATTTGGGGCCCGGCCTCTAACCGTCTGTATACATTGATGCTTTGGAACGATGAGTCTCACAGCTATAACCAGGTTATTGATCTGTGCCAGGAAGCTATCCGGTGTAGTGACCAGGATGCTATATTCACCACTACCAGCGTCGATCGAGTGGGGCGCCAGCCGCTTCTAACGTATCCCGACATTCCGGCTTTGCTTTCCAAAGCACGTGTATTTAAGCGTGCCAAGCTGGGGGTGACGATTCGATCGTTACGGATTGTTGGGTTGGAAGATTTGGCAGCCATCTGCTTGCATTATCTTGCCCTGTTGGCGGACAAGACCTTGGAGTGTCACTACCGAGGATGCTTCTCGGCCTTCTATCTCGAAACTCTGTCGTTGGCCCTAGTCCGACCCTACTCCAAGCCACACGCCAATCCCATCGTCAAGGTGGCGGCTGCCGATGACTACTTTGTCACGGAAGAGTTTGTTGAGATGCCGGTTACTTGCGCAAGATTCTTTTCCAGCCGGGCTTCGCTTGATCGGTCAGTGGCTGTTTTGATCCCGCCTTCTATGCAGCAACGCCCTGCGAAACCTGTTCTTGAATTCGGCCAGAAGCTCCTGCCGGCCACGATGCTGACAGGAGTGCCGCGCGCACGGCTGGACTGGATCTTCCAGCTCGACTCGCAGCTTTGGAAGTCTGTGCGGCTGGAGCTACAAGCGCTCTTTACTCGGACACTTCTTTCTTTACCACAGTTCAAGCTGGCAGCTGCTGCCCATTACGCAGTCAACTATCCTTTCTACTCCAAACCACCCAAGCATCGTAACCCTGAACCCGATACAGGTTTAATTGCCTATGCTGTTCAGCTGTTCACTGCACCCAGCATCGCCTTGGTCCTTGCCACTGAACTCGACTTTGTCAGTTATCTCTTCACTACCTTGGGGCGCGAGCTGATTGAAGCTTCCCCATCTGTCGAAGAATACCACGGTACTGCGCCTGGCCCCATGTTCAAATGTAATGAGGACCTCTATGAGCATCGCATGGTGCGATGTGTCTTACGCGATTTAGACTTTTTTCTCGATTTCCCTGCCGTTCGCCATCACATAAGCAGCGATCTCAGCCTCTTCTTCCAGGCCTTGCATTTCATCTCTTCGTTCCAGCGTTTCTCTCCCAGCAAGCGCAAGACGGGGGATCACGTGGCTTATCAGGACCAGCGGTTTAGGATCGCCATCGAGACCGCGTTCCATATCCTGGACATTGTCAAGCCTCTGTCCGAAGCCTTCCATGGGCAACCCACAGTGCTGCTTCGGGCCATCTACTATACGGTTTGCAAAATCGGAGGCTGGATTCTCAGTGACAATGCACCATGGTTGCGCAAGGTGCCGACTTATTTCGGCACTACGTTGGATATCGTGCAATGCGATGTAGCTAGCGAGTCCATGTCTTTCTATCACCCTCTGCATTGGATGTTGGCTGGGCTTCTGTCAGATGTAGCTTCGCTGACACCCCAGCACCTTGCTGCTTCGGGCTATGCCGACCTTAGGCAGCTCTTGCTAAGCGGGATTGGCTCGGGTGGGTTTGCTCAGCGGCAGCTGCAGATGGCTTTCGACTTTCCCCTCCAGACATTTGTTCTATCAGCCCAAGTGCGAGCCAACCTGTGGGTGCGCAACGGAATGGATGTGCTTACCGAAGACGCCTACTTCCGTGCCTCCCCCAAATCCTTCTTGGAGCATGGCTTCTTGTTGATGCAGCACATGTTCATCCTGTTTCCTCCCGATGTAGTTCTTGCCACTTTGGTTGACCGCTACGGACTTGGGGCCTGGCTTTTCCTCGAAGAAACATCGCCCTTTGATGTGGGGCAGCAGGTTTCCTTAACGGAGGATATGTTGCTTTTGATCATCCACTGCCTATGCGAGCGTGGCAAGCTGCTGGGTGAATCCCTTGAAGACGAAGCTCGCTGCATCATTGTCCGACACTCCTTTCGCGCCACCACTTTCTCCAGGCTGCAAGAAAAGCTTCCTCCAAGTATAGCACAGCTGCCTCAGCTTAACCAGCTGCTCAACGAGCTGTGCACCTTCAAACCCCCTGATACTCTTGCCGATTCGGGGAAATACACACTGAAACCCGAATTCCATCGTCTTCTCAACCCCCACCACTATTTAAACAGCCGCAACAAGATCGACAACGCGGCCGAGTTCAAAAAGGAGGCTGCAAACGACCCTCATTGGTTCATCCCCAGCCTACTGCCTCTGCCCCCTCACCTCAAAAGCCTGATTCAGATCCTACACACGCCATACATGGCCGGCATCCTTTTCTATACACTACATCGCGCTGTTACCACACCTGAAGCCCGCTCAACTCTGATCGACTACGTGCTGCAGATGTTGGTCGTTGCTACCATCGATGACTACGAGGGCGACCAAACCTTATGGGAACTGGTCTCCACCTGTCGCTTTCGAGTTCCATTTACCGAGCATGATTCTACTTGCACCACAAGCCTGATTTCCTTGGCGGAAGCGGGCGTGGGAGACGATAAAGAGGGCAGGCTTCTTTTTGTCTTGGACGCAATAGCCCGGCGAGGAAACCCCGAGAGCTGCAAGCAGGTTGCAGATTTCCTCGTGCGGTATCAAGACTCTTCTGAGTCCAGAGCCCAAGAGCAGGAGAGAGAGAACCGTCGGGCACTCGCCAAGGCCCGGCGTGCGCAGCTCATGAATGACATGAACTTGGCCCAGGCTTCGTTTGTTGAGCAGCACAATGAATTATACCAAGCCACTGAGCAAGTTGAAGGCGAGCTTGAAGCACCCGAAGAGCAAGCAGTCCATCCCGGGCAAATGTCATACTTGACTGGGTCGTGCATCCTTTGTCAAGAGGAGGGTGGACCAGATGCACCCTATGGTATCCCTTGCCTTATCCAAAACTCAGTACTCTTGGCGCACCAGCAGCCTGAGTTTATGGAGTTAGATGATCTCATGAACGCCAGTGCAAGTCAAGCGTCTCCTGACTCACACTTTGTCAAGTCTGGCTTCCATGTCTCGTCGTGCGGCCATCTGATCCATCTAAAGTGCCTTAAGTTGATGTTTCAGGCTGACTTGAGTGGTGACAGCTTTCTACAGAGCCTCTTGCGCCGTTTCCAATTTGAGCCGCCACGTAACTGGTTTAGCTGCCCATTATGCCATTCGCTTAATAACGGAGTTATCCCTGTTATAGCCAACCCCGGCATAGCCCATCCCATCGCTCAGGGCTCTGTTGATTTTTCCGAATGGCTCCGATGCTTCCTGGGCGAAAGGTCCTCCTTCATTGCCCAGTGCAACATCCATGACAGCGAAGACCTCCCGGAAGATTTTGTCTCTCCTTCCTACGCCCATGCCGCTACCAGTTCGCCTCCTCACGCCTCCGACCAGGAGTACGCCCATCCCACAACGATGCAAGGCCCCGAGGAAGCCTTTAATGATTCCATAGAACAATCAGACCTCCACCCCGACGTTACAGCTGCTTACATTGCGCTTATCGATGCAGTATTCAAGACCCCACCCTCTGAGTCAAGACACCTGCCTCCTCTGGAGTACGGTAGTCCCAAGACCGGCTTAGATCCCCTGCTATACTCGCTGTGCTATACCATCACCATGGTTGAGATTTCAGACCGTTCAACGCTCGACGAATCGTCTATCCCATATGTGTTTGATCGCATCTCTACCATCACCCAAGACACCCTGGTTATGCTTTGGAACGCCATCCTGACCATCTATGCATCTAGCCAGGAAATGCTTTCCCCACTCCATTCTAGACGTTGCCTTCTTCGGTTGGATCAGCTTTCTGGGCTAACAGGTCCTTCCCCTATAACGCAAGAGCCCTTCAAAATACTAGTTGAATTAAGTTTGGCTGGTCTCCCAGTCCTTGGGTGTGAAATCCTTGGGCTGGTCCAGCTCCTCTTTTTGCTGCAGTTTGTTCGCTCCACCATGTGTCTGATACATGCATCGACTGGCGAGCCTTGCACCATGCCACCTGCTGATGGCTTGCCTCACACTGCCGCACTGGTTGAATTCATCTTTGGGGAGGTTGCCTGCATAGAGGATTATAAACCCAACCGTCTACACTTCATACCCCAATGCCAGTTTATTCAGCACCATCTTGTTGTCTTCTTGCGCAAGGTAACGCTTCTTTTCAAGGCTCTCCAGTTGCCCCTACTGCGGCCCAACCCCAGCAAGAACGAGCTGGAAGATCTGCTCGCGGCACTCTCGCTGCCGGATTCCGAATCCATCTTCCAAAGTGCGTGCGCAGACGAAGTCCAGCGAGCTTGCATCTCGGCTTGGTGCCGCAATGCGCGATCGGATTTTGGGTATTTCATGATGCTGGAGTTCCCCTTTCCATACTCGCTAGCTACCTTGGGGGAAAGGATGGATAGCATGTATGCCCCGTGCGACGAGGCCCTTGAAGAGGTCTGCCAGTCCGTCTCCAACAACCCTGCGCTGTGTCTCCTCTGCCAGAAGGTGATCTGTGCGTCACCCATAGTGCTGCTCAAGCCCCCAGAACGATGCCTGGGACGCCCATTCTACGCAATGCGGCGGCGAAGTTGGGGTATTCCTGATCCCCAAAGAGGCGCGGATCCTGATCAAGTTTGGCGGCATGAAGATGAGCAAGCAGGCGCCCTATCTCGACATGCACGGGCAGGCCGCCAAAAATTCCCGCGGCGAAGGGTAACATCTAACGCTTACAATTACTAAACAGCTTAGCAGCAGCTCCTTGCCTCTCTACCTGAACCACAAGCGATACCGTGCGCTGCTGAAAGCCGTGCTGGACCACCAGATCCCCCACCAACTGAATCGTGAGCAGCCCTGATGCCGGCCAGTCCGAAGCTTTGTTCTTGTACTTGCTAAAACTCAAAACACCCTCCTGCAATAAAAGATGTTTTCGACTACCTTTCCCTATGGAAAGCTCAAAGTTTTCTCTTGCTTCAAGACATTAACCACTACAGTAGTTTTAAAAGCTATGGTGACAAGCAAAAATACTTCAGATTTAAACAAACTGAACTCAGATTTAAGCAAATTGCAACTACCAGTGCAAAATATACACTCTGTTAACTGGGATTTTAGGCGTTAATAGACGAAATGGGTCAACACAGCAACAAAGTGCTCACACACCAAACGAAAATAAACAAAATACAAACCAAAATACATGGATTCACAATCGAAATGGTTTGAGTTGACCTTTGGTGTACATATGCTTGCTATGTAAATTGGTGATGAAATGCACTCAAGGGCAACTGTGGTAAGTTCGACTCCCTGGTACTTGACACTTTGTCAAGTACCAGGGAGTTGAGTGCCGCATATGTGAATCTATTAGTATTTTTGGCTTAACCAATTTTAAGCTAATTTTTACTAGTAATTTAGGGGTTCAAAACCAAAAACCAAGGTTAAATTTACTCGAACTCAACTCTGTTTAATAAATTGGTTAGCTAAAATACCAATTTAAGGGGCAATTTATAAGTAAATTTACTAATAGAAATAAAAAACCTGTGTTCAACACTCTAAACCAAAAAGTGAGCAGTTCAACACTTTTTAAGCCAAATTTTAATTTTATTAATAAAATACATATGCGCTTGTATAAAATTTATTATTTACTAATATATTTTTATTATTATTGTCCATAGTCGTTGATTAGGCTCCCAAGCACCACTATACTGGATTTAGTGGCATAGACATTAATCAAATACCCCACTTGTTTTACTTTATGCCATTCCTGGGTTTTTGGATTAAGTGGTGCCACATAAATTAAGCCCAATTTATTAAGAGATTTCATATGTAATTTATAAAAAACTGAAACTTGACACTTTTTTTGTTCGACTCTATCCACTTGACACCTGATTGGTTTCGGATTTAACTAATCAAAGGCTCAGAATTAAGGCTAAATTAATATGTGACGCACTATGAGCGCCACTCGACACTCACCCACTCGACACTTTAACTTGGGGATTAGTACAGAGAGCTTCTTAACATTTTAACCAACACTATGGTAAATAATTCACTCTCAGCTCCTCACAGCACATTATTATCACTAATGAACACCTTCCTACTCATTTACTTTTTTAACTTATGTTGTATTTTTTTAATTTTTGAGCATACAAAACTGCCTTGCTTTTGGGTTAACTTTTGAACCTGTTTAAATTTAAGCAAGTTTTATATGTAAAAAACATAGTAAATTTGATGTTTCTGCTTGACTCTGGCATACTTGACAGTGAGAATTCAGCTTTTCCTGGCTGATCAACAGTGCCAAACTCGACACTTTACTATGTTTTGAATTTTCAACTCTCAATAAAAAAAATTCCACATAATAATTTTTTATTTTGTTTGCTATTATAATCTACTACTTTTTCTGCTGCTCTCCATATAATTTTCATATATTTTTTTGATTTTCAATTAAACTTTTACATTGATTTAACACTAAGATGTTATGCTGAACCTAACATCTTTGATGCTTCATAATAAATTCACTTATTTTCCATGTTTTAACCTTTAAATGTATACTTTGAGTTTCTATTTTGCTTCTATTTACTTGTTTATGTTTTTTTCTTGATAAATAAAACTTTATTTGCATACTTTTCATTTAACTTTTGCTTTTTTTTACCTCTGTGCTTCATATCTTTCATACTGTTTTATTTACAAAACTAAACTTTTCTTTAGACAAGATCAAACAAGAACAGCCAACAGCCCAAGCGCCAAGCCTCCAAGGGCTCCAAAAAAACTGCCTCCACTCCCAAGCGTGCCAAGAAGCCTGCAAAGGCAAAGTCTCCAACCCCATCTCCTCCTACTCCTCCCCCCTCCACCCTCATCTTCCACATTCCCTTCACCTTCCCCTCACTGCTCATCATCTAATAAATCTGACAATAATCTAACTGACCACTCCTATTATCAGTCAGAGGCTGACTCCAAGACCGCTAAGGATTTATGTACCAAGAAAGGAAAGGCTTCCAAGGAGCCCACCTCTTTTTCTGGTAAGAAAAATGAGGCATCCAAGCAGGCCTTGAAGAACCCTTCCCCTCCCCCTGATGGCTTGTCTCCCCCTCCCTCATCTGACCCCCAAAATGAGCCTGAGGGATATTCCAAGAAGTTTAAAGCTTCTGGTTGTATGGCTTGGGATCCACTGGCCATCCACAATATCTGTAATGTGGACGGAGAGTTTAAAGTTCCCAAGCGCTTCCCCTGTTACTTCCCAATCATGTCCGTAAAGGGTGGCCCTGGTTACGTTGCTGACAACTACATCTTCAATTTCAACAACCAAAAGCAGCAGACCAAGAGCAAGCACTTTGTCTGTGAGGATAAGACTTGTGGGCCCCGGTTGAACACTGAGGGCTAGGAGCGAGTAACAGCGGAGAAAGGGGAGCACACTTGCAAGCCCCCCAATCATCTAATCACTTGGATGTTAAAATGATACCTTGTTCAAGTAATAACCACATCCTCTCATCTCTGGGCTTCTGATCTGGCCATAAAGGCTTTGCAACATCTCAAACCCAAAATCTTAAGTTGGTACCAACACAGTAGCAGTTGGTCAAATTCATCAGCAATAAGTGTATCACCGTCAATCCCCCTCCCCCCAAGGCTTTGGATGTCCTCTCGGAGCTCACACTCACTCATGAGCTTAAGTAGCTTCCGAGTGGGAAGTGCTTCCTGCTCCATGACGGCGGGCCTGCTGCCAAGGACTGCATAATCTGCTACTCAACTCAGCAGAACCTGATGAAGTTGAAAAGGGCGTCAACCTGGCTAGTTGATGGTACCTTTGCCACTTGCCCCCGGATGTTCAAGCAGCTCTGGATGGTTCATGCCCAGATTGACATCCAGGTGATTTCACTCGCATTCTTTCTTCTTCCTGGGGCCACCAAGGCCCTCTATACCCGTGTGTTCTCCATCCTCTGCCAAGCAATTGCCCTCCTTCCTCCTGCCAACAATGACTGATCCAAGAAGACTCCCCCCACACCCATGCCAACCCACCTGCCTCTGACAAGGACCAGGCCACCCTGGACTCAGAGGAAAAGGCAAGGCTAAGAGTTCTTGGGCCTCACGTGTGCATTATGGACTTTGAGCCTGCTCAGTTCAATGCATTTGAGCAGCTGTTCAGCAGGGAGGTGCAGGGGTGCCACTTCCATTTCCACCAAGAAGTTGCTTGTAATGTGCAGGCCCACACCAAGCTTAGTAGGTTGAGCTGGAGGGATACTTTGGACACCTGCAGATTTGTGCTGGCACAATTTAGTGCCTTGGCTTTTTTAAAGCCAGAGCACACTGGGAAGGGGTTTGAGGTGCTCTCAAAGGATCCCTACATAGTGAAGCACCCAGAGTTCAAGCCTTTCCTTGAGTACTTTGAGCCCCAGTGGATTGGGAAGGTTGTCACACAGAGGCAAGGCAAGGCCTGCGCCAAGGCCAGCTGGAACGTGTACCAGGCGGCCGTCAACGGGGAGCTGAAGACCACTTCAGCATTAGAGGCTTATCACAAGCATCTTAAAGCCAACTTTGGGCTTCATCTGAATTTTAATAAGTTATTCTCTCTCCTGCAGCATGAGCAAGAGAAAACAATCTCCAAGCTCCGAGATCTCTCCAACTGCGTCCCCCCCACCAAGCCAACCCCTGCTGTACCCTCTTCACCAAGGCCATCCAAGGTGTGGCTAAGCACAAATACAAGGCCTCTGAGCTTAAGCAGCAGCTTGAGCTTATTGCCACTTCCCTTCTTGAAGGGGCCAAAATGAAATGGGGAAAGAATGATGAGGAATAAACTTGCTTGCTTGCTCAGCTATATGATTTTTACTTTTAACTTTTAACTTTTTAGCTTTAATTTTTACTTATTAGCTTTGATTATTTAGTTTTTAGTTTTTATTTTTAAGTTTTTTTTTAATTTAATTAGATAGCAGTGCTTTTTCTATGTATGCATGGTAAGTTTGAGATGAATATTTATAGTTGAAAGTAAGTGAAATATCTTAATTTTTGTTAATTTCCAAATAAAACATATTATATTCACAGTTGTGCTTACATGAACTATATCAAATAAATATTAATATTTCTTCATATTTTTAATAACTTTAGTTGTTGTGTTTGTGTTTATTTTTGGTTCATTGGAATTTTATTTTTTATGGTAATAAAAAATATTTTTATAATGAAGAGTGTAAATTACATAGTAAAATGAGAAATAATGGCTTATTTCTCCTTATTCTCATTAATTAAGGTACAATTTTATTGCATTTTGAGCTCTCTGAGGCCACTTTAGTATACCATAGCTGTAAGGCTTAATTTTATATTGAAAATTTTCAGTACATCAAGATCCGTTAATTAAAAAAGTGTCAATTTCTAGTTGTCAATCAGGGCAAAAGCAGAATTCTCACTTTACTATAGTGTCAACTACCAGGGAGTCAAGTTTAAGGGAGCCAATCACCAGGGAGTTGAACTTACCACAGTTGCTCACTCAAGCATGGTGAGTCAAAACTCAATGCAAAAATGAAACACAATAGCAACACTACGTGTAAGTGAAACCACTCGGTTGTTGTGTGAAATGGATTGTAAACAAGAATAATACCAAAGTATCTAAAATGAGGCATGAGATCTTAAATATAAATTATAAAAAATTGTGCTGGGTGTTTAATTATAGCATAAAATTTTGAGAAAATGGGTGGAAAATATTTTGGATATTCTAAAACAGGCGCTGTAAAACCAAAGACAACTGATTAAGAAATAAAAAACTATAATCAGCTAGTTGGGTGGGGAAAATTCTAATTAAATAGCCATATTCAGATAAAAACCAAAAACCAAAAACCAAAACCAGGGCATACCTTTTTTTGAGTTTTATTTAGTTTTTTATTAAATTTTAAAACAGAACAAACACAACAACAGAGTAGCAATGCAGCTGCTGTACACTGTGGTTGGGGCCGTTCCCGCAGGTCAAAAAATTGAGTTAGTGCAACAAAAGTACCAACTCAGGAAGGAGACAGGAGAGGAAAGAATAACAGTGAGGTTACACTGACACAACCAGTTCAAGATGCACAAGGTGCAAGGGCACAGAGCATAAATCTGAGGGCCCCAAAGCTAACTAGGATTCCTACCAAGGTTGTAATATCCAAAAAAGTTAGAAACAAGGAAATTGAGCTTACTTCTTTTGTATTCAACTCCGTTTACTGACAAGAAGCAGTCCCAGTAGCCATTATGGAGAAGGTTAAGCCTGTTCTTGACACTAGCTATGCGCTCTATATCAGTGACAGTTACCAAGAAGACATTGAAGAGCCCAAGTTTTATAGAACTACAGAGGGGCAGGAGGTGTTAAATAAGGTTGTGACCTTCTACAACAAGGTGCCTATGCCTTGCATACCTGTCACCAATCAGGATCCTGATTTAACTGTACCCAAAAAGACTATCTGGAAGGCAGTCCCTGATGTTAAGTGTATCATTTTTCTCAAGCTGATGTGGGAATCTGATGACTACAAGCAGGTCACAGCTCTTGTCCGGGTGGATCCCAAAATACCAGTAAAGTATTCAATAAACACCTCAATACTGGGCAAGTCCTTAAAGCAGATAAATCCTTGCATGTGTTGACCCTGCTCAACAAGGAGCACAAATGGGCAATCTGCCAGTGGATTAACCAAGACTGTCATCTACAACTAGAAAATATACAGTTGTTGGACAAGTCCACTTTTGGGATTGAGACTTCAATTTTCTTTTTCTACCATGTGGTTAAAGGTCTGTGGTTTTTGTGGAAAAAACTTGGGGTATCTTCATACAATCAGAATAGCCCAACCAACATTGAGACCCAGAAAAACTACACAGAGGCGTACACTGCCCTCAAAGCCAAGGGGACTGTGAAATTCTACTATATTGAAGATTCAGTGTTTTTCTTGTTTATGCAAAATGGCTTTGGTTATGTCCCCAAAGGTTCCAAAGACAGAGTAACTTGGCATGCTGCAGTCTGCGCCACAGCCTATTCAATAGTGGATCTCCTCAGTCTAAAAGGTATTGAGATGTATCAAATGATATTGGGATCCCACAACAGCTGGACCCTCCTATCATTCCTAAGATTGGTCCAGGAGCACCTGAGGCGCACAAACCCAGGGTTCACCAATGTAATTGTACTGGATAACATCAGACTCCAAAAGATGGCAGATATTCTTGAGAATTTTCCAACTATCAACACCAGCTTTGCAGTTGGTCCCCAACAACTGGCCACACCAAATTTGTGCCTATTATTTCTCCCTGCCTATTTCCCATTTCTCAATCCAATTGAAGAGGTCTTTGGGTGGCTCAAGAAAGTTGTCAAACAGGGGACACCAACTGGGACTGAGGACCTGTTTGATTTGCTGCAGGCCAGGATCCACATCCTTTCAGACAAGAATGTGGCCAAGTTTTATGGCCACACTGATTTTTTAATCCCTATGTGCCTTTTCAAACAGCCAATCAACTAAAGGCTTAACAATTCCAACTATTTTTTATATTCTTTAATTTACTCTTTTTTATTTATGGATTATCATATTATATTTAGAAGCTTCTAAGCCTACAATTGCATTTGGCAGGACCATCAATGGAGGTTAGTAATTTATTTATTTTATATTATTTTTATTATTATTCCATATGAAGTTATCCTAAACACTTGATACTGGATTATGCAAATATATTTATATTGCTTTTGTCAAATAAATATAAAAATCAAATTAAAAAAATTTAAATGTGTCGTGTTTATACTTCTGGGAAGTATAATAAACACAATAAAGGGGAAGATTTAAGAAGAGAATGATACTTTATTGGATAAGAATATAGAATATTATATAGTATCATGACAAGCCACATATTGTCCATGTATGTCATGGAGATCATGGGGCTTATCTGAGTAATGTTCCTCTTAAGTCACGAGGCTTAATCAAGTTGCGTTCCATTTAGGACCTGGATTGAGTGATCCCTGTCATAGATGGTTAACTGATAATGGTACCACCAGTTTATTGACTGGGCGGTGAACCACTTGGTGAGCTGCTCAGTGATTTACTTGGGGCGTTAATTCCCCAAGAGGGAGTAATCAAAGATGTTGCAACATCTCCCCTTGGGGGACTGGAAGGCGGAGCCTTGGGAATCTTCTTGAGAGTATCTGGTATACGGGCTTGATATTGATCCAGTTTGGTGTTGGGTACAGGGAGCCTTGAATTTTTTGGGCTGCTCTTGCCTTAAACAAACAAATTTGATCATGATGCATATGTTTCAGTTCAGTTTGAGCTCCAATCCCTTTGATGAGGTAGATGTTATTGGGCTTCACTTCCATACAATGCCTGGTACACGTAACCCTGGGTCTAATTTGTGTTGGTTGTAATTGACAGCCCGGATCTTGTCTCCAACTTGGAACCTTTCTTTTTTGCAATGGGATTGCTTCCTGCTGAATCCTTTGTTGTTCCATCACTTCTTGGTCCTTTCTGGCTTGTAGTACTTTTGGTTCATTACTGTCTGTTATCTTCTTTGGAAGTGGCAGTTGTGGTCCTGTGGTTGTACTGACAAGTGAGGGTTTCTGACCATAGACAAGTTCATAAGGGCTTTTGCCCATATTGCAATTGACTTGTGTTCTGAAGATCATAAGGGCGGTTGGTAGCATGTCAACCTAGGCTTTTGGATTGTTGGCAAACAACTTACTGAGGGATTCCACTAGAGAGCCGTTTAGTTTTTCTACGCGTCCATTTGCTTATGGGTGATATGGGCTGGCAGTGACGTGTTTTATTCCATTTTTGACAGGATAGATGTTGGTGTCAATAGCTTTGAGTTCAGTGCCTCCATATGTGATTAAGAGGTCAGGCTTTCTGAACTTTGCTATGATCTCTTTGCCAATGAATTATCTCACATCATTGCCTTTGTGCTCTTTTGTGGCTTGTGCTACAGGCCATCTGGTTGCATAGTTGATGGCTGTGATGATGAACTTCTTGCCTTTGCTTTCACCAGGCATAGGTCCCACAATATCCAACAACCATACCTTGAAGGGTTGTGTGATGGATACAGGTACTACTGACTTGGGTGGAGCTTTGGTTTGTGTGTACTTCTCACAGACCTCACATTGTTTCAGTACCTCTCTGATATCATCTAGCATGTTGGGCCACCAGTAGCTTGTCTTGAGATATTCATGCAAGTTTCTGCTACGGGTGTGTCCCAAGTTTCTGTGGTATTGGAGGATTGTGTCAATCTTTTGTGTTGACAGGACGTAGGGTACAGTGTCACCATTTGGGAGTATTCAGTGAAGGGTAATATATACGTTTTTGAACAGATGTTTGTTCTTGAGGACTTTCTCTTGGATGTCCATTGGTGTGCTAGGTGGGAACCCTTCCTGGAGATTCCCCATGATTAACATGGGCCAGTTGGGGTCATCATCAGTGCAAAGGATGTGTTTATTGTATAGCCTTGATAGGGCGTCTGCAGTAAGCATCTCTCTGCCTGGCTTGTATTCAATTTGCATGGGGTATCTCTGTATAATACTCATCCATTCAGCTTGTCTTCTTGACAGGTGTTGTTGTGTTCTGAAGAATATCAACAACTTGTGGCCGGTGAGTACTTTGAAAGTCTGGGCTCCTTCCAGATAGCATTGCCATTTCATGAGGCAGTGTATGATGGCAACCAATTCATTATCATGTATGGGGTATCTTTTTTTGTCGTCTGATAGCTTTCTTGATTCATATGCCACAAGGAGGAAGTTGTTTTTGGCTGTTTGGATACAGAGGACTCCTCCTATGGCATAATCAGAGGTGTTGGTTTCTAGCTCATAGATACCCTCACGGTTTGGGTATTGCAGGATGGGGGCGGTAATCATGCGCTCTTTTAGTTGGCAGAAATGTTGATCTTTTAAAGGTGTCCAGACAAATTTGGTTGTTTTCCCAGTGATGGCCGACAAGGGGGGCTGTCAGAGCGCCCCAGTCAGAGATGAACCTGTGTACATAGGCTATCATTCCAAGGAAAGTGTGGAGTTTACTCTTGTTCCTTGAGGCTGGCATCTCTGTTATGGCGCATATTTTATCCAGATCTGTCTTGATACTGTCCTTGCTGATGACATAGCCAAGGAATGGGATTTCATTCAAGAAGAACTCACATTTGGACGGTTTGGCAATCAGTTGGTTTTCCTGCAGGGTACAGAGGACTCCACAGATATCTTCCCAGTGTTGTTGTAGGTTGGGACTGTAAATGATGATGTTGTCCAGGTAAATGATTTCTTTTTTTCCAATGTGATCTTTGAATACTTCATTCATGAAGGTTACAAAGGTACTGGGAGTGTTTGTCATGCCAAAATTAAGGACAACACATTCAAAGGATCCATATGTAGTTTGAAATGCGGCCTTTGGAATGTCTTCAGGTTTCTGTCAGGGATCCAGTCTTGGGCAGCTGGCCCATTGTTTTCAGGGGTAACTTGGGCCAGGTTTTCTGCAGGCAATGCCCACCACAAGAGGGGAGCTAACTTTAAAGGGTATGAGGCAGACTTCCCCACCCAAGACCACAGGCCGGCAGCTGAGATTATAGTGTCAATCACCCCTGTGAGGGTGATGTACACAATACCAAACAGCTTGCCAGTATGGTTGGTTGGGAGTTTGGGTGCAGAAGCAGGCATGGGTTTTGTGTCACAGGTGGTTCCATGGACAGGTTGTAAGCAGGGAGATAATTGAATTTTCCTCTGAACAACTTGGGTGTTGAAAATATCCACAGGCCTTGTTGGTTGTATCTAATAGTGGATTGTATGCGGACCAGGGGATTGAGTTTGAGTATCTTTTCCAGGGTGTATACCTTGTATTCAGACTTAAGAGGGTAGTCAGTAAAATGGACAGGTCCAAAGGGTACACCAGGAGGACAGAAAACAGCGGGCGGAGGGGCAGGCAACCCAGGAGATCTTGAACTGAATTGGTAGACAACAAATACAAAATAAGGCAATAGCTGTATGAGCCAAATTAACATAACATTTATTCAAAAATGGCAATAAGTTTGGAGCGCGGGGTCCTTGGGTCTATATAGTACCCCCCTCCAAACTTAACATTTTCCATGGGGGGGTCCATCAAGGCATTGGAAAGGCCAGGGCTGGGGGAACTGGGAGCTTGGGTCCAAAGGCAGCAAAATGGTACTTGGCCTGAGAGTTCTTCCATTGGTCAAGAATCTTGATTTGGCTGCTTGATTGTCTTGCTCTGGTGTCGAGGTCATGGGACTAGGCCGCAGGCCTGTGCCTCTTTCCTGGGTCTTCTCTTGATTGGTGGCTGGCGTAGACTTCAAGTTCATTAAGCTAATAGTTGCCAAATCAGTACCTCCATTAGGCGCAGTGATTAACCCTCCGTTTGGTGTGATAATTTCTTTAGTTTGGCTCTTTCTATCGCATGGGTCAATATGCTTGGTGTCAGCTTGTGGGGGCTTGATCCCAGAAAAACGCAGGCAGGCAGTCCTGCAGCCCACAGACCAGGCAGTCCAAAGGGATCTAGATTCAGGGTTCAATTCCAGCTCCCGGGCCTGGGTTTCTAGGGAGGAACAATTGTCAATCCTGACAGTTTCACGCAAATTTGGTGATATCCTGCTGTGAAATCAATTTTGTGAAGATTTGGGACCCCCCAGGGCATCAAAAAGATCATCAATGAGGGACAGGGGATACCTGTTCTTAATTGTGACCTTGTTGAGGGCCCTGTAGTCTGTGACCAGGCGGAGTCCTCCGTTTTTCTTTGCCACAAAGAAGACAGTGGCACCAAAAGGTGATTTTGAGGGTCTGATGAGGCCTTTCTCAAGTGCTTTGTCAAAGTAAGTTTTCAGAGCGTCATCTTCTTGTGATGTGAGGCAGTAGATGGGTTGCGCTTTAGGCACACTAACTTTTAGGTTGATTTTGTGTTGTATTCCCCAATCAGGGGGCAACCCAGGTAGTGTTTCTTGGAATACAGAGGGAAATTCATTGACTAGATGGTCTCTATTTGGGTTCTGTTTGTGTTGTGTTTCTGTGTTTTTGAAGTGTATGACCTCATACGTACATGTGCTCCAATTGATTTTGCTGATGTCAGCTTCTTTCTCCATTTTCATGATCTTTACAAATATGTGGTCCCTCATGAGGGTGTCAAGATGTGTTGGTTACACGTGATGGTGGACTTTCTCCTTGCTGGATAGTGAGGGTGGCACTGTCCCAGTTGATGTGAGGCTTTGTCTTTTGCATCCAATCTAATCCAAGTATGATATTGTATTTGGGGATTGGAATGATGGGGCTGCTAACTGCTGTTTGGACGTCTCCAATTTGGGCCCAGAAAGGTCTTGTCTTGTGGGTAACTGGTGTGCTGTGGTTGTCCACCATGATGACCTTCTTGATGCTACTTCAAATGGTAGTTAACTTCATGAGATCTATGAAACTCTTGTTAATGAGTGATTGATTGGCTCCAGTGTCAAATAGTGCTGTGCCCTGGTATCTGCAAAAGCAGAAAGGATAAGTGAGGAGTTTATTTCCAGTTTGGACAGCAAACAATAGAGGATTACTGGAGGGTACTTAAATCATGATGATAGAGTCAATGTCCTGGTCCCTGTACAAGTCTTGTGAATAGGGGGAGGGCGGCTTGCCTAGGCATTTCCTTGAGCTTTTCCCTCCTTGTTGGTGTCTTCAGTACTTGCTTGATTAGCCTGTGATGTACAGTTCACATTTTGAGGCTGAGGGTTATTGCTTCAGTTGGTCTGCTTGTTAGGGCGAGGGTCCTTCTTTGCTGTGGGGCTCTCCTTTTGCTTATTTGATGTGTGTAGATTTTCAGATTTTTGAGCTGTGTATTTTCCTTCTAAGAACACATCTTCAAGGTTCTTACAGCAGGGAATGTTGAACTGACGTCTGATATGTGTAGGGAGGCTGTTGTAGAAGTCTAGTCAAGGTCCTGGCTTGTCAAAGTTAATGGTGCTGGGAGATCAATTGTGTAAGCCTTCATACGCTGCAATGTAGTCCTTGATTGTTCCTATAATTTTGAAATTTAAAAGTTCTGTCATGATCATCACATTAGAAGCTTTCATGGCAAACCTTTTGAGAAAAGCATCTTTTAACATGTCCCAATTTCTATTTTGGTCAGGGTGTTGATCAAGCCATTCACTTACAAAACAAGAGGCAGTTCCCATGACATGGAGGGCAATTTTGTTGGCCCAGAGTTTGCAGGGATAGCCCACTTGTGTGAACTTGCTCTGTGTGCTGTTGATCCAGAGGCTGGCATTTTCCCAGTGTAACCCTGCAAAGTTCCCAATTTCTGCTGAGAGTAGGCATTGGAATATGATGTTGGGTATTTTGGGTTGCTGTGGTCTTGTTGCGGTTGGAGGCAGGTTTAGAAGTTTGTGGGCTTTGAGAGTGTTGTATTGTTTGATGGATACAAGGGCGCTGTTGTAGATGAAAAAACCTGCAGGGACGTCTTGTCCTTCTTTGTAGTCTCTCCAACTGGTAGAAAGGGCCATTTTTTAGGTCTTTTTCTTGAGAGAAATTTTCCCTTTAATTTAGGTAGGTATGGATAATCTACCTGTGCTACTAATGTTGAGTTTATACTTCTGGGAAGTATAATAAACAAGATAAAATGGTAAAATTAAGAAGAGAATGATACTTTATTGAATATGAATATATGCATATATATAGTATCATGGAAAGCCACAGGCTGTCCATGTACGTCATGGAGGTCATGGGGCTTATCTGAGTTATGTTCCTCTTAAGTCACAAGGCTTATTCAAGTTGTGTTCTGTTTAGGATCTGGATTGTTTGATCTCATTAATAGATGGCCAACTGATAGTAGTGCCATCAACTTACTTGTTGGTTGGTGAGTCTTTTGGTGACTCATTTGGTGATATACTTGGGTCAATAATTCCCTGAGAGGGAGTAATCAAAGATTTTCCAACAATCAATATATTTATTAAATCTCTATTAGATAAAATAAAATATATCTATTTTATTGGGATATTTTTATTGATATAAAAGAGGTTTGGATAAGAACAAGGAAAACATGTCAGAATTGGAGGTGATGATCAAGGAGTTGAACGCAGCAGTGACCAAAATCAAGGAGGCTAATCAAAAGGTGAAGGACATTCTCAAGGAGGCAGTGTTAGAAGGTGACAAACTGAACAAACTTATTGTGAAGGCTGTGAAGAGCAGGATACCAATTACTAAAAAACTTGCAACCAGGATCTTTAATGTACAGAAAGATGCTCTTTCCAAACAACAGTTCAAGCCACAGGGGGTTGCAACCACAGAGGCGTGGTCAAAGGATCCCAAGATACTTGAGCAACTAAAAAAAAGAAACAGAAGAAGACCAGTAACCATCAAGTGAGAAGTCCCCTAAAGAAGCCCTTGTCAAGGGGCAACAGGTAAAGATATGGAAGAAGGTAAAAAATAAAATATTAAATAAATAAAAAGATTATACTAACTTTTTTATTTATAGAAGAGAACAAAGGAGTAGTCTGTCAATTACTAAAACCCTACATGGCCCAGACCTTTTACAGTAACTATGTCCCCCGCATAGGGCTTCAGTTGGTCCTGGTAATAGCTTCCAGCTCCAAAATAATAATAAAAATTAGAACAGAATTACCCTATCACCTTACCTTAACTTGAAGCGCTCCAACCTAAACCAGAAGATATCAAATGGTGGGTTGCAGCTTTGGCTGGGCCCTAAAGATCCACCTTAACCAGTGTGTTTTACCATCAAAATTTTTTAAGCTATTTGTCCTCCTTTTCTGGACTTAATCAACACAATGCCATATAAAAAATTGCCCAAAATGGAGAGAGTACAAGAGAAATTCTGGTTCTGTTTCCTGACAGAATACACATTATTGGGAACAGCCAGCATTCAAACTGTCTACATGTAACATTTTCCATGTTGACAATCTCAAATTTTATTTTGACTTTATTTTTTACAATTTCACTTAAAACTTAAAAATTGAAATCAAATTTAACTTTTGTCATTAGGAACAATTATTTAAGGTAAAAAAATCAATAAATATGTAATAAAAATACAAAAATATTTTTTGGGAATTGTTGACATGGAGGATGTTACATATAGACAGTTTAAATTCAGACTGTTGCCACATTATCACATGTCCTAAAAAAATTTAAAAAAACTAACCTCACTTACCTTTAGTTTCTCTGTTGTTCTTCCTGCTGTTGTGGGTGTCCTCAGAGACTTTGGGGCCTCCTGGTGCTCCAACAAGACTAAAATACCAAAAAAATGGGGGAAAACCTTTGCTACCACACCCCTTAAAAATAAAATAAGTACACTATACAATAAGTTTTGTGATTTCTCAGCCCTGTTTGCAGGGCAGAGACTTTATTAATTGTTTACCTAGGTCTTGTTATAATGATGAGAATTGATGTTGCAACTGAATCAATGAGGATTCATTATTTGAATTGGGGAAGACAACAGTCCAATAGAAAAGACAGGAATAATAAGAATAAGGTATTGTTTTATTATAGAATACTGTGATTAATATACTGTATGGGAAAAGCCACAGGGCCACAAGGGGGTGGCATGGTGGCATGTTCCATGTAAGGATTGGAGCCAAGGAATAAATCTTGCGGGATCAGCAGGTCAAATTGGTAGCACTCCTAATTAGGAGAAAGTGCCCGTTGTTTGACATTGTCATCAGACTGGTCCATGTTGTTAGATACGTCAAGGGGCAACTCATCAAGCGCCCCTGTATATTGTAAGATATGTTGGCAGAAAAGTCAAGAAACTTGGTTGCAACACCCCTCCTTGCCCCCTGCTTGTCATCAGACACCAGGATTGGAGTCTGCAGGAGATCTGGGAAGGCCCGCACAAACAACCTTTGTGTGGGGATGGCGGTTATTATGTATTTATTTCCCAGTCTGTCTTCAGGGAGGGGCCCAACCACATCAAGGGCCCACTGTTCAAAGGGTTTCATGGCTTTAATGGGTAGGACGGACTTGGGGGTGCAGGCTTTGACATATTTTTTTCGCCCAACACACATGTCTCAAGGAGATACAAGATGTGTTAGCGCATACACAGCCACCAAACTTTACGCTTCATGATTTTAAAGAGGTTGCATCCTCTGACATGGCCCAAGGTGCAGTGGCAGTATGGTGTCCCCTTGCCTTGTGGTGGGAATGTAGGGAGTCTTCTCCCCTGTTTCTGCGCAGCGGCAGACATTGCCTGCATCAGTGGTGAACTGACTTTTGTTGACTTTCAACTTGGAGATAGTTACCAAGTTGAGGCCTTTGTAGCAGGTTGCTTCAGGGCAGAGGTAGAGCATTGGTCAATATGGGTCCAAGCCATTGTCTCCAGTGATGGATGCTACGTAGAGTCTTGAGAGGGCATCTGTTGTGACGAGCTCCTTCCCAGGCTTATATTTGATGCACAACTGGTAAGGGGATAGGCGCTCAACCCAGCCTGCCTGGTGGCGTGTCAAGTGGGACTGTGCGTTGAAGTATTGGAGGGACTTGTGATCTGTCAAGACGTGTGGTGGGAAGGTGACTCCTTTCAGGTAACAGCGCCACTTTTCTATGCAGTGCACAATTGCTGCCAGCTCTTTGTCATGAATTGGGTAACATTGCTCTGAGTCAGTGAGCTTCCTGGACCTGTATGCTACAGGGAGGAAGACGCCCTCATTAATTTCTACCTGTAACACGCCCCCTATGGCCTTGTCAGAGGCATCAGTCTCAAGTTTGTATTGGCAATTTCAATTGGGAAACTGTAATACAGGCACAGTAGTAAGTCTCTGCTTTAGCGTCTCAAAGGCTTGATCTCTGAAAGGAGTCCAATAGAAGCGCTGTTTAGTGTTAAGGAGCTCAGTGAGCGGTGCAATAAGTTCTCAGCAATTGGGGATAAATTTATGTACGTAGGCAACCATACCCAAGAATGTGCGCACTTGGCCAACATCAGTGGGAGGTGACATACTGATGATTGCCTTAATTTTGGCGGGGTCAGGTTTTATCCCTTGGGCAGAGATGGTGTGCCCAAGGAACAAGAGCTCTGACTTGAGGAATTCACATTTGGAGGGCTTAGCCTTCAACTGGTTTTTCCAAATGGTGTCAAGGACAGCACAGAGGTGTTGGAGGTGCATGGTTTGATATTGACTGAAGACAATAATGTTGTCAAGGTACACAACAACACACTTCCCAATCAATTCCTCAAATGGTTTTTTCATTAACATGACAAAGATAAAAGGAGTGTAGGTCATTCCAAAATTCATGAACTGGCACTCAAACAACCTGTAGTGTGTTTGGAAGGCAGTTTTTGCTTCATCCCCTGGTGCAATGCAGACCTGGTTGTACTCTGCGGTGAGATCAATCTTGCTAAAGACCTTTGCACCCGCAAGTGTGTCAAACAGGTTGTCAATCAACAGCAGGGGGTACTTGTTTTTAACAGCCACCTCATTTAGGGCGAAGTAATTTATGATTAAGCAAAGGGACTCTTCCTTCTTGGCTAAAAAGAAGACAGCAGCCCCATATGGCAAAAGCAATGGGCATATGAAGCCCTTATCAAGTGTGTCTACAAGGTGCTGGAAGAGGGTTTCATCTTTATTTGGTGTCAGGCTATAGAGGGGGTGTGCCTTGGGAAGCAACCCTTGTAGATTTACAGTATTCTGGATCTCCCAGTGAGGGGTTAGTTGTTATAGTGTTTTGCTGAAAACGTCCATATCTCCTCAAGGAGAGCGGCAAGTGCTGGTGGAGGTGGCGTGGTCAAGGAAAGGGCCGCAGGTGGTTCTGCACAGATAACTTTGACTGAGCATTGCGTGAAGTCTAGTTTCCCCCCTTGAAATTGTATGAGCCTGTTTCTGTTAACCTGACAAAGATGGCATCATGAAGTAGCTTGCTCATTTTGATGGTATATATCTGAAAACCAACCCCATTCCTATTGAGAGTAATTACAGATGTATTCCAGTCAATGTAGGGGCAGTTGTGACAAAGCCAGTCAAGGCCAGCAATGACATTATGGCTGAGCCCTGCCATGATGGGGCCAGAGAGCTTAACCTGGATGTTCCCCATTCTCACAGAGAAGGGTACTGTCTCATGGGTAATTGCCACTCTTTGGGAATCAGCCACCTGTACTGCCTTGAATCTGCTTGGCACTTGGTCTAACTGGTGAGCATCTGCAAACGTCTGGTCCACCATAGTGTGGTTGGCCCCAGTATCTACCAGTATTTTGTGGGTGTTCCCACAGAAACAAAAGGGGTAAGCCAAGCAAGTTACTTTGTTTGGAGAGTGACTGGCTTGAAGTATGGGATTGTCACTGTGAACCTGGAAGGCGTCAAGGGTTTCAGCTTTGTGGACATTGTAGTTGCAGGGGTTCTTTGCTAGGAGGGATTGAGAGTGAGGGTCAAGTGGGGTTGTAGAACCTCTTGTAACTAAAGCCCCCAGGCTTTTCCTGGGTTCTCAATTTATGCTAGCTGAAGTTCCCCTTTGTGGGGACATTTGATCCTGTTTTCTTGTTGGCATGGCTGGTGGCAGCCTACTTGATTGTGAGCGCTGCCAGATGCAGGGCAGGGTTGAGGCAGAGCGTCATTAGATCAGCAGAAGCCCATTGAAGCTTGGTTATTGGCCTTCACAATGGCTTTGTAGCAGTAATCAATGGAGGTACAACAACCTATGGGAACTCATTTGTATATATTGGGTTTTAGCCTATTGACTATCAAGGTGAGAAGCATGGTGTTTCCGTCAGTTACAGCTTCTGGGGCAGCAGCAAGATATTCAGAGACAGACCCAGTCTGTTTGATAGCTAGGAGGGGAGTCTCTATCACAATGGGCAAGAATGTCTCACTGTAGTGGGACTTTGTGGCCTCCCTGAATGACGCCCAAGTGATTTCTATCTCTTGACTGGCCCAGGTGGTGAACCAAACTGCAGAAGGTCTATTAAGGTAGCCTGAAGCAGTGGCAACCCACATAGGCTCAGGTACCTGACATACACAGAGGCGGTCTCAGTGGAGTAGAGCCAGCTGACAATGTCAGCCCCCTCCACGCCACCTGCAAAGGTTTCCAACTTAAGGTTGAGCATATGTTGCAACAGATCTGATTGGGGAGGAGTGACGCTGGTGTCACACTGCCCAAGGCGGAGCCAATTATACACACTTGTAAGAACTAGCTGGTATTGATAGATGACGTACCTGTCAGGGATGTCCCCCTTGGGGATTGGCAGGAAGGTTTCTTGATTGGGAGTAGCCATATAGCCTTTACTCTGTCCTTTCTTTGGGGGGATTTTTCTCTTAGGTAGGTCTTGAACCTACTGCTGCTACCACTGTTGCAACTGAACCAATGAGGATTCAGTATTTGAATTGGGGAAGACAACAGTCCAATAGAAAGAACAGGAATAATAAGAATAAGGTATTGTTTTATTATAGAATACTGTGATTAATATACTATATGGAGAAAGCCATTGGGCCACAAGGGGGTGGCATGTTCCATATAAGGATTGAAGCTGAGGAATAACTTATGTGGGATCAGCAGGTCAAATTGGTAGTGCTCCTAATTAGGAGAAAGTGCCCGCCGTTTGACATTGCCATCAGACTGGTCCATGTTGTTAGATATGCCAAGGGGCAACTCATCAAGTGCCCCCTGCATATTGTAAGATATGTTGGCAGACAAGTCTGGAAACTCAGTTGCAACATTAAAGCAGAAGTACATGACCCATCTGATGTAATAATGAAGCTGGATGAAATTTGCCATTTATTAGATAAAAAAATTGCCCCTGTATACAGTTCAATAGAGCATCTTATTCAGGATGGAGTTATTCTTGCCACCACATATGAGATGGCAGCTCCACTGGAAAAAATCCTCCTGGCCAATTGTATCACAATGCTTCTGTATTCAAGCCGTCACAATTTATATAGTATAGGAAAGATTTCAACATATGCTTTGGCAATAAAAATGCTAGTTTATTTCAATGTCAAGTCCTAGAATTCCACCACTCATACCCCAATAAAGCTCTAAACCTAAATAAAATTTTAACTTTTTATATGTAATTTCTTTAAAATCTACTCTAATATAACCATTCATATTCAACAAATAAAATCATTAGATAATAATAATTATTTCTATATGTTTATTTATTCATTATTCTTTGCTTTGTTAATTTTTATTAGACATGACAGTGTCAGAATTTTAGGATATTGACTAATTAACAGATTCAACCAATTAATGTTGGCCAGATGTCAAATACTCTTAGGAATGGTTTTAACAAGAATGATGTGGGCTGTGGGCTGCAGGATCAATGAATCAACAGCCAAATCATATCCTGGCATCAAAAATTCATGTATTTTAATTAATGAATGGAACATGCAATTACTGCTCATTAATTAGTTCCCTTCATCAAGCACTGCAAACATTTTTATCATAATAATTACTATTCTAAACTTTAACTATATCCTAGAAAATTTGCTATCATATGGGCCATCATCTGAAACACTTCTAGAAGAGTTCACTGTGGACTTGGCTGTCAGGCCAAACACTATAATATAATAGGCCTTGAGCCCATTGTATTAGAGTAGCTCTAATTAGATATATTATAGTGTAACAATCACCTCTGTCAACTAGTAGCCAGTTCAGGCTAGCTAGCCCTGGAACATGGCCCAGGCAGACAACTACTCCACTCGGACCAAGGGATAGTTGTACAGTGTTAGAAAGAATACTGAGCTGTGGAAGTTGTCAAGAAAACTTCCTTCACAAACCACACACACCCAAGGTTGGGACCAGACAGGCCGGCCTCAAAATCAGCCGTCTAATATAGAGTTGATATTTCAAATTCTTTTCCTAGTTCAATTCTAATTAAGTGGAGAGCAAAAAATTATACTGTTGATCATGCAGTCTTAACTCATATAGTAAAATATAGAGATAACAAACTATGAACTGTATTCAGAAGTAAGAAGAACCGTCCAAAATCCTTTGGTCTTTGGCCCTAGTCAGACTTGCTACTTCTGCAGACAACAAAGTATTCCAGGCCACAGTTTTTGCAAAAGTCACAGGTTCTCTGTACTTTTATAGTGTTAGAAGACTTAGGATATCATCTGGTGGATGATAAAATACCACAGTCCACATATTTTCTGACAGATGATATACAATTGGAATCATATAAAGAACGTCAATATAAACTAAAATAAATAAAATCACAATATAAAAATAATTATTTTTGTGTGTTATTCATTCATCCATTTGGCTTTTCTATGTTAATTTTTATTATACCTGATAGTATACAATGAGGATTGTATAAAGAACTCTAATATAAACCAAACTAAATAAAAAAAACAATAAAAAATAAAATGCAGAATAAAATATTTGGAATTGCTAAGCCTTTAATCAATTGGCTGCTTAGAGAGGTACACAGGGAGAAAAAAAATCTGCATGACCATAGGATTTGGCCACGGTTTCAGCTATGAGGGTATGGACACCAACCTGCAGCAAATTGAACAAATTATTGAGACCAGGTGGCACCCCTTTCTTGACTACTCTCTTGAGCCACCCAAAAACATCCTTGATTGGGTTGAGGAATGAGAAATTGGAGGGGAGGAATAACAGGTACAAATTAGATTTGGCCAATTGTTGAGAGCCAATTTTCACACCAAGCTCAATAATCTGAAATTCATTGAGAATATCTGCCAGCTTGTAGAGCCCAACATTATCTAATGCAATAACATTAGTGACACCCAAACTGGTTACTCAGATGTTCTCCCAAACCAATCAGAGAAATTCCAGGAAGGTCCCACTATTATGAGAACCCTTGATCATTGGTATAGTTTAATACCAAAGGGACCAAGAGGAGCTATCATCAAGTAGGCAATAGAACGCACAGCCGCACACTGGGACATGTTGTTCTTTTTGCCTTTGGGGATGTAGCTATACTTGTTTCTCATGAAGGACACAAAGAAGAACTTGTCAATGTAGTAGAATTTGATGGTTCTCTTCTCCTTGAGAGCAGTTATTGTCTCAGCTTACTTTTGATGGTATTAAATGTTGCCTGGTCTGTTCCAATTGTATGAAGAAACTCCAAGTTTTTCCATGAGAATCTCGAAAATTTTCACTGTGTGATAGAAGGTAGAAACCAGAGCCTCAATCTCAAAAGTGGACTCAATCATCAACTGGATATTTTCTAGTTCAAGATGGCAGTTTCAATTGATCCACTGTCATATTGCCCAAGGTTTTTCTTGACCAATAGGATTGGCTTGCGCTTGGATTTCTCCAAAAAGGAGAATAGTACCTGTTTTCAGGTTAGTTTTTTGGAGCCTATGGGCGGATTTTTCCAAAATACCAACAATTTTTGTGGCCTTTTTGTAGTCAGTTGTCTCCTTCATGAGTCTGTCAAAGGTTGTGTGGATGGCGTTAGGGATGATTGTCAGGAATGACAATTTGGACGCTCCTAAATCTCAAAATACAGAATCAGAGTTGAACCCTGGACAAAACTCTTCACAAACTGCCAGACTCATAGGCTGGGAATGCAATAACCCACTACTAATTGATGAAGTTGCTGCCAGCCCGCCAGGACCCAAACCCTTAGCTGCCCCACAGGATTCTGCAAGTGAACCGCCAGTGCAAGATGCTGGGAATTTCCCTGAGGTGCCAATGCCTGATACCAACGGTTTTCCCAGTGAAATAGACAAATTTATACATGAAAGTTATTCTGAACTCCCCCAAAGTCCTGGGAAAGGCACTGAACCCAAAGAGGCACCTGATACTCAAATTGATAAACAGAAGGATTTGAAGTCTTCTCACCCTAAAGCGGCCAGTGCCAAACTGCCAGTGCCAAGCGCCACACTGCCATCTGAGACACCCGATGCCAACCCGCCCAAGCCCAGAAAACCCAACCAGGGTTTGAAGCCTGGCAGCGTGGTATAAATACCTGCCAGGTCAAGATCAACCCCCATTGTCATTTTTAAATAAAGGTTATGAGATATTGGTTTCCCCAATTATTACCGTATTTTATTCTTGTCATCTGCCAGTTAACTTGAAGATCATCTGACCCCCCTGCCAGCCTGCCAGCTACGTACTGTCCTCCTGGTGCTCCTTTGTTTCTGTCCATTTCACAGAGTACCCCTTAAAGCCTGAGTACAAGGACTACACTGCTGACAACATACTAGCCCATAACCCCTTGGCCAGAACTACTGAGTTAACCAGATACAACCAAGAAGGCCCTTGGTACGTTACCAAACCCCACCTGTTCAGAAATAAATACAACTTCTTTCCTGCCTACCAAATAGACATGGAACCACCTGTCACCCCTAAACCAATGCCTGCCTCTGCTGCTGAGCTTTCACTGGACCATACCAACAAGCTTTTTGGGATTGTATATATTACTCTCACAGGAGTAATAGATACCACTGTCCCAGCCGCCAGTCTGTGGTTGTGGGTGGGCAAGTCAATGTCCTACCTCATTGAGTCAGCACCAATCATTTGGTAGGCTCTGCCCACCCAGTCCGCAACCCACCAGTTCCCAAACACTAGCAAGCCGGCCAATCAGGGTTGGTTCCCTGACATTATGACAATCTATTTTAAACCTGGTACCCTGAGCCCCAAGATGTTGATTATGCTTGGGGCATCTTATATGTTTTTTGTAATGATAATCACTTATTACACATTTATGAGGACCAAGAACCTTATCTCTTCCGTGTGGAAAAATACAAACGTGATCCCAGACAACCCCAAGAACTCCAAACCTGCCGCCAAAACTACCAAAGGACCCTCCTCTCAGGTTCAGAATGTGATAGTCAACCAATCCCTCACCAAAGTGAGGATGCCCCAGATGGGAAAAATCACTCTTGAAGAGGCCTGCCGCGCCATGCCAGTGCTCTGACTACATTTTCAAGCCAATGCCTCATCCTATTCCAGTGACACCAAAAAGGTACTTGGAGTAGCTGCCATGCTATCAGGAGACGCCCTTGATTGGTTTGGCAAAGCCACCGCTGAAGATGTGGAATTTTGCCTAGACTATGCCAAGTTTGAAGCCAAACTTATGGCCATAGGGGAAGACCGCAACACCAGATACTACGCCCTGAGCTCCTTGTTGGAAATCTGGCAGGGCGCCCGCCCCATCCAAGCTTACATTGACAAATTCCTCAAACTAAAGACTTGCACCCAACTGGAAGACAAACTGGCAGCCATCATCTTCTGAAAGGGAGTCAACCTAGAAATGAAGGACTTGTTGAAGCACCATCCGCCCACCCTCAGCCTAGACAATCTAGTTCCCCTGTGCAAGGGCCTTAGCATGAACCAAGAGAATGCTGGCCCCTCCTAGACCCGCCAAACCCGAGCACCAACCCCCAACAGAACAGGAATGATACCCAAAGAGCTCCAACAACACTATCACAAAGGACTCTGTTTCCACTGCCACAAGGCGGGCCACTTGACCAGAGCCTGCCCTAAGAAGAACACTGCTCCAGTCTCACTGGCGCAAATAAACACTTCTTCCCAGTCTTAAAAATTCATCCAAGTGACCATAGAACTAATGGGAAACAAGCGCCAGATCAAAGCTTTTATTGATACAGGAGCTGATGAAAGCTTCATTGACGCTGGCCTGGCAAATGAACTAGGCATGACAGCTTCAGAGCGTAGCCTACAAGTAGTCATGGGAAACAGCTCTCTGGAAACTGGCTATGAGTGTGAACAAGAATTTCTGTTGACAATTGGACATAATGTGTACCCGTTGTCCCTGATCCTCTTACCCAGACTACCCCACCCCCTTATACTGGGCGACTCCTGGTCTGACAAACATGGCCTGATCCTGAACTATTGCAAGCAAACTGCCACGTTGGGCCGACCTGAATCTTGTGACACCGTCCCCTTTTGCATGAGCCATGGCTGAACCCCTACCAACAAACTCTTAACCATAAAGATAGAACCTAGTGTTGGGATACTGCCTACTCCCTACAGAGATGGAACCATGTATTTAGTGAAGAAGTAGCCACAAAACTACCCAGCCATTCAATATACAACCACACCATAGACCTGATACCGGGAACCCAACCTCACTATGGCCCCATCTACAGCTGCAACCACCGCAAACAAGTAGCCTTGAAAGCATACCTGGAAGATATGACAAAAAAGGGTTTCATCTGGGTGTCAAAGGCCCCCTGATTGTCACCCATGCTGTTTGTAGAAAAAAAAGATGGTGGAATGCGCCCATGCGTGAATTAACAAAAACTGAACAACATCACGGTGAAGAACTGCTACCCCATCCCCAATGCTGATGACCTCTGTGATGTACTGACTGGAGCCCAGGTGTACTCAAAAATTGACCTCCAAGATGTGTTCAACCAAATCCAAATCAAGGATGGAGACGAGTACAAGACTGCCTTCAAAACCCAATATGGGCTGTACAAGTACCTGGTGATGCCATTTGGCCTCTGCAACGCCCTCAGCACCTTCCAAAGGATGATCAACACCGTCCTGGGAGAATACCTTGACCGCTTCTGTGTGGCATATCTGGATAATATCCTCATCTACAGCAATTCTCACGAGGAACACCTGCGCCACCTGGACCTCATATTGGAGAAACTCTCCCAAGCCAATTTACACGCTAAGCTCAAGAAGTGTGAATTCTTTCAGTCTGAGGTTAAATTCCTGGGATACGTAGTGAAGACTGGCGGGTTTGCAATGGCACAGGACCAAGTAGAAGCAATAACATCTGGGCTGATGCCCAAATGTAGGAAAGATGTGAGAAGTTTTTTGGGCCTGGCAAACTATTGCAGGGATTTCATCCAAAAAAATTCTCATCATCCTGCCCCTGACCCGCCTGTGCTCTGACAAGGTCACCTTTGTCTGGACTCCAGAATGCACCACTGCTTTTGAGACCCTGAAACTTGCCTTTACCTCTGCCCCCGTCCTGGCCATGCCCAACCCATCCAAGCCTTTTGTGCTGGAAACTGACGCGTCCAACTTTGCAGTGAGAGGGGTCCTTCTTCAGGAAGGAGGGGATAGTATGCTACATCCTGTAGAATATTACTCCAAGAAGATGCTGCATGTCAAAGGAAACTACCCAATCTACAACAAGGAGATGCTTTCTATAATGAAGACCTTGAAACATTGGCGCCAGTACTTATGCGGCGCTGAGTTTCCAGTAAAAGTTCTAACCGACCACAAGAACCTGGTTTACTTCTTTAAACCCAGACAGCTGAACCAAAGGCAGGCCAGATAAGCCTTAGAACTGGCTGACTACACCTTGACCATTGACTACAAACCTGTAAAGGTGAACGTGGTACCTGACGCCCTGAGTAGAAAAGCAGATATGATTCCCACCACAGCTGAGACCAAGGACCACAACACCCATGTACTCCTTGACCCCGCCATCCTAGGCATCCAACTGATGTTCATGAAGATCATGGCCTGTAAGCCTGACATAATTGAGGCGCAAAAATTAGACAAGTATTCAGCAGAACTCATTGCCAACTTGACCTCAGACCCAGATAGCTGACACTACAAGAAGGGATTCTCATTGAAAGGAACCACCCTGCTATTACACAACTGGATCTACATACCAGAAGGTGAAACAAGGACCAAAGTACTCATGGACTATCACAACTCAGAGATGGCTGGCCACCCTGGCAGACTCAAGACAATCCAAGGAATCAAGAAGAATTATGCTTGGCCCCAACTGGACAAAGACGCAGCTGCCTACATCAAAGGTTGTGAGACATGTGGAAAACCAAACCCTGTAGATCCAAACCTGAAGGCTTGCTAAGACCACTAGATATACCAGTGGTACCCTGGCAGTCCGTTTCAATGGATTATATTGTGGAACTGCCCCCTTATAATTCGTTCAATGCAATCCTAGCCACAGTAGATAGATTCACTAAAATGTCATATTTTGTCCCTACCATCACCCACTGCACTACCGCAGAGACAGCTAGACACTTCCTCAACTGCATCCTAACCCAACATGGCACTCTGTTGGAAATCATCACTGATAGAGGACCACAATTCACCTCCAACTACTGGGCTCAGGTGATGAAGGATTTGGGAGTAAAGCGCTGCGTATCAACCTCCTACCACCCACAGACCAACGGCCAGACTGAATGAGTGAACCAAATACTTGAACAGTACCTACAATGATATGCCAACTCCAACCAAGATACCTGGGCCAAGATGCTACCCATGACACAGTACGCCTACAACAGCAAAGACCATGCATCTACTGGAATGTCCCCTTTCAAAGCCAACTACGGGTTTGACCCCACATGGGACCCTAGCATTGGAAACAAGGAAACCAACCTGTCTGGACGCGCCTGGATTGAACAGATCCACGACACCCAAACTATATGCCTAGCAAACCTGAACCAAGCAGTACAGATATACAAGGCCTTTGCTGATTGAAAACAGACCCCTGCAAACCCCTCCAAGTTGAAGACGAGGTCTATTTGGATTCCTGTAACGTGCCCCTGCATGTGCCTTGCAGAAAACTAGCTCACAGAAGAAGCGGACCACACAAGATCACCAAGCTCATTGGAGAAGTTGCCTTCAAGTTAGACCTACCCCTCACATGGAAGATCCATAATGTGTTCCACCATGCCCTGCTGTTCAAAAAAGATGAAAACTCCCTTTCCCACCAGAAGATCAAGTCAAGCCCCCGCCAATCCAGAAGGACCACACAATTGAGTACAAAGTTGAGTACATCCACGGCAACTGAGTCCACTACAAGATCCCCCAGTACTACGTCAAGTGGTCAGGCTACCCCCGGAAGAAAGCATCTGGGAACCCTTGAGCAACCTAATCAATGCCAAACAGGCCATCCAACAATACCTTGAGAAGAAGGCCCTGAAAGGGGAAATTTTGGGGGAAGAAGGGGATTATGTCAGGAATGACAATTTGGATGCTCCTAAATCTCAAAATACGGAATCAGAGTCAAACCCTGGACAAAACCCTTTGCGGACTGCCAGACTCATAGGCTGGGAACACAATAACCCACTACTAATTGACAACATTTCTGCCAGCCCACCAGGACCAGAACCCTTAGCTGCCCCGCAGGATTCTGCAAGTGAACCTCCAGTGCAAGATGCTGGGAATTTCCCCAAGGTGCCAATGCCTGATACTGGCGGTTTGCCTGGTGAAATAGACAAATTTCTCCCTGAAAGTTATTCTGAACTCCCCCAAAGTCCTGGGAAAGGCACTGAACCCAAAGAGGCACCTGATACTCAAATTGATAAACAGAAGGATTCAAAGTCTTCTCACCCCAAAGGGGCCAGTGGCAAACCGCCAGTGCCGAGCACCACACTGCCATCTGAGACACCCAATGCCAACCCGCCCAAGCCCAGAAAACCTGACCAGGTAGTGAAGCCTGGCAGCGTGGTATAAACACCTGCCAGGCTGAGATCAACCCTCATTGTCATTTTTAAATAAAGGTTATGAGATATTGGTTTCCCCAAATATTGCTGTATTTTATCCTTGCCATCTTCCAGTTAACCCCAAGATTGTCTGCCCCCCCCTGCCAGCTATGTACCGCCTGCCAGGTGCCTCTTTTGGTCCTGTCCATTTCACAGAGTACCTCTTAAAGCCTGATTATAAGGACTACACCGCCGACAACATACTATCCCGGGATCCCTTGGCCAGAACTACTGAGTTAACCAGATACAACCAAGAAGGTCCTTGGTACGTTACCAAACCCCGCCTGTTCAGGGACAAATACAACTTCCTTCCTGCCTACCAAATGGACATGGAACCACCTGTCACCCCTAAACCAATGCCTGCCTCCGCTGCTGAGCTTCCACTGGACCATACCAACAAGCTTTTTAGGATTGTATATATTACTCTCACGGGAGTAATAGATACCATTGTCCCAGCCGCTGGTCTGTGGTTGTGGGTGGGCAAGTTAATGTCCTACCTCATTAAGTTAGCACCAATCCTTTGGTGGGCTCTGCCCTCCCAGTCTGCAACCCGCCAGTTCCCAAACACTAGCAAGCCGGCCAATCAGGGTTGGTTCCCTGACAATGATGGTGTACTTGGGCTTTTTGGCATTGGGAAGCAACTCCACAGGCTCAGCCACAACACAGAGTATATGTAAAGTTACGCCTCCCCCTTGGGCCTCTACTTCAATCCTCACCAAATGCTTGGGAATCTCTGCCAACTTACTCCTTGATATTTTCCAAATATTTACTGAAAAAACCCCAAGAAAGGTCCTCACACTATTAATTTCTGAATTATTCTGAAAATGCCCCATCTAACCCACCCAAGAGATACCTCTGGTTGAATATCATGTGCAAGAGCAGCCAGGAGCAGTGGTAATTGTATTCAAGACAGGTTTTTCAATTTTTAGTTGAGTCAGTTTTCCCTTTGATTTTGTCCATTTGGATTTTTCCATATTTTACTGCCTCAAGAGATGCATCCATATTCCTTCATATCATTGGCCAATCAGTTTTGGACATTCAACTTCTCACCCAAATTCCATCCCCTCCCTTTAAAGGAATGCAAGAGTTGTAAAAGACCTTGCTTCATCATTCTCAACTCTAATAAAGTTTGAAACTTGTTAGTCTAATCTGGCCATTTGGTTTTCTGTTGCTTTTGGTGTTCAGTTGATTCCTTCTCCCCCTTTGGCCTCCCAGGAATTGTTGGCAACAACCTTTTTGATTGCTGCTGAAACTGAAATTTTATTGTGGTTGAGAGCTTGGTTTTGTTTCTTCTTAACCTGCCCCCCAATTCTCACAGCATAGGCGCTTTATTGTAGAAGACTGTGACCTTCTTTAGCACCTGCTGTCCATCAGTTGTTTGATAGTATTGTGGCTCCTTGTTAACATCTTCCCCTTTGTTATCACTCACATAAGGCTCATATGTAGTGCCAAGGACTGACTTCACCTTCTTCATGATAGTAGTCAGAACACCATCACAGCAGAATACAGGGTTGTATACAAAGGACACCCCCTCAGTGGTGACGTCATTTACTATTTTGGTGATGATGAACTTAGATATTTTCTGGTCAGCTTCTGGGCCCTAGGATTTATGCTCTGTGCTCCTTGAGCTGGCTGTGTCAGTGTAACCTCACCATTGAACTCTCCTCTCCTGTCTTCTTTCTGAGTAGGCACTTGCGTTGCACTGACTCAATTTTTTGACCTGCATGGCAAGCACAACTGCGGCGCACAACAGGTGCATTGTTACTCTGTTGTTGTTTTCCTCTCATTTTAAAATTTAATAAAATACTAAATGAATTTCAATTAAGTGACTCCCTGTTTTAATTTTTGCTTTTTACCTGAATATGGTTATTTAATTAGAATTTACCCTGCCAAACTACCTGTTTATAGAATTTTATTTCTTAATTAGCTTTTTTTGGGTTTTACAAAGCCCATTTTAGAATCACTGAAATAATTTTCACTCATCTCCCCAGATTTATGTCATATTTAACCATCCAGAGCAATGTTTTTATAATTTATGTTTCATATCATGTGCCTTATTTTAGATAGCTAGGTATCATTCTTGTTTACATTTCATTTCACACAATAACTGTGTAGTTTTTACATGCTGAGTTGCTATAGTGCTTTGTTTTTGGATTAAGTTTTGACTCACCACCCCTGAGTGTATTTTGTCATAGATTTACATAGTAAACATATGTACATCAAAGGTCAACTGAAACCATTTTGTTTTTGAATTCATATAATTTTATAGCATCTTGATTGTTTTTGCTTGTTATTTAAGCCATTTGTTGCTGTGTTGGGTCATTTTGCCTATTGATGCCCAAAATACCTGTTAATAGAGTGTATATTTTATACTGATACTTAGAATTTGTTTGCATCTGAGTTTATTTTGGTTAAATCTGAGCTATTTTTGCTTAGTGTCATAGCTGTGAAACTGCTGCATAATTTGCAGCCTGTAGCTTGCCACACTTATATTTTTCTTAAGAGAAAGTCCATTTTATTTAAGGACGAGATGATTTTGTCCATCCTCGCAACTGTGAAAACTCATGTCCTTTAAGCAGGAGATATTTATTTTTACTCGTGAAAAGTATTGATTTGGTAAGAAATACGCAGTTTGAGGCAGTTACCACTGGACAACCCTAATTCTTACTGCATCGAATGATTCTAATAAAAGCTACACCAAATAATTATTTAAACTTCATATAAAACTTTGAGTAAAAAGTAATGTCAAATAAAAAATTAGACATGTTACCATCCATAACCTTAGAGTCTATATCTTTGTATATGTCTCTTGATGTATCTTCTCAAGTGAAATTCAGCTTATTCTGAACACATTTGAGGTTATCAGGCTACAATTTATTAAATGCGGCCATCCCATCCTTGATCACTTTGATACAGGAACAAAAACGCATCCGATCAAAGGCAAGGCATTTGAAATCAATGCTTTAGCTACTAGGAAACTTGATTTAATCCGTATAATGGATTATAAAAGGCCAAGTAAAGATGCTAGATTCTTATGCTTTAGAGCAGGAATTCAAATACTTGGGTCAAGTAAAGATTTCCAAAGGATTAGATTGTTTGGAAAAAGCAATAAAAGCGGAAACCCTGTAATTTATTGAGGATTTACAATCTCGGGATTGAGAGTCTGAATAAAGTCATAAATAGTATCAGCTTTACAACTCCAGGCTTTGAGTTTTTCATGAAGGGTGCTAAGTTGTGTTTTGTCAAGGTAGCGGGGTTGAACCCAGCTAACTGAAACTGTTTGGGTGACTTGGTCAATAGAGCCCTTGATAAGCCCAAGAGAAAGTGCGCGCATAATGACGTGCTCAACTTCAATGAGAGTTATGCGGCATTCCTGTGCAATGCTTTGGAAAGATAAAACCCTGGAATCAGTCTTCTGATTAAAAATATACTCAACAAGAGCCATCAAAATCAGTTTCTTCTTAAGAGATTCCATGTGAGTTTCCAGGAGTGGCTATAAAGATTGCTCAGATCCAGGAGGCAATTAAGATTTACCTGTTTGGAAAAATGGGGCACGAGGGAGTCGAATTTCCCAATCTCACCACGATTAAAAACTAGCAGTAGTTTATACAACCAGTCGTGCTCAGAATCTTTAAGAGATTCACTTACTGGATGCATGAGCTAACATATAAGGATTAAGAATCGTGCGATACTTACTAATTCACCAAAGTTATAAATGGTATCTCCGAGCAGTGCAGATAGAGAAAGATCATAAGCCCTAGAAACCTTTTCCTTTTCAAGCAAATCTTCCACGTTGATACAGGAAAGATATAGCAAGGAATGGTTATAATATTTAGCGAAATCCCCTTGAGCCTAAAATGTTAAGACGTGAAATCGAAGCATAGTACCTTGTATAATTCAGCTGCTACTCGGTAGAAGTGGGCATAGATGATTGTTTCAACATGTGGTAGTCGGTCTAAAGCCTCCTGGCATTTCTCTACAATAGCTTTCACTCCTTCGGAAGAGCCGCTTAGCAAGATATGGGAAGCGATTTCCATTGAAGCCAAGATATGAGCTTCACGCGAAGAAGGTGCATCCATCTTTTCTGCCGTTTCATTTAAAAACTCAATGGACCTGGCCGAGTTCTCACATTGATGAGCAACAACCAAGGCGATGCTGACATATTTGAGAGGGTTGATTTTGCTTTGAAGTGTCTTTACAAAGTGCTCAAAGAAAGGAAGCAAGTATGGTCCAGAGTTGGGGTCTAAGACAAACTTTTCTAACTTTAGGGTGAGTTGATGCCAGAGCCTAAAATTTGCAACATTAAAAAAGGGTTTACTTCCATTCGAGATTTAAAATTAAGAAACATAAACTATTTATTACTTGCGATCATGTAAATCTAAGAAATCATCAAAGTAGAATTTAAGATCCTCGCGGATCTGCTCCTTCATGGTGAGAAGCTGTTGGGTTACAGGATTGTCAGGTTCCATTTAAATTAAAACTTTCAAAAAGGAAAAGTTGAAATGGCAAGTTTCGTTTAAAAAATGTTAATAGTGCAAGCTCTATTAGTTATAGATGGCTTGGATGGAACACGTAAATTAAAGATGGGTGCTTGTTTTAATATGCTTTAGGGTGGCCTTAAACTGTGCTGGCGATTGATCGAAAGTATTACGTAGCCTTTGTATATTTGTGAATTTTCTTTAAATATCATATTCACGGCTATTTACGTTAATTTATTTGCCTCGTCAACCAATCAATATATCATCAGTAATAATTTTGGGTCTAAAATTCAACCGAGGAGCTTTGCCTTTAGTCTTAATTATAAAAACATTTTTAATATAAGATTTAAATTGTGCATCTTACGTAGCTATACTAAGGCTATTTAATGACGTATCAAACGTAAGACGTACAATCCAAATATTACTTTTAACTCAAGTTCCCAGAATTTATATCTTATATAATCTCGTTAAAATGAATGCTCAATCTACATTTGCCTGGAAAGCTGGTGCTATCTTAGGTATTCATTAATAGTTATATGTTATCATCAGAGCTTTTGACTCAAACAGATACTGATTATATAAAATTAGGTGCATCTGGTGTACTATTAGGTGCATTTGGTGCTCATGGGCTTGCTAAATTTGTTAAAGGGGATGCTAAAAAATAGAGAACTGGAGAACAGCTGTTACTTATCAACTTTTTCATTCCGCTGCTCTTTTGGCTATTGGAGCAGCCTCTGCAAATAAGGGTGTTCCACCCTCTCCAATGGCTGCTAAGCTAATCACCTCTGGAACTGTTGCCTTTTCAGGCTCCATTTACCTTTTAACTTTATCACACCAGACATTTCGTTTCCTTTTCCCCATCACTCCTTTGGGTGGCCTTGGCTTGGCTGCTGGGTGGTTAGCTTTGCTATTTTAAGGTTTACTTAGCCCAAGGTAATTTTATATTGATCCTTGGCTCTCATATCGCCTTTCACTTGTTTTTTCTTTTAAAGCTTTCTTAAAAGAGAAATCTTAAACCCAAGTTAAAAACGTTTGAAATGCTCAAAATTAATATTTCAAGTCAAAGTCTTTAGCAGCTGCTGCATTGTGACCAAAGATATTTAAAAGGATGCTTTTTTACAGTAAGCCTCTTAGATCCATAAAACTGCTCTCAGGTGCTCTTGTGAACTAAGGCAACTTTACCATCAGCCAGATATTTTTTGGCATTGATGCTTGCCTTGAAGTAGAAACTTACCACCTTGTAAACAAATAGCACATCTTATGTGAGTAATTGACACTCTTGCCAAAACAGGTTTTAACTTATTGAAAATAATTGAAAACAAATACCCCGATCTTGTTAGCCTCTCAAAGGCAGTTTTGTTAGGGGCTGGTGCTGTACCTCTAGATAATTTGTTTACTAGATCTTTTGAACTACAGTGTCCCAAAAATTCAACCAGCCAGCAGCATTTTAGAGGAAAAAAGCAGAAATTAATTAATAAAATTTGCTATAAAACATGAGCAGATGACCACAGATTTTTACGCAAGCACTGTCACACTGGGAGTATGGGGGTGACTCATTTCTGTAATAGGGCGAAGAGTACTTGGCTGGAATACTGTCATATGTGAGGATATAATTAGTATTGTGGCAGTAGAACATATAGGAAGAAAAATTAATTACTTTTGAGAGTTGGCTTCTGATCATGCAAAAGCACTTATTGACAAGTCAAAGGTATTTTATTATTATTAGGGGAAAAGTATTTATACCCTCTTGGGGAGCGTCTTCCTGAGCTGTTGGCAATATTTTCTAGGACATTCCAACACTCTTATTTTGGGTAATTAGTGATCTAGGTTTGGCGGTTTGAACATGCCAACCAATGAGATTTAATTGCTTCACCCAGCACAGATGGTCCTTGCTGTTGTGAGGATTTGGTATATTTTGGGGCCATTCATCTTGCTTAATTTTGTGTCTCCATGTTGGCTGCTTAGAAATACAGTCAATTTAGAAAACCTGAGATTATGAGAATTGAACCCAGTGCCTCAGCGCTTGATGTAAAAGTAATGCAGCACTTTGGCGCCAGCAATATTTGTTAGGCGGCGCCGCAGCACTTGCCATAATTTTCACTTGGTGCAGCGGCGCCTGACGTAAAATTAGTTTGGTGCCTTGGCACCTACCCCAGTTGCTAGGCGGTGCTTGTGTATTTTCCAAAGTGCCGCCGCGGCGCTTATCATTGGCTAATTTAGGGTCCAGGTCAGCAGGCTACCGCTGATCCAATATGCATATGGTTTATACTATCAATTTATGTTATTTGATAACTGCAATTCATATCCATGGGCTCCGTCATAATTAGTATCTTTGTATTTTATACTACTTATTTATGAATTTGGTTGTAGCAACCCCAATCTGTGAGCTCCGTCATAATTGTCATCATTGCTTTGTCAAAATTCCCAACATATCCCCCCACTTGACCAAGCACTTGTGACAGTCCACATGTTTGGTGGTTTGCAGGCGGGGCTAATGTTGGCCAAGCAAAAGTTTGGTTGTTTGTTGCAGATAGAGGCCTAGTAGGAAATGATGGCTACTAGAAATAGTAAGGCCTAGCTAGTAAGTGTAAAGACTACTAGAGGCAGATGTTGCCTCCATCCAGCAGAAGATATTGGCTGCTGTGGGCTAGAGTTCTTCATCTAGCAGGGAACTGTAGCTGCAAAATGGTAAAGAATGAGATAGCTAGCAGGAAACTTTGTCTGTTTGAGGTGAAGGTTTTGGACCCCTGGCGGGTAGCACGGGCTGCTAGAAAGAAAAAGAGCTCTGAGGGCTCTATGTACCCTGATACACTTACAAGAGGTCTATGAGCAAGCATCCTACCTAACAGATTGATAGGATGTCCTTGTTTATGTCCCCATGAGAGCTTTGAGGGAACCCAAAGTGAGCATTGGAGGGCATGAATTTGCTCAGAGGTGTCATAAAGTGGCTTGCTTGGGGAAGCAAGCTGCAGAACTTGGTGTGATCAGGCCTCTGAGAAGTAAAGCTGATTACTCTGCGACTGAAAGCTCAGACTTAATCACCTAGGTGAGTAAAAATAATTACATAGGCTTTGAGAATCTATGGTTGGATGGCCTAAGTAGAATGCCACTTGCGAGGACCCAGTTAAACGCCAGTTCAATGTAGACTCATGCCGGGGTCTACAAGTTCTGGTAACGGAGACTGAGATAAAAAACCAAAGTGGTTCACGGAATCAGCAGAGAAAACTAGTGAGAGGAACTGTTTGATCACAGAGAAGGCTAGTTGAAGAACTGTTGGTTCATATTAAAGTTTGAAATTAACATGATTCATTGTGCAGGTAGAACCAAGATAGTTTCTATTAAAAATAAGTAAAAGAGCTCAAAGATCATGATGCAGAAGTAGCTGGTCATGATAAAAGAGTAGCCAGAGAACTGATAGGCCGTTTAAAGACTGAAAAAAGCTGTTCTATGAACTAAGATGTACTATTTGCTAGTTAAGCTGAAGAGCTAGAAGATGTGATTGAAAAGCTGGCTGAAGAACCCAAAGATGATGGTGAATAACTAGTGATCCAGAGAAACGAGCTGAGATTTTGCTATAATTGATTTGCCAAAATGGGAAAATGTAGAATTTTTGCCTTGGTTTAGTAGTAAAATCAAAAAGAAATGTGGATAAAAGTGTGGGTAAGATATTTATTTATTAAGTTCCTAGAATAGATGAAGGTATGTTGTTATGAGAGCGGGATACAAAGTTGTTTTGATGGAACATTTTCCTTGGATTTTACAAGATTTGTAAATATATGAAGAAAACGTTGAAGAGGTCCAGAAAGAACAATTTAAATAGTATTTTACTATTTAAATTGGTTCAGATTAAATGCAGGAAAGACTGGTGCCAGAATAATGGACCAGTTAACGCTTTGATGTGCAAAGAGTTGTCAATTTGAGAAGTTTGAGCTGTGAAAATTATTTTCATAGTTGAATCCGGTGGAACTTCAGAAATGGTTTATTTCTGCACTCTGCATTCATTGGTTGAGTTCTCGCAGGTTTTCTGATAAAAATGATTGGTTGGAAGCCAAAAGCTTAAAGTATAAGCAAGGAAATAGTGAATTAATACTTTAAGCTTTTGAGAAAGTAAGTATGTAAGCTTAAGTTATTATAGAAAAAGGTGAGCAGCAATGGTCTAAGCTTCTAAAAAAAGCCATTTTGAAGGCAAAATTGTTGAGAAAAGGACACTATAAGAAGATGGCTGGTGGAAAAGTTTCAAGGTCTTTTCAAAGTCTTTTCGGGTCTTTGATGTGGTCTTTTCAAGGCCTTTTGAGTTTCTGCCAAGAGGTTTTTGGAAGCCTTTTAATCACCAGCAAGAGCTTGATTGGACTGATACAAGTAAAATACCAAGGCCATTAAAGATATACAGAGAGCTGAAGCCTAAGATAATGGAGCAGGAGCCCAAAAATAAGGGGCTGAATCCTAAGCGCGGCACAGAAGTCTGATTCTAAGGCGCTGGAGTCCAAGTTTAAGAAGCAGAAGTCTAATTATAAGGAGCAGGAGTCCAAGACCAAGTACAAAAAGTCCAAGATATTGTTGGAGGACTCCAAGTATTGGCAAATTCATATTGTTTTCTTGACCTCCTAGGCCATATACCAGAAGGTTTCTAAGGAGATCTTCCTTCTGAGAGTGAATAAAAGCCCATGTTGACCCCTATACATATTTCTGAGATACATTTTTCCTTACTAGAGAATGACAATCCCTTCCAGCCGGTCCCTGGCTACAATCCAGGACACACTTTAGGAACTGGTGGACAGGAACCCCACAAGGTACCTCTGTTTTATATACTTACTCACATGCAAGTGCCTCTGGGCATTTTTTTGATGCTATCTGTGTGACCAGCCTTGACATATCAGGTTCTGCTGTTTGGTTGGCTGCTTCATGGTCATTTTTGGGGTTTTCAGGAACAGTTGTTTGGCTTTTTGGTGGTCTAACTTGGCTTGGCTGGCCATTGATTCTAGCAGGTTTGGCTTCTGGGGTTATGGGGTTTTTCCCAATTTGATCATCTTTTTTGGGCTGGCTTGACAGGCTTTTCTGAGGTCAAGGAACTTGATTAAAAAAGGGGTCCCCAATTGGGAACCCCAAATTACTTAATAAAGGGTGAGCTTGAACTGGGTTTACTGGGCAGCTAAAAATAGCCTGCCCAGGCCCAGCCAAACCTATCAAAGCTTGGGCGTAGCTTTTGGGGCCCATTCTGGGCCCCACAGCTACTGCCAGGGCGGGAATGATTCCCATACCTGAATTTGCTTCAAAAAGCAAAAATCCAGGTGCGGCAAATCTCCCCCTGCTTACTAGCCTCACAAGATGGCTAGAGGTGGTTTTGATTTCCGCCCAGGGCATCAAAATTGTGACTTTTGTAACACTTGCAACCATTTTGGGACATGCTGACAGAATTTTTGAACTCGGCTCTTTAAATTGCCATAACTTTTGATCTAAGGTACCTAGGGAGATCATCAAGGTAGCTTTCTGACAGCAAAAAGTAGCTTTATCAATTCAAGCTTTTAAAACGTGACTTTCCAAAGCTACTATGTCATGGCGGTCCATGACATAATCAGGTGTCTGTTCATTAATATCAATCAGATTCAAAATAATGGGTATTATTAGAACATTTCAATTATCTGGATATATTAGTAAATCTAATGCATGGATTCTATCAATTTTGATAGACAAATTGCCAGCAGAATTTTTTTTACTAATTCAAGAATATATAGGCCAGTTGACCTATAGAGTTCATAATTTATGACAAATGATGATGTAAAAACAGTGTTGGAATCAGGTGGGTACCAGTTGAAGCAGTAAGAGCAGATTGTTTTATCTGCTCAAATTCTTCTTCTGTTGTTTAGGCAGACTTGATGTACTAAACTGAGAAGCAATGGGTAAGTGAGAGTCCTTTTTTGACTTTTTACTATCAACAGCATAAACCAGGGCAAGATATGACAAGTCTTATAAAAAAGAAGAATGAAAAAGACTCTAAACCTAACTTAATTCTGATACATATTTCACTATATGCTACAGATAAATGGTGCCTGAGCGCTGACCCAGTTTATATAGGCACACATCTGCAAGATGTGTTCCATCATAGTTGGTTGGGTATATTCAGCAGGTATGATCTGCAGCTGCAATTTAATTTGCAGCCCTTTTTCACTGCTTTATCTCAGCACAACAGTGTGTATATTTTTTAGGTTTCTAACTCTGCCTTCATAATCTTGAGCTCTTTATGATATGCATATTCTTTAGCAATGCTTTGAACACAGTGTAATAATTTCCATCCACTAGGAAACCAGCCAAAAAACTTTGGTAAATCTATACAAAATCAGACCTTATTTGTATACATCAGATCAGACATGCTTTCCCCCAAAATCTTGGGTATTGAGAGAAATCTTTACATACAGCAGAAAAATACTGTTGTTTTGTGTTCATTTTGCTCTCCCCTCAATGAAGTTTATGGCTGAGGAACTTTATGGGTCAGTATCTACTAAGCTGGGCCCAATAAGAATTTAATTGCTGATCCTTCTTGCAGCAACAATTACACCATGCATCCAGGAATCAACTGTCATCTTATTGGTAAGATCTCATAGAGTTCTACTTAGAGCCAAACCTGGACAATGGGCATTTTAGAATCACACTTCATTATAGCCATTGATGTGGTGGTGATGTAAGCCTGTGGAAAAGCAAGATTTAGATAAGGGAAGCTAATTTTATTTGATATTAGGGGATATCTTATAAGACAATTGTAAAACATGAAGGGGATCCTTGTATTTTCAGGTGCATAAAAGGCTTTCTGAAAGGTGTTCTAGAAGTAATACAAGTTAAAAAGGATGAAAATTATGAATAGTCATACTTGAATTGTCAGCTTTGCCAAACTTGACTTTCAGGGAGCCAGATGCAAGGTGAAGCAGTTGCAGACACAGGAGGAGGGACCACCAGGCCAGTGAGAAGCGCTCATCACAGTATTGACACTAACTTGATAATATATAAGAGGGACCAGCCTATCAAGGACCAGGTACCAGTGGATGAGATCATGAAGTCCACCAAATCTGTTAGTGTAATGTACATTACACCAAAGAGTTGAGTGAATATGATCTTATCAGTGATCTCAAGACCCTGAAGATGGTTGGGCCGAGAAGGTGACAGGAGGGATAATAGGGACCAAATATGCAGGCAGTTGGTTGCATTTATCCTTAAAGAGATGAAATTTCACTGTGTACCAGTATTCTATTTAGCCAAAGGTCTCAGGTTTGTGGGATCTTGCCTAATGATCAGCAAGGAGGATGTTATCTAAGGCAAACTCAGAAAGAACCAGGCTCAATGAGTATTCAGTAAAATATATTGGTTCAAAAGAAGCACCAGGTGGGCAGAATAATGCAGGTGTGGAGTTTGCAAGGTCTTCAAGTGTGATGACAGGAGCAGTAGGGCCTGTAAATTCTGTATGGAGGTGATAGAAAACAAGTATAATATAAGGTAAGATCCGGTTTAAACAAAGGATCATCCCTGTTTTATTATTCAAGATGACAATAGGGTTCAGCTTTCACCTGGCAAGGTATAAATACCATCTACCAGGCTTCATCTTTAGATCAGGATTCTGAAAGCTTTGGTGATATGGTAGCAGGAACTTGGGGGCAGGGTGGCATCCAGCACAGGTAGGCATTGTTGGCTGATGTTAAGGAATAGACAGCTAGATCCTTCTGTCCACCAGCCTGATTGAAAGGAAAGGCAGGGATGCAAGGCAGGCCCTAATTTCAGGGCTTCAGAGAATCTCTTTAGAGCTCTTATTAGTGAAATGGCAGACTTCTTCATGGCGCTCATTAATGTGGTTTGCTACCGCTTCAGAGTAGCTCTCAGTGCCATATTTTGGGCTTTCACTTGTGGTTTCTTGGGCTGGTTGCAAAGATTTGTACTATAGGCTGATTTCTATTTGGATCACTCTCAGATTTAAGCCCATAAAAATGTGAGTGGCCAGGCCCTTGGCCCTCTGGGCTGGGACTCTCTTACTAATAGCAGTGAACTATCTCTTGTGACATTGATATCATCATGTATGAATAAGCTGTATCCTTGTCAGCCAATGTTCAGAAACCGGTCAGTGTCTTTGTGAGATGTGGCCACAGTTGAAATAAGCCTATAGGGTTGCAGCAACAGCAGACTTTGCAAACCCCAGTGCGGTTACAATTTTCCAGGGGACATGAGACTCCCTTGTTTTTTTTATCACTCACTATAAATCTTCAGAGATGATGATCTTTCTCTTGTATCTTGCCATTTGACTGGCTGGAAAAGGATCATATCCGTACTTGGTACTGGATGATTTCATCAGATTAAGCATTTCAGGATTTTTGCTTTGGTGAGAGACACCCTGGCTTGATTGGCTGCTATCTGGTACTAGTTTCAGGATGGGGTTCTGATAAGTATCTTCCTGTGCATGATGAATGAATAAGGTCATACTAGACGAAGCAGGGGAAACATAGTCTTGGGTGGTGCTCTGAGTGAGGCCATTGATCTGAGAGTTTTATCGACTATGGCTGCGATATTTGCAGGCCTGGTTTACTCCTGCGCAATTTTGCCAAGTCCAGGAAACAGCTCATCAATATGGGTGTTGTTGAATGGAGACAGAATAAACTAATAAAAAATTAAACTTGATAAGAGGGGTGAATAGTCCAGTTGACTTTGTTGTCAAGCATGTCTAATTTGATGAACATTAGGCATGTGAATTCTAGCCGGCCTAAAATGAACCTGGGTGAGTTTTCAAGAGTGCTGGTGGCCTCAAAAAGCGCTGGGGTAGATCCATGCCAGACTCTCTGGCTTGTACTTTAAGGCTGCTCTGAGTTTGCTTCAGCTATGGTATGAAGTTTGGTTCTTGGATTGGACAGCCTTGTGATCCATACCCATTATCTGTTTCCTGGTGGTTATGATCTGTTAGGCCTAAATGAACTTCTGGACCGTACATCAGAGCCCTGCATTTCTGATCTGTGGGTTCCCAGTTCCCTGATGGTTATGTGTAGTGCTGGTTGGTGTGTTTGCGTCAGAAATCTGGCTGTTGTAAACTTAAGAGATCATAGTATGGCAGGTTAGACGGTTGGCTTTGTTAGGTATTTTGTTTTAGTTTGAGTGAGCTTCCTGTATCTCTGGGTTGGAATTTGGGTGCATGGCTTAACAACCTCAGAATCTGCCCTTAAGGTTCTAGATCTACAGTGTGCTATGTATTGATTTCTTGGCTGATGGGAGTATGAGATGCTTGGCTTCATCTTGATAGTTTGCAGTACAGAAAGATGTTTGGTTCTGTTGGTTTATTGTCATTTAAGATTTCTGATTTAGAGTGAGCTAATATTGAAAGTTCAATTAGATTGTGCTACAGATAGAAGGCATGCCAGTTAGAAAATGGCCTAATCTCCTTGGGTGGGTGAAACTGCCTCCCAGGAATTAAGTGTGCCAAGGTGCAAGTCCTTGGGTCTCATCCCAATGAGTGGTGTACACTTTATAACTTCCTTTGGGAGGTAAAACAATTCAAAGATGGCCTAATCTCCAAAACAATGACCCGTTTGAACATGGCTAATATCTTAAATCCAGCAAAGCTATGTTGTATTATTGGAGTTGAACTGATACTATTGGGGATGAGCTTGAAGGGGATAATGTCATATGAAACTTTTTAATTTGATAAGCAATAGTAGTTGCCAAAGTAAATTATAAAGAAAATATCATGCACCAAGCTTTTCCTGCTCTGATAGGAAATACAAATAAAACAGTTAGGAGGGGGGGCAATTGGGTGGGGGAGGTGGGGGGAACCGATTGCTGGAGCCATCTGGTGACGTTGGAAATTTCTCGATTGTACTCTGATAACAGAGGCAGATTCTTATAGTCGAATGACTCAAACCCATCTTCGGGTGGGATAGCACACCCATCGTTGCCGGATGGGCCATCCGTGCTAGTCGATGGCGGAAGAGATAGAGGCTGGGATGGAACTAATGGAGGGGATATCATAGGTGTTGTGGCCTGATCAGGAAGCGAGCTGCTACACTCGGTAAGTAAATCTGCTTCAAAGCGATCCCCATCTTCTATTTGGTGCCGCAGGATATCTGGCCTTTGATTTCGCAGCTCGAAGTAACTGGTATCGAGCTTGTCTTCTGGATTGGGTTTGAACGGAGTATCACCAAGGGTGAATGAATCCCAGTCCATGCCATCAAAGAAGGCGTGATGGCGAATTCCAGAGCCAGAAAGACGTCGGGCTGGGTTGGGGTTAAGCAGGCCCTGGATAAGATCAACCGCAGCAGGAGACAATAAGTTTTCTTCAGGCCATTGAATCCGATGGTTAAGGATGTTATTGAAAATGGCCTCAGGTGACTCATCAGTGAAGGGGGGATACCCAAGAAGGAATTCAAACAAACATACTCCAAGAGCCCACCAATCGACCGAAGCATCATGGCCAATACCTAGAAGCAATTCGGGAGCAAGGTAGTCGGGTGTTCCAAGAAGAGCTTTGTTGCTTAGCTGCCGCCTAATTGGAGGACGCGGAGTAGCCGAGTTGGAGTTATACGGCGTCTGCTTAGGTGTTGTTGATTTTGTGGGAACCTTTGAGTGTGACTTGGACTTTGACTTGGGTTTGGAGCGATTAGGACCACTGCTACGCTCAGGCTCCTGGATGCTAATACGTGACAGTCCAAAGTCTGTCAGTTTGATATGGCCAGCAGCATCAATTAAGATATTGTCAGGCTTAAGGTCCCGATGAATGACATTGTTCTTGTGTAGATACTCCAGCGCCAACACTGTCTCGCCGATATAGAAGCGCGTCATATCTTCATCAAAGCAACCGAAGTTTTGGAGCAAAGAACTAAGGTCACCACCAATCATGTACTCCATAACCAAGTATAAATAGTTGCGGGAGTGAAAGGCAAAGAACATGCTAACCACGTAGGCCGTGGAGGCCAGAGACATGACGCGTCGCTCCGTCATTACTTGCTGCACCATGTTTTTCCGGACCATGTCATCTTTTCGGATAACCTTGATGGCGAACAGGTCCCGAGTAGCCTTCTTGCGCGTCAGGTATACTCTTCCAAAGGCCCCACGGCTAATGGGCTTGATGATCTCAAAGTCTTCGATGGATGGAATATGAGGCTTGCGTGCAATGGTTCCCGGGGCCCGGTACGATGCTCCATCATCGCGTGGCGATGTGTTTGGGCTACCAGGGGGACGACGCAAGTTACGTGTAAGCATACCCACCAGAAGACTGACAAGTTTGCGAGAGGTAGAAGAGCTAGGTATGTCCGTCTCGGGTGGGCTAGCTGTGGGTGTGCTGCTTCCAGTGCGCTGGGGACGCCGCTTCATGAAAAAGGAGCGCTCAAAGAAGGATTCCTTGGGGCTTGATCCAGGAGAAACATGGGGAAAGGCGGGTGACATGGGCGAGAAGGGCTCTGGTTCAGTTGGAGAAGCATGGCTCTGTCGACGATATGTCATGATAGTATCGGCCATCTTGGGAAGAACAGCGAGAAGCTGATCGACGCACTTTGAGAATACGGCATCAGTCACTGGACGATGAGAATCTGCAAGGATTTCGCGGAGACGAGCACTATAGCGACGAACCTTTGAGCTTATCTCATCATTTGTCTTTCCTTCAAAGTCTGACGTCTTCTTTGTTAAGATTAAGACTGAATCGCAGCGTCGCACGGCGGTGGCATCACGTGGCATATGACTCTCTAGGAGGTGAGCGCGATGCTTTTCGAGCTGCTGGTAGATTCGCTCCAAGACTGAGCGGTGGTTTCTCATTTCGAGCGCATAGTTCTGAGAGACAAGACATTGGCGCGAGTGGGCATCGAAAAGCTGACTCTCGATGGATTCCTCACATAGACGACAAACAATAGATGGCGATTGGCTGCCGTTGGAGGGGCTTGTAGGGGGCTCGGCAAGCAATGATAGGGGCGATGCACAAGTACGGGGTGAAGGTGAAGTAGAGCGCCTTTTCATAAGGCCAGAGTCAGCAGACTGGCTACGTTGATGAGAGTTGGAAAGCCTTTGAACGGCAGGGCTGACGATGGGGCTTGTGATGGGACTGACAACAGTTTCGGGTTGAGGCGCCGGCGACTCTTGGGGCTTTGATGGCAAAATTCCTAGCTGGCGGAATATGCCTGCTACACTACGGGAGCTACGATTGTGCTTCTTGTCACGTTTCCCTGCCAGGAGCGGCGAAGCAGCAGAATGGCCTGCTATCGAAAGTGATTGCGGGCGAGGCGAGGGCTGAACCTGAGATGGTTCAGCTTCTGAAGCAGGAACCTCGGACTTGAGAGGCGAAAGCTCAGATTTACGTCGGATGGGTGGGAATGGATGCGAAGCTGGCGGGAGAGAGAGCGGGGAGATGGCAGCAGGAGCCTCAAGCTCTTCCAACAGCGGGCTGCTTCGTTTTGCCGCTGCAGGTTTTGTAGAAGCTTCGACAATCACATTAGAAATTGAATGCGCTTTTGGTTGGATACCCGAAGCTTGAGAGGTTCCTCCCAGAGGATGGGTCAGAACCAGATTTCCATGCCGAGGCGATAAAGACTCGGATGGAGAAAGCCTATCCCGACCAAACAACTGGGACAGATTAGAGCACCGCTCGGGAGATCCAAAGGGTGACATGCCCAAACCTTCGTTATGCGGAGGGGTAAGAGTACGAGCTGCTCGATCATCTTCGCTGTTGAAGGAACAAGAGTGGCGCAGAGGCGAAGGCGACGGTGGAGCCGTCATCCCATACTGATTCTCATACAGGAACGCCTCGCGCTGGCTGTTCTCAAAGTCCCTAAGGCCCTCTACTAAACGGGAGACGGGAGAAAATTCAAAAACCAACTTGGAGAGAAGATCTTCGGCCTCGGCATTGCCAACTGTCATCCGTCTCTGCTCGAGCTGCATTTTCTGGAGCTCTATGATGATTTCAGTACAAGCATCCGTCGATATCATCTCTTCAATGGTAGTTCCTAAGATACGGTGTGCCATATTATTAATGTTATTCAAAAGCAACGTCTGGGAAGACACTAAGTAAGTGGGCGGCCAGCTGTTCGAGTGCAGACTGAACTTGAGCACCTTCCGATTGCGCTTATCAAGAGGAGAGTCGCGAAGAGATGGAATCCTAATGACTTGAGGCAGAGGGTGAAATAGCTTGGACCTGCTCTCTTCAAAGTTAGACATGTTTTCGTCTTCGTCTTGGGAGTGCTGGCACGGCTCATGGATGCAAGTAAGCGTACAGTCGCGTCCGAGGATTCCCTGGGTCCTATACCATTGTAAGAGTGTGGTAAGGATCTCGGCATGGGCTGCTTGAATAGCTAATTGTATTTCCTCCAGAAGCTTCTGGCGAATATCCCCAAGCGGCAAATTATAATCTGTAGGATCCAATCCACTGACTGAATCCTCATACTCTAACTCAGGAAGGCGTCGAGACTGAGGCCCACCTTTAATAGAGGCACAAGTTTGCAAGTCAGAATCTTGTCCTTCGGAATCCTCACCAACGTCACTAACGTTAACTGACGAAGGTGCGCTTCCTTCCATAGTCATTGAAGATCCTCCCAATCCTACCAAGAGCATGATTGAACTCTGGCGGCTTGGTACATTGCCACGAGTGTAGCTCCTTTGGCGCAGAACAGCTGGGAAGTAGGTCGGAGAAGAGAGGCTGGAATGCGATTTAAATTTTTCCTTCGCCTTGGGGTCACTAGAAGTCATGAATTGATTGGGATCGATAGAAGAAAGCGCAATATTCAATTTGGGCTTTGAAGACATGAGATACTTTCTTAGGCTTTCCAGAGAATCTTTGGGCTCGAGATTAGGAGCTTCAGCAATTGCCAAGGGCTCTTCACATATGACACCCGATGAATTCTGCCCCGAAGCTTGGATATATAATCCATTCGAATTCTCTGCTTGCTCAGAGGAGGTTGACCTCCCTTTTTCAAACGGAATAGGAGAACCTTCCCGAGGAGTGATGGCAGCTCTCTTCTTGGCCAAGTTTGAAAGGCTTTGAACAGCTAGAGAAGAAAGGCCGTGGCTGTTTCGCCTCTGCTTTCCGAAGCGGGACTCGGCCTCGCTGGTTCCCAGACGGATGTTGAGCCTCTCATCAGCGATTTTCGAAATCAAGGAAGGTGTTCTGGGGGGTGGGTTAGGTGACATGGGACTCTTGGCTAGCTGGAGAGAGGATATTGATTCACTCTTTTTTCCTGTAGAAGCACTCTCGGATATGGGTTCACTGCAGATGGTACCATACATGGAGTATGGGCGAGAGCCGGGAGGTGGCGAACTTGAGTTGGCAGAGCGGTTGAGGTCAACTGCCTTGTGCTTACGAGGAATCGAAATGGCAGAATTACTTGGATCTTCCCATTGATTCAACTTGGAGGGCTCTGTCTTTATTTGTTTTGGTAGGCTTTCAGGAAAGCCTGCATTTTTCTGTCACGAGAATCTTTTGCTCCTGGGGAGAATCTAGAAATGAGGTAGAGGTTAAAAGGATGCATAACAAAAATATACCTATAGGGTTTAAGTGGGTGAGGGTATTTTTCTGTAACAAAGTAGCAGGTGATGTAGATCTAGGTTGAGGTGAAAGTTCAGACCTGGATGGAGGTTGTGATGCGGATGCATTTGACAAACTACAGGTTGACTCCTGAGCCGACACATCTTTGGCCTTCATGTTGGGAATAGGCGGGTATTCCTAGTATCAAGGCTTGATGGGTGTTCTTGACAACCGGTAATAACGGTAGATGCAAAAACAAGGAAAATAAAAAGTGAAATCAGCTTCTAGATAGACTACAAAAGTAGCAATAATTGGACTTCTGGCAGGCCTTGGATTTTAGTTCGCGTGCCCCTCAGACCGAGAGAACAATTGCTTGATTGACCCGATTGTGTCTTTCGGATTGCGAACCTGCCTTTAGATCCAGCCCAGGAAAAATGACGATCCTCCAACCAACTGTCAATTTGATTGATGGCTTGGGATGCTTCGGACCACCCCGTCTAACATCCGGCTCATGGCCGAGAAATCCAAAACGGCTTTTTTCTTATTTGAACAGTTTAAAATAACTCTTTGACACGAGTTCCCCAGAGCCTTAAACTAGCCGCGGCTGGCCGGAGCAGTTCTGATGGTGGCCAACGCTATCTTGGACCAATCATGCCTAAACATCTCATCACTGCAATAATGAACGGCGAAATCTATCAACCAATCATATTCAAGCCGAATTTGGTCGTAGTAGGGAGGTGATTTTGTCTTATATTGATTGGTTACTATTTAAAATGTATCACCCTGATTTTAAAGCAGCCGGTTTGCTCAATTAGGGAAGCGCATTACATCCATACAGCCAAGGCTTTAAATGATAGGGGATGTGGAAAATAACGATTTGCCATTGATGCGATTCCAGCAAGCCATCTCTTTAGCAAATGTGAGTCAATGGGGGTTTGAACTAACTTGTTTATTTCCATGCTGACCTTTTCGGGTCTAGTTATTCCAAGGATAATTCAGTAAACATGATCCAGAATTCACCCTGTACTGAATAGAATGTCCACTTGAGCTGTGGTTTCAGATTCGAATCCCATGCCAACTCAGAACAGTTGTCGATATTATCATTTTAGAAATTATCTCTTGAAAACTAAATTGAAGGATATTCGAAATCTAGTTGAACACCTTTTTTCATAATTTAAATCAAACTCACCCTCACTAAACCTTTCTGCTAAACTACCCCGGCATAATTACCCAGGCATTGACTTTAATTGGCTGGACGCTGTTTGGCTTTTATCCCACGACTTGTTTAGAGAAGCATTTCATGACAGTGGAACAGCAACAAGGCTTGCAAGTCAGTTAAGTATCTCGTTAGCCGATCCTGTTTAACTGAAATCATTTGCCACGCGTTTAAACTGCCACCAACTTCGAGTTTCGTCTAAAATTAAACCATAACATCGGCAATAGTTTCACCATTTTCTTTACAAGCCAGCAGAAGCCCAATTCAAATTCTAACCAATAAAAAGCCAAATTCTTCCCAACGATCTCTAGAATATTCTGAACTGAGATTCGCATGACCAAGTTTGATTTAAGATCCAATCGCGTACTTTAAATTGTCATCGCATGCAGCCAGGGTTAAGACGGCCACAGCAACTGTATGATCACAAGGTCACAAAACTATTTTGGGGGGTGTTTTGGATTATGCCACAAACCAGCACATGCGGATTTGTTTTAAGATTCTGGAGCAGGACATGGTTGGTGCCTCACTCCATTGGGCAGGTCACAGATTATAAGGCCAAAGCAGGTTTCACGGACGAAACAGATGATCTCATTTTTCCAAGACAGGCATGGAAAATCAGTGCAACACCAGCCCTCAACCTTTTATCTTTCATCTCATAGTTTATTGACCTACTTAAATCCCCCAACATCTCAATGATCGTTGTGAATTAAGATCATTTTACTTGATTTTAGTCGATATACTTTTTTATTTAGATATATAAATATATATTACAGTTAAAAGGAATAGATAATGTTAGATTGCAGGATTATAATTGGTCACACCACAACCCCAGATAAGATTGTGCTGGTCACATCACAATCCATACAGATTTGGTTTATGATTTTAGGAATAGGTCACAAAATGTGACAGATACAATTATGATCTACCTTCTAAAGTCACAAAGTAAATTGGCATGGATTGTGATGTGACTTGAGGGTCATAAAATAATTTGTGACCAACTGTCAAAGTCACCAAACAGATTGTGACAGGTGAAGCTTGGGCACAACCCAAATCGTGACAATTTTGATGCACATCTCTACCCTACATGCAACTTTAAACATATGCTTCTTCTATAAGTGATACAGCTTAGCTTGAAGCAAGAAACTTGAAATCAAAATAAATTCAAACCATTGAAATAAAACTGAATACCAGTGCAGCCAATTTTGTAGCTTTCAGAGCTATATATCATATACAAACCTGATATTTTAATTCAATTTAAGAACACAATGCTGTAGATTTAGAACCTGTTGGGTAAACTATGGGATTGTCAAATCCTACACCCAACTTTCAAATTGAAAGTGCTATTTGGCCTTTTTCTTAATTAAATTGATTTTTTGGCATTTTGTTTAAATAAACCAAACTGCAGAATCTTGTAAACTTTGCAAGTTTTAATTTGTGGCTGCAATTTTCAAGTAGACCAAATGAATTGATAATGCTGCAACATCTTCAATTACTCCCTCTCAGGAAAGTAATTCTCTGATTAACTCCCTGAATAATTTTCTGACTAATCATTAGGTCAGCGGTACTCTTATCATTTGCCCATCTATTACGGGGATCAAGCATCCCAAGTCCTAAGCAGAACACTACTTGGATAAGCCTCATGACCACCATGTCATACATGGACAACATATGACTTCTCATGATACTATATAATACTCTAAACTCATATCCAATAAAGTATCAGTCTCTTTTTAATTTATCTCTTTATCTTGTTATTATACTTCCTAGAAGTATATACTCAACAATAGGATTCAGAAATGAATTGTTCAAATCCACTCACCACTTTCATTCAGCTTACTATGTTTTTTAAAGCTGTGAGGGTTTCAAATCTAACAGCCAAATTGTACATCACATATGAAAGCCACTATTAAACCCGAAAATTAATTGTGGTATCTGAAATCTGAATTGAATATACAGTAGTTTTCAAACCTGTTGAGATAAATGAAAAATCAACTAACCTTTAAGTAAAATCAACTCAGATGCAAAAAATAGAAGTGGTCCCAGATCTATTGTTTACCAATAAAGTGGGTTTTAAAGCTATGGTGCTAAGAAAATAACTGGGGTTTAAACAAAACAACTCAGATGCAAATGAAATCAACTCAGATGCAAGCAAAAGAATACCTAATTAATTTAAATTGATTAATAATAGGTTTTGGTTCACTTTTATTTTTTATCTGAGTTGATTTTTTACATATGAGTTGTTTTTGCTTACAGATGAGTTGATATTGCTTAGTGCCACAGCTTCAAAAACAATTTACATAAAGTAGACTAATACAAAGAAAGCAAAATTAAAAAGCTTCACTCTGGCTAAAATCAATGAAAAATTTAATTGCGAATAGCATGTTTAAACATATAGATCAAATAAAATGTAAATTTTTCTAAAACAGAGTCTAGTAAAACATTATGTACTCCAAATAACTAAAATAAAAGATATGGCTATTTTCAAGGCTAAATCAATAATAATCATAGCCCAAACCTAAATTAAAAACAGAAATAAAACATATATGCAAATTGAAACATGAACTTATTTTTTGACAGAAAGGCTATCCCACACCTATTAAACTCCTGGGAGATTATGCAATATAACCCTTTCAAGCGGACACCTCAGGGGGTCTAGAAATAAAAACAATTTCATAAACAGTACCATAAAGCCTGAGATATATGTCTTTTATTATATCAATGCAATTCCAACACATCTCATATCTTAAGCCATATATAACAGCTTAAATTCCCACCAGAAGTCACTCTCACAGTCTGCCACCAAAGTTACCTACACTAATGTAATTGAAAACAATGTGGTTTTTTACATTGTTGAGTATATACTTCTGAGAAGTATAATAAATAAGATAAAGTGAGAAGTTAAGAAGAGAATGATACTTTATTAGATATAAGTTTAGAGGATATAATAGTATCATGAGAAGCCACATGTTGTCCATGCACATCATGGTAGTCATGAGGCTTGTCCAAGTAGTGTTCTGCTTAGGACCTGAAATGTTTGATCCCCATAATAGATGGGCAAATGATAAGAGTACCACCAACTTAATGATTAGTTGTAGAATCATTCAGAGAGTCACTTGGGAAATTACTTTCCTGAGAGGGAGTAATCAAAGATGTTGCGACATCTTTCCCTGGTGTGCTGGAAGGTGGAACATTAGGAACTTTCTTGAGAGTGTCAGGAATTTGGGCTTGATACTGATCCAGTTTTGCATTGGGTACAGGGAGCCAGGAGTTATGTTGTGCTGTTCTTGCTTTGCACAGACGGAGGCAGTCATGATGCATACACTTGAGCTCTGTTCAAGCGTCAATACCTTTGACAAGGTAAGTATTATTTGGTTTGACTTTCATGATAATTCCTGGTCCTTGTAACCCTGGTTCTAGCTTGTGTGTATCATGGATAACAATCCAGATCTTGTCCCCAACTTGGAAGCCTTCCTGCTGTAATGGGATTGTTTTTATCTCAACTCTTTCCTTTTTCTTATCCTCTTGGTCCTTTCTGACACATTTTACATCAGGGTCACTGTTGTCTGGCTTTTCTTAGGAAGTAGTAATTGTGGTCCTGATGTATTGCTAACAATGGTGGTCTTATGACCATAGATAAGATTGTATGGGTTTTTGCCTGTATTGCAATTAACTTGTGTTCTGCACATAATCAGGGCAGTTGGCAGCATGTTAATTCATGCTCTCAGATTTTTGGCAGATAACTTAATGAGGGCCTCTATGAGAGAACCATTTAGTCTTTCAACTCTTCTGTTGGCTTGTGAGTGATAGGGACTGGCTATGATATGTTTTATTTCTTTTTTTGTGAGGTAGATGTTGGTGTCAATGGCTTTAAGTTTGATTTCTCTGTCTGTGATTAGAAGTTTGGGCTTTTCAAGCTTAGCTATGATTTCCTTGCCAATAAATTGTCTTACATCATTTCCTTAATGTTTGTTTGTAGCTTGTGCTACAGGCCATATATTTTCATAGTCAATAGCTGTGATAATGTACTTTTTGTCTTTGTTATTGACAGGCATTGGTCTCACAATATCCAGTGACCACACTTTGAAAGGTTGGGTGATTGACACTGGTATTGCCAACTTGGGGGGTGCCTTGGAGCGGGCGTACTTTTCATAGACTTTACATTGGTCTAGTACTTCCTTGATGTTATCCAGCATGTTTGGCCACCAGTAGTGTGTCTTGAGGTATTCATGCAAGTCCCTGCTACAAGTGTGTCTCAGATCTCTGTGGTATTAGAGGATTGTGTCAATCTTTTGTGTTGACAGGACGTAGGGTACAGTATTGCCACTTGGTAGTATGTAGTATAGAGTACCATATACGTTTTTCGAATAGATGTTTGTTCTTGAGGACTTTCTCTTGAACTTTCATTGGTGTACCAGGTGGGAACTTTCATGGTAGATTCCATAATGCTGGGGATTATCCACCCAAATAAGAGAGCTCAAAGAGCTGGAAAGCTGTTGAAAAAATTAACTGATTTGATGGATTTAAATCAAACAGTTGATCAAAAATGGGTTACAGCTGCTCCAGTTTGCAAGTTGAATCTGAAATCCCCTTGCAAGCTGACATTGATAAATTGACATAATATCAGAGTCACCAGATATGATCTTATTTATCAGCAGGGTCATCAGAAGTTGGTCACACAAGGGTTCTTTTCAAACTGGACTAGGTATTCACTTGACAATGCAGAAGGAATAGGAGCCAAGGATCCAGGTGGTATTGCTTAGTCAAATTTTGATATATTTTGAATAATTTTCACTGTTTCAACTCTTAAGAGTTGAGTCCTCCCAAAATTTTACTCAATAAAGATCAATTATCCTCTGGTCTAACTTTTTTTTAAAATACATCCTGTAGTTGGCCTGCTGCGCTGCATTCACTACAATTTAATTTTTTGTCAAATCATTACGGGAAGATGGGGCTCTGCCGTTGGCACTTTGTCGTTGCTTCCACCCAATGTTAATCCAATGCCCAAAAATCTAGGAGTTTTCTCCACTGTATCCAAAGCTGAGACATTTGTAACATCTCAATGTCCTGAATTCTACGCCAAAGACTCGTTGATTCTCTCTCAGGTTATTTATCTTGGGCTACTTTGGTTAGGGTTAATTATTTTGCTTAATCCTAGTGTATCTTTTGGAAATTTCAAAAAACAGTATCTGAAGCTTTGTTGGTGGTTAATCATCAACTCTATGTGGATTTGGGTGGTGATTCCTCATCACCTAGAGACTGCTTCTTAATATCCAACAATTTCTGTCACAGGAACCTCTCTTGGAGATTTACCATTATTAACATGGGCCAATTGGGTCTCCATCAGTGCATAGGAGGTGTTTACAGTATAGCCTTGATAGGGCATATGCAGTAAGAATTTCCTTGCCTGGTTTGTATTTAATGATCATGGGGTACCTCTGTATGAGGCTCATCCATTCATCTTGTTGTATAGATAGATGTAGTTGAGTTTTAAAGAATACCAATGACTTGTGGTCAGTTAGCACTTTGAATATCTGTGTACCTTCCAGATAGCATCACCACTTCATTAGACAGTGAACAATACCTATCAGTTTTGTCATGTATTGGGTATCTTTGCTCACCATCAGACAGCTTTCTTGATTCATATGCTACAGAGAGGAAGTCCTCTTCTGAAGTTTGAATTTGGAGTACTTCTTCTATTGCATAATTGGAGGCGTCAGTTTCTATTTTGTACACTCCTTCACAATTTGGGTATTAAAAAATAGGAGCAGTGTCCATACATTCTTTTAATTGCCAAAAGTGTTGATCTCTGAATGGTGTCCATAAGAATTTTGTTGTCTTGCCTGTGATTGTGGATAAGGGGGCAGTCAAGGCGCCCCAGTCAAGGATGAACCTCCTAACATAGGCTTTTGCAGATCCTGAATGGATTAGACAATAAGACGTCCACTTAGGAATTGAGCAACAGAACAATCACACACTTGCCTTATCTCAACATGGTTTTAGCAGGGTTACTTACATTAAAAACACCTTAAAAACAGGTGTTCAAAGCGCGTTTTGAATGTGCATCAGGTGTGGGCTTTACTTCTGAGGTTATAAATAGTACAGCATAAATATTCCACTTGCCTCCATTAGACAAGGGGTGTGAAACAGGTTGTTTTCTTGTGCGGCTCTTTCTACTGTGCCTTTAAACTCTCCTCCTTTTGGAAAGTCCTTCTGTCTATGCCTCCTTTCTCCTGGTGGAATTTCCCTTGCCTCTTACTATATAGCTGCAGCACCATCTAAATAAATACCAGTTTTGTCATTATACCCTTATATTTTTATGTCCTACCAAAGGCTGTCACTATACCATCTACAGGTATAGTATTAGGAGTTAGGATCATGATTAACTAATTGTAGAAAATAGCACCCTATACTGCTACAAATACAACATTGGCGCTCATGTCTTACCACACCAACAGCCCCCACCCCTGCGGTTCTGTCAATGAGGAGGGAGGAATACCCCTGGCTGAGCCTTCTGCCACTGCTTCCCCCTATCACCAGGCACCAGCCTTCACTGCTGCAAATTCTCATGCTAGGGAAAGAGCAGGCTCTCCCTATGGCCTGCCCACCCTCAGTCATTTTGTTCCTGAACACCAACGTCCCCAAGCCATTGTTTTTGGTCAACCACTAATCTTACAAGCTCTTTCCCCCTTGGAAATGGATGCCAATTATTTCCTCTCCAAGGACAGCATCTGTAGTGCCATACACACCATGAACTCTGGTGCTGCTGGCAATGGTGCTTGCTCTGAACATCTGGCTATTAAGCAACCTTCTAATGAAAACTCCTTGGTCTGCTTTCAGAATCTCTCCTAGGTCAACCCTGACCAACTCTGCCAAGACCTCCACACCGTTGAGCATATCAAAGACTACTTGAAAAAGTTCACCCATCCTTCTATATGCCATAACCAAATGCATTTGGGTCACATTCAAAGCCTGGTGCATGACCAGGGGATACTGGTGTCCAATCAACAAACATTTCTCCAGGTCCTTTACTCTGAGCTTGGCAACACTTTTATCACCGTTAATCAGTACCTTGCTGAAGTTACCAACACCCAGAATACCATGCTTCACTGGTTTGACACCATCAAGAGAGGAATAGCCAAGCTGTTTTCAGTGCATGTGGTCCAGACCCTCACCCATCAGGGTGTAGATGCCAATTGGATTAGTGTGGTGAAAAACCATGTGCTTGAGACTGGCCCCATGGTTTAAATCCTGGTTCATGAGGTGGATGTTAGAGTGAAGCGGTAAGCAACCTTATTCAAGAAAATATGATGAGGATATAACAAAAAATTGTGAGTTGCTTGACAAGCAGGAGACCAAATTGGGAGGACAGCTTCAACATCTTGGATTCTTGGGTAGTGTAACACAGGATTGAAATAGAAATTGTCAGTAGACAAATGATTTGCAGGGGCAAATTAGAGAAAGAATCAGAAGGGATTGGCATGTAAAGAGTGGGCCAGGTTTTGGCCATGGAGTCAATGGCAACCTTGATAATAACAAAGGCTAATCTTTCAAAGACAGGGGCAAACAGCCTCAGATGAGCCATCATTTTTGGGTAAACTTTCTTTTATTTGAGGTAATTAAGCTATCTAGAAACAAGTTTCTAGAGGGGAATGAGGAAAGTCTTAAGGGAGTTCATGATGGGGGAGAAGGGGATTATGTGGCATCTGATTGGCTGGCAAGAATATTTTCAGCAGTTGGTGGTCCTGCATTGGAATTTGAGTCAATGGCGTCATAATTCAAAAAATTTCAGCAACCAGCGGGTCAAGCACTGCCATCACCAAATAACATATAACATGTGATTTTCTTGTCATAATTATTTGGATAAAAATATGGAGAGTCCGGATTTTCCAGGGCTATTTGAGTGACCCAAGCTTTAACCCATTTTTTTGTCAATGACAGCATTTAAATCATCTATTTATCTTAAGGGTTTGGCGGCAGTTCTTTGCTGGTTTCTGGTTTTATGAGGGCACACTATTCCTTTCATTTGGTTTTCTACCGTAACAGTGGAATTCTTGGGCCTTCGCCTTGCCACTGTCAAAACAGCAGGCTTGACCCGCCAGCAAGGTTCCAAGCAAGCAGGTTTGTGACCTGCAATCTGATTACCCTGCCACTTGAAGCCAGACTAGGAAGTCAACTCAAATTTCCAAATCCAACAACATGAACAGATGATGATCCTTTATGGTGGATACCTTGTTTTGGCGCTTGACTCATTACCAGGATCAAGCCACCCCCTTTGCCATCCAACTGTGTGATCAACACAATCATGTTCCTGTTATCCTTGATTCACAATGACTATATAATCACTATCTCTCAATAAAGATTATTATCTAGCTTTTAAATATTTTTCCCCTTGTAACTCTGCTAAAACAGCACAGTTACAACATTGGTAGCACAGGTAGGCTATCCATCCTACCTTATTTTGAAAAATTCTGCCTGTTGCCTGCACGCGCTGTGGCCAACAAATCCTTGACAGAATTACGTCTGGCCTCCCGCCTGACTGGACCCCATATACCCCTGGTACCAAGATATCTGATGGCTTTGTCCTGTACCAGAATATGGTGATCCCACTACCCGCCTTCAACGCCATGTCTGCACAAGGGCTCTTTCAGGCTCCCTCCTCTGTTCTGCAACCAACTAACAAAAACACCATGCCCAACTACGTAGCCCAAAGACTGCAAAGCGCTGCCTTGGAACCTTTTGCCGGGGCCAACAACAACAATGCTGCTGCATGGATCCAGTCTGCCCAGAGCAGACTGGCCCAGATAGAATGCCCACAGTGATTTTGGGTTGCAGAAATCTCCATCTGCCTGACCCACAACACTGGCACCTGGTGTGACAAGTGGCACAAGGAACACATCAACAAGAACTGGGATAACTTCAAGCAGGACTTCTTGGCAAGATTTGTGCTTAAGGATACAGTGCTCATGATAATACAACAAGTAAAGAACCTAACCCAGACAGGCACTGTGAAGGAACTCACCTGCGCCTACAAGGAACTCCAACTTTGTGCACCATCTGACATGGCCTTTGACACCCCAGCCACACATCTCATGTACTACAACGCCCTCAAGTTACATGTGATGAGACACATGAACCTGGACCAAGTGACCAACCTACAAAGCCTGTACCGCAAAGAAGAGAAAGCAGAAAAAACCTCCAACACCCTTCATAAGGCACAAACAGGAAAACAAGAGAGACTCAAGGATTCCCACATAGGCGGGCACTCCACTCAACCACCCCCTGGAAACAACAGGAATAACACCAACCATAAGCCCAAAAACTCAAATGGACATAGGAACAGGAACAATGGCAGTCAAATTGTACCCATTTCTGTATCACTGCCACAAAAGGCAATCAAGATGAGGGAAAAGCCTAGGGAGAGCATTAAGAAAGCCAAGCTCTCTGTGGGGTTCCTGGTCACCAGTCCCCAAAGTGTGTCCTGGGTCATAGCCAGAGACCAGTCTGGAGAAGTTGTGATTCCCCAACAGTGATGAGTGGTTGATTAGGAGCTTGTACTTGGCCTGCATAAGTGCAAACTATTCCATTACCTTCCCAATCACTAGGCAGGCGTCTCCACCATATACTTGTACTTCAGCGGGCGCTAGCCCTTCTGTAGGCCAATACCAATCCTGTAATAGTCTTGCAAACTCTCCCCCAATGAACTCTCTTCCTCTATTTGTCATTTTCAAATGCTTTGTCACCTTCTCCCACTCCTCCTGGGCAGATTTACTAGAGGCAAACTTCCTGCACCCTAGGCAATAGAATTTTTTCATCCCCTGGGCTAGGATAAAAAATATGGGGTAATTGACTCATGGGACTTATACTCTCTCTTTACACGGGAAATTTGGATAGGGGTTGTAATAGGCGCTTTATTCACAGTCAGAAGGAAGATCCCTGTAGAGACCTTCTAATATATGGCCTTGGGATATGGGCTAATAAAGGGGTTGTGCCAATACTTGGAGTCCTTCAACAATCTCTTGGACTCCTTGTACTTGGTCTTCAGCTCCTGCTCCTTGGTCTTAGGCCTCTGTACTTTGGTCTTGGGCTCCTGCACCTTAGTTGTGGATTCCTGTGTTCTAATCTTAGGCTCCTGCAATCTGTCCCAGCTCTGGCTTCCTATCCTTGGTCTTTTGTTCCTTCTGTAGCTTTTGTGGCCTTTGTAATCCACTTTTCCAGTCCCTGAAGAGTCTCAGATAGCTCTCCCTTTTATAGCCCCTTGTTTCAGACCAAAAACCTCTCTTAGAACTCTGGTTCTTCAAAGCTTAAACTATCCTGTTTTTCTTCTTCTATAATATATTAAAACTTTAAACTTACTTCAGACAATGAAAGCCCTGAATTTTCTGCTTCTGCTCCTTATTTTTTAGGCTCTAACTCTCAAGTTAAAGCCCTTAAAACACTGATTGAATAAACTTTGGCTTGCAGCCAATCAAACGCCTCAATTCCACAGGTTTGCCAAAAAGGTTTCCCCGGATGACCCATCCTTGACCCTGGTTTGAACCTGAGGCTGTTTTGCTCTGGGTAAACAACTGCTCCGTGTTTTGAACGGTTTCACCGTGATTCCTGTCACGTTTCCCCGGCAAATCTTGAGCGCTTCCACATATGTTTTACTTAGGCAAATTTTGACCCTTTAATTTTTCAACGTTTCCCTGTGTTTCTCCGCGTTTCCTTCAACGTTTTGCAACTTTGAACCTGCCTGCTATTTGTCTTTTTGTCTCTCCTAGTTGTTCTTGGCAAAATTTGCTCTTTTGCCTTTACAGTTTCTCTGTTCTCCTTTCAGCTTCTTTCTGGCCTATTTCCTCTCCAATCCTTCTTCTAAAACTCACATATAATTCTAACAAACTATAGGTTATTTTTTCTTCTCTTTCTTTTTTATATGATTTTTAATCCTTTTTTAATCATAATAAGGCAGTATATAATTATTTTTTAACTGCTTTTTCTGTTTTTAAATTTCCTCTCAAAAGTCACTAAACCAGCTCTTCCAGCCTCTGCATTCAGTCCAGCTAGTTCATCCTTTCAGTTCTTCAGTTCTTCAGCACCAACTTCTGGTCCTTTTGGCCATCCTATATTATGATCAGCTAGTCCTGCATCATAATCTTCTTGTCCTTTGGCTTATCCTTAACCAGTTCCTCACCAAATCCTTACTAGGAACCTCCTTTGTTCCTTCTACACACTGAACCATACTGGTTCATTCCATTCAATGTGAATTAACAGTCCATCCACTAGCCTTTACTATGACCAAACAGTCCCTCTTGCTAGTTTTCTCTGTTAATTCTGTGAACCACCTCGGTTCTTTATTTCAGCCTCTATTACCAGAACTTTTAGACCCAGACATGAGTCTACATTGAACTGGCGTTTGACTGGGCCCTTGCAAGTGGCAATCCACTTAGGCCATTCAACCATAAATCTATGTCTATGTGTTGTCTTTACTCACCCAGGTGATGAAGTCCAGGCTTTCAGTCACAGAGTAATCAGTTCTACTTCCCAGAGGCCTGATCACACCAAGTTCTGCAGCTTGCTTCCCCAAGCAAGCCACCTTGGTGACACCTCTGAGCATGCCTATACCCTCCAATGCTCACCTTGGGTTTCCCCAAAGCTCCCATAGGGGCATAAACAAGGACACCCTACCAGTCCGTTAGGTAGGATGCTTGATCACAGACCTCCTGTAAGCGTATCAGGGTAAATTGAGCCCTCAGAGCTCTTCCCCTCCCTGGCAGCCCACGTTACCCGCCAGGGGTCCAAAACCTACTCCCCCCCAGACAGACAAAGTTCCCTGCTTGCTATTTCAGTCTTTACCCTTCCGCAGCCACAGTTTCCTGCGGGGGTGAAGTACTATAGCCCAAAGCAGCCAACATCTTCTGCTGGGTGGAGGCAACATCTGCTTCTGGTAGTTCTTTGTTACCTACCAGGCAGGCCCCTAATTACCCTAGTAGACCATGTTACCTACTAGGCTCCCCCTACTTACCCCAAGCAGCCCTATGTTACCTACTAGTTTACAGCGTCATCAGCTAACCACACATTGTCACTCTTCAGCATATTGTCTTTATTTGAAGCCAAATCAACCCTCACCTGCAAAACAACATCCATGTGGATCACCACACTCTTCCCACACAACTCCTGACTTGCCCAATGATGAGTACCAACCCCAGGACGTGGACCAATGCCCAATGATCCAAGTGCCCTCGGAGGACCCAGTACTGTACACCATTGCCAGGCATCCCAATAAACTGATGTCCTATCCTTTCTGTTTTTGTAGTTACACAGGCTCAGCACTCCTGGATTTGGGTATGGATCAAACCCTAGTCAACAGTAGCTTTGTGGACAAGTTCAAGCTAACCACTAATCCTTTGCAGATTAAAAACATGGTTTTAGCTGATACCTACATCACTGTGACAAGGGAAACCACCCCCTTCTCTGTCATGCTTGAGAACCTACACTCCACCATCCAAGGTCCCATAATCAACTTCCCAAAGTTTGACATTGTACTGGGGTTAGAATGGCTACAAAAGAACAATCATCACGTAGACTGGACAACCTCAGTGTTGACCATCAAGCGTGAAGATGTCAACCACCAGATCTACCCTGACTCAGTGGACCAACTTCTGGGCGGCCATGTCTTTGTGCGCATCACAGAGACCCTGGGAAAAAAGGAAAACCTGAAGGCAATTGACTGGGACTCCTACCAGTATGAGATAATACACTTCAAGGATCACCAGGATACCTCCACACCTCAGGACTGCAAAATTGTGGCCTGCCATCCAGAAATCTTCAAAGAAGCGCTACCTGGGCTGCCCCCTGAGAAACAAATCCAACACTCCATCCAACTCAAAGGAGCTCTCCCTAAGACATGCCCTATCTACAGGCTGACCCCAAAAAAAAGACAACACCCTATGCGCCTACCTCAAGGAGGCGTTGGAGAAAGGACTTATCTGCCCCTCACAGTCTCCCTTTGGGGCCGCTGTGTTCTTTGTGGCCAAGAAGGACGGTATCTTACGTCTGGTCACAGACTACTGAGCCCTAAACAAAGTTACCATCAAGAATTATTATCCACTACCACTGATTGACAACCTCTTTGACGCCTTGGGAGGAGCCACAGTCTTCTCCAAGATTGATCTGACTGCAGGCTATAACCAGATTTGCATTAAGGAGAAAGACATCCCCAAAACAGTCTTCCATACTACATACAGCTCATACAAATGTGTGGTGCTCAACTTTGGCATGACAAACACCCTGTCCACCTTTGTGACCTTCATGAACAAAGTATTTGCGCCACACATAGGCAAACACACCCTAGTGTACCTAGACAACATCATTGTCTACAGCTCCTTGGTGGAATAACACCACAAAGACCTAGAGGCAGTCTTTGCTACCCTGGCACAACACAAACTGTTGGCCAAGCTCTTCAAGTGCCAGTTCTTCTGCAAGCAATTGTCCTTCCTGGGACACATAGTCTCAAAAGATGGCATAAAACCTGACAGTCAAAAGATACAGGCCATATGCAAGATGCCGCCACCCAAGGATAAGTTGGAGCTCCGCACCTTCTTGGGGATGGTGGCCTATGTACACCGCTTCATACCTGACTGTGGCGTTTTGACTGCCCCTATCCGCCATAACCGGCGCCAAATCCAAGTTTGTGTGGACCCCCCAACGTGATCTCTGTTTTAGACGCCTCAAGGAGAAGCTCACAACAGCTCTCATCCTAAAATACCCCAAACGTGACAGGGAATACCAAATGAAAACCAACGCCTCAGATGCATCCATTGGGGGAGTCCTAAAAATCAAAAATAATGATGGTGACTTCCTGCCTGTAGCCTACAAATCATAAAAGTTGACAGATGGCAAGTGTTGATACTCTATTAACAACCAGGAACTGTTGGCCATTGTGCACTGTCTAGTCAAATGGCGCTGTTATCTAGAACGGCAGGAAAAGTTCATAGCCTTAAATAACCATAAGTCACTCATATATTTCAAAACCAAAGCAAATCTATCTTGCCGCCAAGCCTGCTGGATGGAGCTCTTGGAGAGGTTTAATATGCTCATACAGTATAAAACTGGTCCCAAGCTTGCCATGGTAGACACCCTCTCACGCCTATATGTCTGTGCCACAAGAGGTGAAAATGGGCTCAACCCAGACTGGCCTCTCTTGGTATTACAAACAAAGGACAAGGGTTTCCCCCTGGGTACAGCCAACATAACAAAGGAAACAGTTATCAAAAATGAACACCTATTTGCTGACGTGCACAGGACCCTACACAGAAAAATGTCTGAGAGCACTACCATTCCCTATATCCCCATGCACCAGTGGGTAGACACCATTCTACGCTATCACAGAGACCCTGGACACACCAAGAGTCAAAACCTATATGAGTTCCTTAAGCACAAGGCCTGGCAGCCAACCTTATATTGTGATGTTCAGGAAGTCCTAGACCAATGTGAGGTATGCAAAAAGTTTGCCAAAAGCAAAACCCCTCCAAAGTCAGTACTACCCATTGGCACACAACTACCCTTCAAGGTATGGGCCCTTGACGTTGTTGGCCCCATGCCAGGGAAAAACAATGATAAGAAATACATCATCACCGCCATAGACTTTGCTACAAGATGGCCAGTAGCCCAAGAAGTAAGGGCACACAATGGCAATGATGTACAGCAATTTATTGGCAAGGAGATAATCAGCAAGTTTGGAAAGCCAGAACTCTTGATAACCAATGGAGGGAAAGAATTGACCTCCAAAACCACCAACATATACCTTGCTAAAAATGGAGTCAAACACTGTGACAACATCATACCACCCACAGGCCAATGGACGTGTAGAGCAGCTAAATGACAGCCTTGTGCAAGCCTTACCCAAACTCACTGCCAGGAGACCTGAAGACTGGTATAAGCAGCTATTGACTGCACTACTTGTGTGCTAAACCCAAGTGAACAGATCCACCAGAAAAAGATTGTTTGAGTTGGTATACAGCACACAGCCAAATATCATCCAAGCATTAACAGGACCCAAACTGGAAATCCCAAGTGAAGTCCCCCCACGCTCAGACCCTCAAGTAATGAAGGCTAATCATGAGCAAACAGCTAAAGAGAATGAACATCTGCAAAAGACATTTGTTATCATCTGCAATAGACATGAAGTTGGGGACAAAGTATGGGTTATGAACGTTGATAAAAGAAAACTACAACCCAAGAAAGTAGGACCAGCAATCATTCTAAAGGTAAACAACAATAACACTTACCTTGTGCAAGGACTCAGGAAGCGCAAACAAGACAAGACCCTACACCATGTGTCATTAATCCTGCTATTCACCATATTTTGATTTTGCCTTTGATGGGCCATTTTGAAGACAAATCTCTTGCTTTTGCTTTTGCCTCTTGAAATGAGTTGATGACTGAATTGGGAAGTACAATTGTTTGGTTTATTGATCCTGTGCAACTCACTTGCCCCACTCATGCTGGTGGCGAGTGATCCTACCGTCCAGGTAGTGTTTTGTGGTATTCCAAACCACTATATATTCCATTCCATATTCACCAATAAAAATTAAGTTCTATTCACATTTTTGTCTTTGTGTCTTCTGTACTTCTGCGCCTCTCTCTAGCCACAACTAGTAGAGATTATTCATCTAGGGCCGCAAGGTAAACACATAGCCTTCCCTGTCATCTAATTGAGACTTAGTACAAATCCAATCCTAAGGTTAGGATTTCCTGTTGTGTGTCTGTGCTGCGCCTCAGAACAGGACAAAAATGGTGCTCACTAAAGGGGCTGTAAGCCCCTTGGTTATCCCTTTCACATCCACGTTTTCAGGTCCTTTGCCTCTGCCTATACAAGAGCCAACTTCACCTGGAATTACTAGCCCTCCTATTGAAGAAGATATTGCCGGCCCACCTATTTTAACTACTGCACTGAACCTTGGGAATGGTCCCTGCCTAGTTGCTTACCCCATGGGTACCCCTGACTTAGACCAAGTCATGTTGGTAGCCCTTGGGATAGCCTGTGAAGGAGCCATCCCTTGCCTTCAGCTGCAGTTCAGTCGGGCTGAATATTACAAATTAATTGTGGCTCCTCAATTTCCACAGCATCTCCTCTCAGCAACTGGCTCCGCTGAGCACTTACTATTGTCCTTTGTGTAGCCTGCCTTGGCCCACCATCAGATGGTGTTGGGGCTCCACGTCCAAGAAATCTTGTCTCTACAAGCAGCAGTTACTCATCACTGGGATCAGTTTGCTGCCTACCAACAGTGGGTTCATTCCCTGTTCTCCTTGATATCTGACAATCAGCGCAGCTCTGTTACCTCACAGACCTGTTTGGTTAATTCTATTGAACAAATGCGCCAGTCCATCCCTGAATACATGAGAGAGCGTCTACACAAGTTTCACCAGCTAGAAAAACCCTGGCGGACTCAAGTAGATTCCACCTTAAATGCTTATCTCACCAACTTTGAACAACTAGTGCAACAGCTCAATGCATTCAGTACGTATTTCTTTGAGCAACTACAGCAGGTAGTGGACTTTGCTGTTAATGGCCTTAATGAACTCAGTGCGGCATTTGATCAAGAAAGAGCTACCACCGCTGCTGCTGTAGCCAAACTCCAGAGTCAAATGAATGAATTAGCGTTGCCTAAGCCAGATGTTCTGCCCTCTCCCCCTTCTGATGATTTGGCAGATTGAGAGAAAAGAATATGGGACACTATTTGAGAGCTACATATGACTACTTGCAGTCAAGGACGTCCTGCTGAGGCTCCTCAACCTGACCCCCAGGTGCTTGAGTTGACTGCTCAAGTTACAGAGCTACAGCAAGAACTTGCCGCCCTACGTGAAATGATGGAAACTGCTGCTAGTCCAGTTGGGGTTGTTGATGAAGATGGTTGCTGCCCTGGCTTACCAGGAGCTCCTCAAATCCAATGCTCTAGGGAACTAATTGCCTTAGCTAACAAGGTGGACCAATTGAAGTGGGACCATACTGAACTGGATAGAGACTTACAAGAGATAGATGACATGATCAACTCTGTTAATGATAGGCTTGTCCCTTGCCTCTCAGTGGGGCCATCCCTTACTTCTAGACTGGCTGAGCTGCTCACAATAGTGATCACTCAAGTTCAACACCTAGATGTTACTGCACAACAGACCACTCAAGCTTTTGATACAGGTGCCCGCGCTGTTGAGACCTTGACTACCCTTGAAGAGAGTGTTTGTCAGCTATGGGCTAGACAGCCTCCCTCTGAATCCAAGGCAGAGTTTTCCCCTCATATAAACGTACTTGATAGCAACAATGATGGCCCAACTCCCAAAGCACACTTCAAGCCTAACTTTAAGCAAGTCTTTGATCTCAAAACCTCAATCATTGCAGCTTTCCTAACTATCTACAAAACTGCCATGAGACGAGCTTCAGATAAAGTTAAAAAGGAACATATTCTGACCTGTCTACATCCAACTTGCCAGGAGGTGGTGGTGCCTGAGCTGTCATCCATTGAGACGTGGGAAGATATGAAGCAGCTTCTTATTGACAAGTTTGGTGGTGACCTTAGCCTGGAAGTAAAGAAGGACACCTTCATGCATATTGCTTTCAAACCTAAAGAGACGCTAGCTGAGTTTGCAGACAGATTCTACATGGAAGGACAACAACTGATAACAAGCCAAGAATTGAAAAGCCCATGAAGCTTACATGGCTTGCGCTCAAGCCCTCAAAGTTAATCAGCTTCTGTGTCTTCACTTCAAAGCCCATAAAGCTATGCTTTCCTCTATGAAGAGCATAAAGATGCTGTTGCAAGATATGCACCTTACCACTCTGGAGCAGTTTTTAGAGAAGGTTGAGCTACTTCTAACTCTGGTTCTTCTTCCTGAGGTCCTTGCATTCTTACCATGAACTCGTAAAATCCTCTTCAACGCCAAGGTTACCACAACTGTGGTCAGATAGGTCATCATTCTCAAGTTTGCACCAACCCACAGGTTGAAGGAGCTGATCCAAAAGAGCAGGAAGGAAGAGAACAGGCAACCTAGAGGCAGAGACACTCTTGGTTGAAAATTCTTCCCAGTCTCTTTCAATCCCTCCCTCTATATCTGACTCCAAGCCTGCTGATAATGAGGCTCCCCCTATCATCCTCTTGTTCCACAATATCTCTGACAACTCTGACCTGGATGACTCTGATGCTGATGACACCAATGCATATGGGTACTCTGTTCTGGCTGTCCCTGAAACCATTACAGTCCCCTATAAATTATGCTCAAGAAAGGCTACAAATACCGCTAAGCCTTTGCCTGAAGCCAAAGAAATTGTCTCTTGCCCTTACCTCACTCAGGCTAAGAGGTCCCCTGTGCTAGTGGAGCCGTCAGAAGAAGCTGTCAAGGTTGCTGACGCTGTCTTCAAGAATGTGTCTGTTTTTCCCCTCTCCAGACTGTTTATAAGGAGTTCCAAGGATTAAGATTCATGATTGAGAAGTGGGATAAGGAACTAGCAGAGGCTCAAGATATCTTGGCTGTCCTTCCACTCTTTGGTTCACTACCACTTGAGTGGAGATATCCATTCAAAAAGTGAAGATCAAGGCCGTTTTAGACACTGGCTTGCCAGTCAACGTTGTCTCCTCCAAGCTAGTGAAGAAACTCAAGCTTGCTCCTGACCTTAATTATCACCAGTTGTATGGCACGGCTGGACTGTCTATGACCTGCGCCATAGGGGTCTACTCTGCCCTACCCATGCGGTTTGGCAAGCTTCTCCCTAGCTGCGCCAGCAGTTGTCTTGGAAAACAAGAGTTAAAATTTCTTAGTTGGCACCCAGTTCCTTAGGGAATATAATGGAATAATCAACTTAAAAGATGGTTACCTCTCTATTCTGAGATATGAAGTCCCTCTGATCTTTGAAGAGCCGGTTAAAGTTCCCGGGAAACAGCTCAAGACATGTGCTTTAGAATATCCCACTGGGGTTTTCAACCTCAAATATTGCACTCACTCCTCAAACATGAAATGTACACCCATGGCCTGTCCTGCGTCTGAAGGGATCCCTCTCCTAGCCACGTCTGCTGTCACCATTTCACCTGGCTCCCAGGCCATCCTAGACTCCCAGATATCATATGAACTACCTGAAAAAACCTTCTTGGAGTTGTACTCTCCCCCTTTGTTAGGACGCAACAAACCTTATCTCTGTCCTGGGATCCTAGATGTCTCCCATAAGGACCCTGTTCAATTGTTGGTAGCCAACCTGACTGCTCTCCCCATGACTGTGTCTAGGGGGCAGATTGTTGGATATGGCAAGTTGTTGAGCGCTCCTGATGTCCTGTCTCTTCACCCCTTTGGCACGTTCCAAGACTTTAACCTACCTGAGGATGAGCCCCAAGTCCTATCCTTGTTCACTGCACAAGACTTTCCAAAGTTGTCCCTGGTTCAATAGAAAGAGGTGCTAGACTTGCTAGACCAATTTTACAACATCTTTGCAAAGGACAGTACCAACTATGGGTTAACCAAAGGCGTTATCCATCAGATTGACACTGGCAACGCTCCTCCCTTCTGTGCTAAACCATATTGTTGCAGCTGTGTAGAGGACACCCAGGTATCTAAAGAGCTCAAACAACTATAGAACACTGGGCTTCTGTCACCTTCCCAAAGTCCTTGGGCATCCCTGCTACTCATCTTAAAGAAGAAAGATGGAGGTCATCATATTGTAATGGACTATTGCCAATTAAATTCTTTGACCAAGAAGGACTTGTACCCCTTGCTGCGTATCAATGATGCACTCCAACAACTTGGAGGCGCTAAGTTCTTCTCTGCAATGGATCTGGCATCTGGATACTGGCAAGTTAACCTATTGCCCAAGGATTGTCAAAAAGCTGCACTCATTACCTTTGAAGGGCTTTTTGAGCCTACTCACATGCTGTAGGGACTCTGCAATGCTCTGGCCACCTTCCAAAGGGCCATGGACTCCATCCTCCACAACATGAAGTTGTTGTGCGTTCTAGTATACTTGGATGATATAACAGTTTTCAGCGATACCTTCAACAATCACCTGGCTCATCTCAAAGAGGTGTTCATAAAGATTTGAAAAGCTGGCCTTAAGCTAAAACCTTCCGAGTGCGCCTTCTTCAAAGAATGTCTTGAATTCTTGGGCCATGAAGTAACCCAGATCAGGATTCACCCAATGACTAAGAAGGTTGAGGCCATCAACAACATGCTTCCGCCCACAAATCTGCAAGAGGTACAAGTCTTTCTAGGGATGATAGGATACTACAGACAGTTTATCCCTGACTTTTCCAATACTAGTGAACCTCTATTCCAGCTATTACGTAATGTCCCTTTTGAATGGACCACCAGTCAACAGCAAGCCTTTGAGACCCTTAAGCAAAAACTCAAAGAGGCGCCAATCCTAGTGTATCCTGACTACAATAAGGAGTTCATCCTGTACACCAACGCTAGTGATCTTGCTATTGGAGCTATTCTGGCCCAACTAGATAACAAGGGTGTATACCATCCTGTGGCTTACACTTCCTGTGTACTAAAAAAACATGAGAAGAACTATAGTGTCACAGAGAAGGAGTGCCTTGCTGTGTTACATGCAGTCAAGCAGTTTCATCACTACATATATGGTACCCACTTCACAGTTGTCACTGACCACGGTTTGCTTAAGTGGTTACAACAGCTTAAGGAGCCTGAAGGACGCCTAGCTAGATGGGCTCTACGTCTTCAAGGATACAACTCCACTGAGCTCCATTGCCCTGGGATCCAACACCAGAACACTGATGGGCTCTCCAGAATGCCCATTCTTTCTTTGCATCCTGCAGAGGCTGATTAGTTATACAAACTAATTGGGTACCCTTCTTCTTGAGAAAGTGAGACAGAAGAGGTACAACTGGCCTTGTCCAAGCTATCCAAAGATACCCTCATATGCAATAATCAACTCTTCAAGAAGGTACAAGACCAGTATCTGCCTTATGTACAACCCAGTCTTTGCCTCTTGTTGGTGTTGCAAGCTCATAAAGAGACTGGGCATGGAGGCATTGCCAAGACCTATGACTGGCTTCAAAAGAATTACTTCTGGGAGAACCTTTGCCTGCTGATCCCAGACGTCATAGCTAGATACCATGACTGCCAGCTGCAGAGGCCTCAAGCAGCTGCCCACAAGCTCAAATTGGTTTCCCCGCAACATGCCTTTCATACTGTCAGCATTGACACAGTAGGTCCTCTCCCCCGCTCACGTTCTGGATGTTGCTTTATTCTGATTGCTGTTGATCACTTCAGCAAGTGGGTAGAGGCTTGCCCTACAAAGGACATCACGGCTAAGACAACTGCTGCCTTCCTGTTACAAGATGTTTTCTACCGCCATGGCTTTCCTCAAGTGTTGCTCTCAGATAATGGAACCAACTTCAATCCCAACTGGTAACTTCTGTTGTCAAAGCTTTGGGATCACACCAATCCTTCTCTGCCCCCTACAATCCTTCTACCAATGGGGCAGTTGAGTGTGCAAATTCAACACTGGTCTCTATCACGAGGAAGCTCACCTACTCTGACGCTGCCAACTGGGACCTATACTTACCTGCCGCTCTCTTTGCATACCGCCTTAGCAAACATTGTGTCACCAGATACTCCCCTTTAGCTATGCTATATGGATAAGAGGCTACTACCCCATCACTCCTGGGGGCCCCTGCTTACCTCTGATAAGGCCATGAATCCTGATGACCACATCAAGGACCTAGTCAACCGCATAATTGATATACATGCCACTTCCTACACTTCTGCATACAAGACTAAGATGCTTGAGCTCTCTCCTAATAATGCTGGACGCTCCCCCCTGCCTGAATTCAATGTTGGTGACCTTGTACTTTACTACCAACACAGAGTAGGTGGTTGTGCCCATAAGTTAGAATCTATGTGGATTGGCCCTTTAGAAGTGATCTTTAAACAGGGGTCCAAATACACTATAAAGCTCCTCTCCAATGGCTGTTCTTTTGCTCAAGTACACACAAAGTTCCTTTGTAAATTCCACCCCTCTAAGGCCAATCTAGGGGAGGGCAATGTTGTGAATCACACTATTCACTGTATTTTAATTTTGCCTTTGGTGGGCCATTTTGAAGACAAATCTCTTGCTTTTGCTTTTGCCTCTTGAAATGAGTTGATGACTGAATTGGGAAGTACAATTGTTTGGTTTATTGATCCTGTGCAACTCACTTGCCCCACTCATGCTGGTGGCAAGTGATCCTACCATCCAGGTAGTGTTTTATGGTGTTCCTAACCACTATATATTCCATTCCATATTCACCAATAAAAATTAAGTTCTATTCACATTTTTGTCTTTGTGTCTTCTGTACTTCTGCGCCTCTCTCTAGCCATAACTAGTAGAGATTATTCATCTAGGGCCGCAAGGTAAACACATAGCCTTTCCTGTCATATAACCAAGAATTAGTACAAATCCAATCCTAATGTTAGGATTTACTGTTGTGTGTCTGTGCCGCACCTCAGAACACGGCACCATGATTGCCTAAGACCCTGCAAAGCAAGAAAAAGCAACGAGAAACTGCCCTGCCTGCCACAGAACAACAATTAGTCCAGTACGGCGCCTGGGCTCCTGACAACCTCTCTGACAACCTACCCCCAGAGGAGGCCAACCTTCAGCTGGGGGGGGGGGTGTCAAAACAGCAGGCTTGGCCCGCCAGCAAGGTTCTAAGCAAGCGGGTTCAAGACCTGCAATCTGGTTACCTGGCCATTTGAAGCCAGACTAGGAAGTCAATTCAAATTGCCAAATCCAACAACATGAACAGATGATGATCCTTTATGGTGGATACCTTGTTTTGGCGCTTGACTCATAACCAGGATCAAGCCACCCTATTTGCCATCCAACTGTGTGATCAACACAATTATGTTCCTGTTATCCTTGATTCACAATGACTATATAATCACTATCTCTCAATAAAGATTATTATATAGCTTCTAAATATTTTCCCCCTTGTAACTCTGCTAAAACAGCACAGTTACAACACTACCATTCCCTCATTCAACCCCACACCTACCACTATGGACAACTTCCCTTCCAGTTACCTTTTTAGCTGTGACATTCTTGAGCTCTTTGATCACTACAAGAAGATGTAGGCAGAACTGGTCCAAAAAAGCGCTGATCTTGCCTTTCTGTTTGATGGCTACCACACTGTATCAGAGCTTCAGGATTGTCTCAAACTTTGGCTATCTTACAATAGAGCTGATAGCCAGACCCAAGCCCGGAAGGACAAGGAGGTGATAACCTTGCTCCAAGCTGAGCTTGCCACACATGAGAAGCACATTACCTCTCTGGAAGACGAATTGGATATCACCTGTCAAGAGAACAAGGTCTATCAAGATGATCTGGAAAAGCAGTGACTTCTCCTGGACACCTTCCAGAGACAATTGTATAGGATGGACAGTAAGATTATGGCCGTCAACTTACAGGCTATGTCCTTCAACACCAAGTGTGGGATTCCTGGTCACCAGTCCCCAAAGTGTGTCCTGGGTCATAGCCAGAGACCAGTCTGGAGAAGTTGTGATTCCCCAACAGTGATGAGTGGTTGATTAGGAGCTTGTACTTGGCCTGCATAAGTGCAAACTATTCCATTACCTTCCCAATCACTAGGCAGGCGTCTCCACCATATACTTGTACTTCAGCGGGCGCTAGCCCTTCTGTAGGCCAATACCATTCCTGTAACAGCCTAGTAAATTCAGTTCCTATAAACTCCCTTCCTCTATCTGTCATTTCAAGATGCCTAGTCACCTTCTCCCACTCCTCCTGGGCAGACTTACTAGAGGCAAATCTCCTACAACCTTGGCAATAGGTTTCCTCCTCCCCTTGGATAAGGTAGAAGATGTGAGGTAGTTTACTCATAGAGCTTATATTTTTTTATCATAGGAAGTTTGGGCAGGGGTTGTAATAGGCTTTTATTCACAGTCAGAAGGAAGATCCCCTTAGAAATCTTCTGATATAAGACCTGTGTATAGGGAACAATAAGGTTTTGCCAATACTTGGAGTCCTTCAACAATCTCTTGGACTCCTTGTACTTGGTCTTAGGCTCCTGCTCCTCAGTCTTGGGTTCCTGCAGTCTGTTCCAGCTCAGGCTTCCTTAGCTTGGTTTTTTGGCTCCTTCTGTAATTCTTGTGGCCTTTGTAATCCACTTGATCCAGTCTCTGAAGAGTCTCAGATAGCTCCCCCTTTTATAGCTCCTTGTTTCAGACCAAAAATCTCTCTTAGAACTCTGGTTTTCAAAAGCTTAAACTATCCATATTTCCTCTTTCTATAATATATTAAACTTTAGAACTTACTTCAGTCAATAAAAAGCACTGAATTTTCTGCTTCTGCTCCTCATTTTTTAGGCTTTAACTCTTAAGTTAAAGACCTCAAAACACTGATTAAACAGGCTCCATCTTGCAGCCAATCATACACCTCAATTCAATGGCTTTGCCAAAAGGTTTCCCTGGATGACTCACTCTTGATACTGGTTCAAACCCAAAGCTGTCTTGCTCCAGGTAAAAAATTGCTCCGCCTTTCAAACTGTTTTGCCGTGATTCCTGTCATGTTTCCTCTGCAAATCTTGAGCGCTTTGGCATATGTTTTTCTTAAGCAAATTGGACCCCTCAATTTTACAACGTTTCTCCATGTTTTTCTCAACGTTTTTGCAACTTTGAACCTGCTTGCTGCTCACCCTTTTGCCTCTCTTAGTTGGCCTCAGCAAAATTTTCTCTTTCACCCTTACAGTTTCTCTGTCCTGTTTCTGGCTTCTTTCTTCCTCCTTTCTGGATCAATTTCCTCTTAATAAATTTACAGTTTTAACACCCTGTAAACCATTTTTTCTCCTCTTTCTTTCTGAACATAAGGTATTTCATTATTTTTAACATATTTAGATAGAATTTAATTATTATTTAACTGCTTCTTTCTATTCATATTTCTGCTTCAAAGACACCAAAATCAGCTTTTCCAGCCTCTGCATCCAGTCTGATTAGTCCTTCCAAGTCATCTTCTGGTCCTGCACTCACATATTCTTGGTCTTTTTGCCTGTTATTCAATAATATCTCTCAGCTTATTGATTCAACCAGCAATCAGTCCATCTCAGCTTAAAAAACCGCTCCTTTCCAGTCTTAAAACAGCCTTCCAGTCCTCTACTTACAGCTTATTCTCACTAGAAACCTCCTTGGTCCTTTCTGCACAAAGAACCAGTTTGGTTTCAAAACTTTAATATGGACCAACAGTCCCTCAACTAGTTTTAACTGTGATCAAACAGTCCTTCTTACTAGTCTTCTATGCTAATCCCTTGAACCACCTTGGTTCTTTATCTTAGTCCCCGTTACCAGAACCTGTAGACCCAGGCATGGGTCTACATTGAACTGGTGTTTGACCAGGCCCTCACAAGTGGCACTCCACTTAGGTCATTCAACCATAGATCAATGTCTATGCGTTGTTTTTACTCACCCAGGTGATTAAATCTGGGCTTTCAATTGCAAAGTAATCAGCTTTACTTCCCTGAGGCCTGATCACACCAAGTTCTGCAGCTGCTTCCCTGAGCAAACTGCCTTGACAACACCTCCAAGCTAATCTATGCCCTCCAATGCTCACTTTGGGTCCCCCCAAAGCTCCCATAGGGCATAAACAAGGAAACCCTACCAGTCTTTTAGGTAGGATGCTTGCTCACAGACCTCCTGAAAGTGTATCAGGGTACGTAGAGCCCTCAGAGCTCTTCCCCTCCCTGGCAGCCCGCGCTACCCACCAGGGGTCTAAAACTTACAGCCAAAGCAGCAAACACCACTCATCAGGCTGGATTACTACCCACTACAAACAGATAAAGTTCCCTTCTGAGCTATCTCATTCTTCATCCCAAGCAGCCACAGTTCCCTGTTGGGTGAAGACCTCTAGTCAACAGCAGCCAATATCCTCTGCTGGGTGGAGACCAAAATCTTCCCCTAGTAGTCTATCCTCCTACTAGCTAGGCCTTACCTTCCCTAGTAGCCATCCTTCCCTACTAGGCCTCTACCTGTAATCAAACAGCAACATATTGTCAATCTGGATCATAGCATCTTTATTTAAAGCCAAATAAACCCTCACATGCAAAACCTCTTACATGTGGATCATCACACCAAGAGTCACCACAGTCCAAGAAGGTCCTCCATCCCCAAGCTCTATCATAGCTACAAAAGCAATGATGGCCACACTTGGTTGGACCCCAACACTTTACAAGTATTGGAGCCAGTGTTGGAGTCTGAGGATGACGTCTTGGCCACTCCTGAAGCTTCTGGGGCTGCTCAGGAAAGAGAAGGTGAAAATGAAGCACAACAAGAGCAAAATTGCCAACATGCCTCTGAGGCTAGGTTTGCTTCCTCTACCCTCAGCTGTTCCCATCTCACCTGCTCCCCAGTGAGGATCACACCTGCCCCCTCCAACATGGCTCCAACAACTTCAAGCCCGTCAACCTACCCAAGTTTGACCACAAGAGTAATGTGGCAATGTTTTTACGCCTATACCCAAGATCTAGTATGGCGCTGATAATGCCATGAGAGACTTCACAATGATCAACTTCCTGGATTCCAAGACTCAAACTATCATCTTGCTGCATCTTCCTAAGAAAGGCCGTACTTTTGCCAATGTTTCCAGAGCCCTGACAGAAGAATTTGGTAGCCAAGAAGCCCTTCTTGGTTGCAAGATGGACTTTTATGACACCAAGCTAAAGGTGGGGGAAACCCTAGAAGACTTCACTTCAAGGTTCTACCTTAAGGCTCAACCCCTGTTGTCTATGAGCGCTGTGCAGTTTATTGATGTGCAGTCAGCACTCCTCAATGCAGTACATGTCAACTGGGAACTATCTCTGGCTTTTAAGTTGGGTATATACAACACTTGCACCGTGCCAGATCTGATTTTCCTCCTACACACCTATAAGAAGGAGTTTGAAGTCCCTCTCCCTGAAGGCCGCCCCTGCCAGCAAGTTGAGTATAGACCCTGAGTGGCTGTGGAGATGCCTAAGCCTTCTGACAAGGTTGATGCTGCTCTAGCCAACAACGCTCCCCGTACTTGCTTCAAATGCAGTATGGCTGGCCACTTCTCTTGGGAATGTAAGAACACCTGCCAAAAGGTCCACCATGTAGGAATGAAGGACACTAAGAAGGACTATGCCAAGGACGCTCATATTGAGGAGGACAATAAGGACCAGTCAAAAAACTACTAAGCAGCCAGGACAAGGAGAAATCCTTGGCTGCCTTCATAATTTTGACACCCTCATCTCCCCCCATACCGCTGCCCCCCAACAAACCTGCTCAGAGGCCTGCCGCTTTATCATCTTCTGAGTTAAACCCTAAGGATGTGCCCTCTCTGATTAAATTCAACTCCCAACCAATACATGAGGATACTGAATCCAAAGGAGTTCAAGAGGACCTCCTACATTGAATCCTCACCGTTAACACTCAAACCTATCAGACTACACTTTGCCCTGAGGTGGTTATCCCACAAACAGCTTGGAGAACGGTATCCTTACCTTATGCCAAAAAACTGGCTCAACCAGGTATTGAAGTCACCCATGAGGAGGGAAGCACTGAATAACTGGCCAAGCTGCTCCGTACAGTAAATGTCTTGGCACCTCTAGAATACCTCAAGGAAGTAAGCCCAGCTGTAGGAGCTGCAATGCTACCTTCCTGGAGAATTTCAAGGGACTGAGTGTACACCAGGTCTCCAAGATTGTGAAGATCAGAGAGGAGCACCAGGATTGTACCTATGTTACCCTGGTAGTGAACAAAACCCACATATGAGCCATACTGGATACTGATGCTCCTGGAAACATTATATCCTTGCGGCTGGTCAAGAAACTAAAGCTGGCACCAGACTTAGCCTATCATGAAGGGTTCAGTACAGCTGGGCCACAGATCACTAGAGCAAAATGAGTCTATTATTCCCTCCCTCTTTGCTTTGGGAAACTGATGGTCACTGCTCCTGCTATAGTTCTGGAAAACAACAGCCATGGCATTCTTATTGGGATTAGCTTCATAGTATAGTATGGCATTGTGACCAACCATGGAGATCATACATTTGGGATTTTGGGCCACTCTGTACCCATGTTCTACCACAGCAACTGCCCTTCTGACCTGCCCTTACGCCGTCTGCACTACATCAACCTGGAGTACACAGATGAAGAGCTGCCAATCACCTATACCCTGTGTAGTAAGAAGGCTAAGGTGCTACCTCTCTCAGTTGGGGAGGCCAAAGAAATTCCTCTTCTACACCTACTGTAATGTGACTATCTCACCTGGCTCTCAGGTGATCCACAATAAAGGCCTCTAGCTGGCTCTATCAGCTGGCACTCATGGAGAAATCTTTGACATCCCTAATGCCTCCAGACTAGAGCCATGGGTTGCACCAGGCATTCTCATGCCAAGCAAGAAGGAAGTGCTCGTACTCTTGGCCAGCATGAGTCATGAAGCAATGTTTGTCTCCAAACACCAACTTCTGGCTTATATACGACTGGAAGAGCATGACAACCTGCAGGAGACCACCCCCTTTGCGGACTTCTCTGAGCTGGGCCTACCCTGTGAACAACCACTGGTACTATCAGTCATAGGTTGCAACTCTCTGTCTAGCCTCTCTGAAGAGCAAAAGAATCAGGCCATGGATCTCTTTGCTCAGTATAAGGATGTGCTTCCCAAGGATGATTATGACCTGGGCAATGCTACAGATGTTGCCCACCATATTGACACCCAAGGCAGTCCACTTATCTGCTCCAGACCTATACGGCATAGTCAAGCCAATCATGCTGTAGCAAATGAGGAGCTTCAGAAACTATTGGGGTCTGGCTTAGTGGTACCCAGTAAAAGCCCTTGGCCTCTACTCTCCTGATTGTCAAAAAGAAGGATGTAAGCAACTGAGTGGTGATTGACTACCGCCATCTGAATGCTGTCATCAAGAAGGATTCATATCCCCTCTGTTGTAACTTCAGCTGTTGGGTGGTTGATAGCTGAATTCACTTAACTAAAATACAACCTTAGTTGTTATTAAAGACTAAGCTAAGATAAGATCTTTAGTCTAATGCATATAATAAGTTATAAGTTATGTAAATCAATCTTTATTTAATAAGTCAAGAAGAGAGTTATATAGTAGGAAAGGGATTAACGAGTGCTGCAGAGCGCCAGGATCCTCTATTATTTAGCCCCATATTAACATAAAGATTGGATGATTGTTAGTTAATATGAGCTCTGAGTGCAACTTAGTTGATAAGTCAGACTAATTATCATCCAGAATGAGAGTACCATTGTACTCTAGTTTACTGAGCTTAATGGATCAATGTGTGATTACAGTGACAGCTAGTTTACAACCAATCATTTCACAACATTTACCCCACTAAACTAGACGTTACTGTAAAAGTCTATTAAATTCTTTCAGTATGGTAAACCACCAAAAAAGGAACAGGAAGCCAGTTGTACGCTACACTGATGTTTCAGAATGGAGAATCAACAAATCCAAAAGAGGAATATCCAAAATTCTGTTTGGGAACGTACATATTCACTCACCTGTTTTAGTCTCAGAAGAAGCTGAATTCACCAAGATTCTAGGCGGCAAAATAGACACAGCTTTCTATAGTTTGTACAGTACTGTCTCTTATAAACCAAATACACCTTTGAGTAGTTCTGTAGTGCAAGACTCTGGTATGCTTACATCTAGCCAACTTTCCACAATTGCTAAGAAAAGGAACCATACTCACAAGAGCAAGGCTCCTACAACTGAGACTACTGATAAGACCAATGAACCTTTACCAAGCTTGACCAATCTTCTCCAAGAGTTGAACAAAAGTGAGGTGGGCTCTACTTCTGTGGTGATCCAAGAAGATAGTCAAGGTTCTTACATCAAAATAATTGCCTTTCTTTGTTAGGAGATAATTCCCACTCTACAATTCCACAGGCCAGTAGTTATGTAGTCAACCCTTATTCTAGCTCTGGAAAACTCTTACGTGATCTCCACAAAAAGGCTTGAAGTAGGAAATAACATTCATTGACAAATCTCTAAGGTGAAACTTGTAAGGTATGCTCAGTTTTGTCTACAGGACATCTCCTTTGATGGGGTATACTTAACAGACAATCAGATCTCTTGTGCTCTCAAACTTCTTGAGCTGGTTTTTGAAGTGTGGTCCAATCCTTAGTCTGCTGTTGGCCCTGTGCCTTTGTGGCATGGTTCAGATAGTCACAAATATCAATTGCAACAAGCTATGGGTACTAAACTAGAGCTCCTTAGTTATAGTCAAGCAGGGAGTTGACAGTCCATGATGTTGGTTGGAAACTTGATGCTTAGAGGCTCCAAGGTTGTTTATCATCAGAGACTGCACCATATGCCCAAGTATATTGAGTGGCTTCTTGGAGTCATGTACTTGGTAGGAGGTAAAACACCTGAGGAATATGCCCAGCAAGAAAGTCTTCTCTGGGAATGCGTCTTGCTTGGGCTTGCCTTTCCTTATTCTATTGGTGTGAACCGTGTCAATTTCCTTCCCGTAGATTATTCTCCTTTTATTTCATTTGCATTCTGCTGGCTACCTAATGTCTGGATAATCTATGAAGCTGTTGCCAAAGTCCTCATCCAGTTGCGTCTGGGTTTAGAGGCAATAGTATCTTAATAAAGCACCAATTGCCTAAACCATACTAATCTCTCTTACTATAATATTTATCTATTATTGATGCAAAAAGGATAACAACCCATGTAATATTTTCATTAGGTTTTTCTTTTTCCAAATTTTTATCCATAAAGAAGTTTATTCTTGATCACTTGGAGCCTTGCACATGTACTGCACGTGGACTCAAGTGATCAGTTGTCCAGTTTCCAGATCCTTGAGCGTGTAGCTATCTACTCCCACTTTCTGGACTACCTTGACCGGACCTTGCCATAGTGAGGCAAGTTTACTTTTGCAACCATACCCTTGGTTGCTGTAGAAGTATACCAAACTTCCTATCTTGTATGCAGGGAGGGCTGGCCAAGTTTTTACCGCACAATCCATATCTTTCTCCTTTGTTGCCAAATTGGTAGAATACGCCTCAGACTGTAACTTGACTAGCTTCTGTGCTAGTCTCTTCAAATAAGCATTGGGGGTAAGGGGATTGTTAGTTTTAACTAAACTGTAAAGGTGTGGCAGGAGACTTGGCTGTCAACCATAAAGAAGCTGAAAAGGACTTTTCCTGTAGCCCTGTGGAACCCTATGTTGTATGCAAAGGTAGCTTCTGGAAGATATGTATCCCATTCTGTTTCATGCTGGTGACTAAGCTTCCTTAAGATCTGTACAAGACTTACATTTGTTCTCTCTACCATTCCATTTGTTTGGGGATGATATGGTATTGACAGAGTACCACAAATACCCATAAGTTTTTTTCAGTCTGGGTATCATATATCCTGTGAAATTGGTCCCATTATCTGTTAGCAATGTCTGGGGGCAGCCATATTTGTAGAGTATGTTCTCTAGAATGAACTTGGCTGTGGTAAGCACCAACTGATTAGGTTTTGCTTTTGTTTCTACCCATTTTTTAAACTGATCCACTGCTAAAATTATGAGCTTGTTTTTGCTAGCAGTCAGTGGAAGGGGACCTACTACATCTATAGCAATGGTATGAAATGCAAAGCCAGATCAAATTAACTGGTGCTGATAGCGCAAGAACTTTGATTGCTCTATTGTACAGTCATGGCAAGCAGCCAGGGTTTCTGCTACATCCAAGTGCATACCTTCCCAGTAGCAATGCTGCTGTAGAAAATTGAGGGTCTTATGAATACCACCATGGTCCACAGTACAATGTGCTGATACTATTGCGTTTTTACGTAAGGATGGACAACTGTATGATAACTACTTACCTTTATACAACTTAAAAAGCTGATTATCCTTGACACAGGTGTCTACCACACTAGCCTTCAGAATTTTCTGAATCTTGAGCGGCTCCTCCCCCCACATAGAAGGTTTCAGCATCAGTTTATCATAAATTTTATCTGATGCTGAGGAAATCAAGGCTATGGTAGGGAGGTGTGAAAGACAATCTGCGTTCTGATGCATAGCACCAGCGCAATGGATTATCTTGTAGTCGTAAGCTTGTAGCTTAATAGCCCATTGTGCCAGTTGTCCTTCAGGGTCCTTCAGGGTTTTTAACCATTTGAGTGAGGCATGATCAGTTACCACCGTAAAGTGTACTCTGTGGAGGTTCACTCTAAATTGTTGACAGGCATAAATGACTGCTAGGCATTCCCTCTCAGTGACTGTGTAATTCTGTTCATGACTATTGAGTGTACAGGAACACTACCCTACAGGATGGTCTTGGTTGTTGTTGTCCAACTGGGAAAGAACAGCACTAATTGCTGTCAAACTGGCATATGTCTTCATAATGAAAGGACAATTAAAGTTAGGGTAGGAGAGTACTGGCTCTGTCACTAGTGTGGCCTTCAAGTCCTCAAAGGCTTTCTTGCATCCTTAAGTCCATGAGAACTCAACATCATTTTTCAACAAGTGGAATAGTGGTCCTCCTAGACCTGCAAAGTTTGGTATAAACTGTCTATAGTAACTAATCCTTCCTGAAAACACCTGAACATTTCTTTTGTTGGAAGGCGTTTGTATGTGTGTGATAGCTTTGATTTTAGCAGGAACAGGCCGTAAACCATCTTTGCTGATGATATAACCAAGGAATTCCAAATATTTCTTAAAGAAGTTACACTTCCTTGGTTTTAGCTTAAGGTTGGCAGCAATAAGACATTGAAACACAGTCTCCAGATGTTCCAATTGTTGACCAAAAGTTTGTGAAAAGACATTAATGTTGTCAAGGTGAACCAGAACACAAGTCAACTTAAGGTCTCCCATCACGGTATCCATGGCTTGTTGGAAAGTTGCGGGAGCGTTTGCAAGTCCTTGTGGTATCCTAGTAGGCTGGAAAAGCCCTTGTTCTGTAATGATGGCGCACTTTTCCTGATCTGATGCTAGAAGGTCAATTTTCCAGTATCCACTGATCAGATCCATTGAACTGAAGTACTTTGCGCCACCCAACTTGTCTAATGTGTCATTAATACATGGCAATGTGTAAGAATCCTTTTTTGTGACGGAGTTCAACTTGCGGTAGTCCATTATCACACAATTAGACCTGTCCTTCTTCTTTACAATCAAAAGTGGCGAGGACCAAGGACTCTTGCTGGGAACTAAAAGGCCAGATGAAATTAGCTTCTGTAGCTCTTCATTGACAATGGCTTGGTTGGTCAAGCTGCGTCTTATTGGCCTGGAGCTTATAGGGGCAGTACCTTGTGTATCCAATACATGTTCAACCTCAAGAACTTTCCCTAGGTCCTGGTCATTCTCTGCAAAGACGTCCTTATATTTATTGAAGAGGAGTATGGCTTGGTCCTTCTGGTCTTCTGTTAGTCCATTTAGGGAATCATGCAGAATTAGCAACAGAACGCTCGGTTGGTTGCACAGTAGCACAAATTTGCTAAATTCACCAAAAGGGATGACATCCATAAGGCTAGAGTTTTCCTCCAACTTCATGTAGCCCATAAGCTGGTGTTTCTTCACCTTCAATGATTTATCAGAAAGATTCCCAAAAAGTACCAGAATCTCTTCCAAAGATGGCATGACAATCCCAGATAAAATCCATGGTTCCAATTGTGAACCATTGTGGAGTCCAGATGCTTCATCATGCATTCCTTTAGGGAAACTGAGGCTTAGGCCTGTATTATATATCACTTGAGAACCAATTGGGATGGAGAATTTGCTAGAGGAATATAACAGAATCCCATTTGTACTCTTTAGTGGCCAGAGATAAAACCTTGATTTTGCGCTGACACAAGGTGTACACTACTGGCATATCTCCATTGGCATATTCCATATTAATATAATGAACCTTTTTTTAGGGAGGTCTCTTGGTCTGTTGCTGTGATAAAAAATTGGTACATAGTGGCCTAAAATGCTTAAGGTACTATCCTGATGGTTGATAATAGTCTCATAGGTTATCATGAAGCTTGTTCTAATTAAGATATCATGGCTTTCATTGCGCAGCACTATTTCTGGAGCTGTTACCACCAATTTACCAAAAAAAAGTGGTAAGGATGAATAGGCTCCTAATGTCTTTGTCTTATCAGGTCCTGCAGTTCCAAATTCCTTGTTGTAGTCCAGATCAGGCGCAAGTTTCAGCTTCTTGACTAGCCTGGTTGACATAATGTTCCCAGGAGCTCCAGAGTCCAGAATTGCTCTTACCCAAAGTTTATGAGCCACTAGTTCAATGTATGTGCAGTTGTGTTGTTCCCCATAACAAGGACATGTAATTTTAATAACCTTGTGAATGTCTAAACCCTTAAACTGAGCAAGAAACAACTCTAGCGCAGTTGTTAGATCAGGCTTCAGGGATTTCAGGATATCCAAGTTTGTGGAGACTTGTACCAACCTCAATAGTTGAGACAACTTTTTAACACTGTCACTCTTGTGGGTGACCTCATTGTATGGCATAGAAAGTTGTTCAGCGTAAGGTATAGAGATAGTATCAACAGCTTCTTTGGAAGATAGGCTTTCTGTACAAATTACTTGCTTCCTTGTGACTGCATTGACGGCTAAAACTCTATGGAGCAAGTCTTCATTTATTTCTTCTTTATCAGGCAAGTATATCTTGGGGAAGGCTTCTTTGTCCAGCAGGCAGCCGTTGCAATCAGGTGTCAGGGATCCACTCATTGGGAAGTCTCTCTCTAATTGAATGAAGGAGAGCTCCCAAGTTGAATTTGACTAGAGTGAAACCAACTGGGATCCCTATCATTAACATGTGTAGAAGGTGACCAAATAGGCAGAATCTTCCCAAGAAGGGAGTGAAGTGGTTGAGGAGATAATAGAAGCTAGTGTACCCCAAGACCAACCAGGGGGCCTTGGAGTGGATGATAGGTGGGAATCATGCTGTTTCTACGTAAGGGGCATGTTGTTGACGTGGTCCAAAAAGATACAAAATTGAGTCTTCTGATTTGTCAGTAGGAGTTAGTTCAGGGGTTTTGAAGTTAACATTGGTTTGCCCATAACTGATTAACATGCAAAAAGTCCATACAAGGAAGATGAACTTCATGTTGTTGGAGGGGAACCTTTACAATTTACTAATCAAGTGTTTAGCGTTGAAAATATAGATTTATTGATTGATAGGAATAAGAGAAATTGTTGGAGCAATTAGCTCAAGGGAAAATATTCAGTTTAAATACTGAATTAAATTGGGAAATGGATCATAGAGTTTACCAGGCAAACCTGCAAGTGTAGGGTAGAAGTATTGCTTTGCAGGCCTGCAGCAAGCTGCAGCCTGCAATACAAGAAGAGGCAGGTTAGGATATTGCATTGCAGTATTGTACCTCACTTTGGTTGGGGATGGTATCTGGAGCTGGATGTGAAGTATTGCTGTGGCTTGGGTAGTTTTCTGGGTTTGATTGGCTTCCTGGGTCCCTGAATGTCTGGTTTGGACAGTTTTCACATTTATTTTTATATTGATTGGCTGTATAATGATTTTTGGAGCCAAAATTCAATGCTGAATTGTTAATGTTGTTGTAATAGTTGTTTGAAGCCTTAATTCCAATTTTAAAGTGGAATTTATATGTTGTTCTTGTATTTCACGCTTGCTTTTGCTTTTGTACTTGTTTTTGCTTAAAACACATTTGTTTATCAATTTCAAATGTGTTTTTGAATCAATTAAATTAATTGTTTTGTTAACAACCTTAGTTTTTAAATCTGCATCTAACAATGCAGTTTTCAGATTTTGGGATTTATCCAGATTTCTTGTGTTTGTTCTAATATTTGTGTAAGGTATGGAATTCCTTACATCAGGGATGCCGGGGTCCAGGTCAATAGGTGGAGAGGGTTGGTTACTACTAGTAGTCAGGGTTTTCTCCTCAACCTGACTTCTTAGCAGTTTTTTGACTCCTAACCATCTTTTTCTCTGTCCTTGTCTTTCTCTTTGTCCCCTAGCTTGTCTTCTTTGCTGTCTTCCTGGACCAAGTGGCAGACATTAGCCTTGGGCTGCTTGCAATCCCAAGAGAGATGTCCCAACTGCCCACACTTGTAACATGTGTGGGTGTTTGCCGTGTTGTTGACTGGGGGATTAGCTACAGTTGGGTCATTATTTGTTAGATTAATCTGTTTCCTATTAACTGTGCTACTTAAAACTTTAAAATTTTGTTTTAATTTTCTTATCAATAAATTTAAATAATTACAACAATTTTATCAAAATAAATCTTATTTAATCCTTATAATATAAAAACCTATATTAAATTAATTATTTTCTACTTACAGCTAAATTAAACTGTATTAAAAGCTAGTAACAATCTTATTTCATATACCATTATTTCTTGAAAGCTGATTAGTACAAAATGACATCATTCTAAAAAGAGCAACCTAAAAATACAATAAAAACTGATATGATGCTTTTTGTTGGAAATCAAATTGTTGCCTAAAATCTTAGCTTTTTTAAAATATTTAATTTAAAATATAATAATTTTTGAATCCCTCTTTTTAAAAAGAGGGCAGATAGCTTTTTTGCATATTTAATAAATATTAAATAATTTTGGATTTTTTAAAAAAAAATCTAGTAAAAAGTCAAAAAAAAACTAAAACTAAAATTAAAACTGAACTTTTATTGAAATTTCAGTGATCTCATTTAGCATAAGTAATTTATTCTTAAGTTAGATTTTATAGAAAATATATAATAAGAACTTATAAGAGAGTAAAAGTTTTTCTTTTCAAAATTTTAAGTATTTAATATTAATAAAATAGCTTTATACAACTATTTAATAAAATTATATTTTTTATACTGTATGCTAGAGATAATATGTATAAAAAATTCAACCATAAAAAAGAATGTAACAAAATCTTGCTTTATTAAATTAAATTTTATAAAGGTTAAAATTTATTTAAACTAAATGGAAAATGATCTTAGTCATTGTATCTATAAAAATAAGATACAAATTTAATTATACAAGCAAATATTTATATGTGATTAGAAAAACAATTTTGTTTTGATAGATTTAAAATATATAAAGTTCATTTTTAAGAACTGTTAAAGGTTATAATAAACTTGAGTTTATTTAAAAAAAGGTTTTTGAGTTGGTTACTAAAAGTAAGCTAAATAATGATTTATACTTTAAATTTAGTTTATTGATTAAAATATCATACTTTAAGAGTTAATTAGCATATTTTATTTCAAATAATAATTTTATAAGCTTACATTCAAAGCCACTTCAAGATACTAAATTGGTATTGAAATATAAAGTTGCAGCACAATTCCGAAAGCTGAGATTAAGGGCTTTCTAATGATACTAGTTTGAGCGAGATTGAAGTACTATTCCCGGAAATATCAACAGTTAACCAGAATATAAAAAGGGGTAAATAAACAATGATATCAGACTTCAGGGGTGATATTGATAAATTAAGGAGATCAGTTGGGGGTCAGTTGGGGATTTATGCCTGTAGTGCAAAAGCTCAGCTAATATGGTATTTAAACAGCTCAACTTTATAGAAATTTACTTTACAATCTACACCTTTACTCCTCTCTGATAACTGCACATCTATTTCCAAGCAAGAACTGCCTGAACCAAGCCAAGGAACCCAACCACTATTATTATGGAACCTATCAAGTTTGCACCTCAGATGACACCCTTCTTCTCACTGAGGGCTTCTACTAAGAGAGAAAGAATCTCTATGCTTAAACAAGCATTCCTTTTTACTGCTGGCAGTGATCTTAACAGCTTTGTTGAGCATTTCTTATTAAAAACAGAGTTTGGAAAAAGTTCCTTCTTACCTGTCATACAAAATTCTAAGACAGATGATTTCCTTAACAACCTAAAGGAATTGATGTCAGAGTCCCCTGCCAAGCACCTTCCTTCCCTAAGAGGATTGGTTACATCAAGCTACAGTCTGAAAGAGCTTTGGGATTGTGGATTTAAAATGACAAAAAATGAGTATTCATGATCTAAAAAAATAAAAAATGCTAAAAAAGCATCATTAAATTCAAAAAAAGGAAAAAATGATTCAGTAAAGAAAGAAAACATAAAAAATATTTTAAAACATATATTAAAAAATTCATTTACAACTAGCCAATTCACTAAAAATCCCCTGGATTGATTTATGAAGAATTACAAAAAGAGTTGAGTGAATACTCAACTAAAATAAAATACTCATTATTGAAAACAAAAAAAGAAATTTACGAAGATATGAAAATAAAAAACAATATTTCTATTTCACATTCCACTTTTTATAAGCTTATTCCTAATAATATAAATAAAAGCAAAAAGCAAACTGATATGTGTAACATTTGTAACTTAAAAAAGTCATTAGAAATGAAGAAAAAGGATTTGAGTATAAAGAAGTTGCCATTGCCTAAATCTATTAAAGAAAATTTGGAATCTATTGACCTACATGAAAATTTTTATAAGCATCAAAATAAAGAATATATTAGTGATATAAATAATCTTGATAATAATTCATGTGTTTTAGTAATAGACTATAAAGAAAACTTTAAAATAGGTGGGGGTCCTATAGAGACAAGTAATTGTTTTTATTAGAAAATACCTATTTCTTTATTAGGATTTGCAATTGCTTTTAAAGAAAATGAGAAAATTAAATATGAGTATCATGACTTTTTATCTGAAATTTTATCTCATGACTCTTTGTTTTCAGGTCAGTGTTTGATAAGTCTGCTTAAAAATAATAAATTTAAGAATATTAAGAATATTAAAGTTTGGACTGATAATGGTAATCATTTCAGATCTTATGAATTCTTATATTATCTTTTTAAAGAGGTACCTAAAATTATAAAAGGAACAATTAAGTTTAATAAATTTGTTGAGTGTCATGGCAAAAGTATTGTTGATGGTCATTTTGGTGTATTATCTAAAATATTTAAACAAAAGGAAAATGAGATGTATATAAAAAATATAAATGATCTCAAAATGGTTTTTGAGAGAGAGGAAGAAAGAAAGGGTCTATATGAGACACTTGTAAATAATTCAGATGTTTCCCAAAAAATCTTTTTTCACATCTACAATAGAAAATCTAGGCCTAAAAAAAGCTGGCTTGAAGTCAAAGCATTTTATGTTAATCTTTCATATTTAATGAAAGATGGTGAGCTGTATGTTTCACCTTTGACATTTGAGGATGTTAAGGAGTACTCCAAAATAAATTATTGTGCAAAGTTCTGCACAGATGACAGAGAAAAAAGAGAGCTGATACTACTAAAGTATTAGTAGGACATGTTCATGAAGTTGGACGCATAACAAAAACTTATATTTCACATAGGGTAAATAGTCTTTTAAATACAACAACTTTTTTTCTAAAAATAACTAAGAAATTAATTATATGAGCCAAATATAGGGTAATAGCAATTATAGCTTTGGGGCTGCTATTACTCTCCCATGCAACTCATATATTTAATTCTTGGCTTATTAAAATAGAAAAAAGGGTTTTAGCAAAAAATACAGCTAATAGAAATAAGATTTATTTCTATTATTTGTATATTTTACACTATTAAACTTTTCTTCAGTAAAATAAGCATTATACTAATGTTCAAAAAACATAAGTTTATGACTTAAATGATACCAAAGAAGTTAAAAGGCTTTGAAATGCTTAAGCTGGCGCCTTGGCTTAATCTAACAAATAATGACCCAGTTGTTGGTTTCTTTGATGAGTCCCTCTCCCAAGTCTTGCCCTTGGAATCCGTAGAAGAGAACAAAGTGGCTTTCTTATAGTCAGGAAAGGGAACCTCAAACTTCTCCTTAAAGGATCCCAAATGACGCATAAGTTCAGGGACTGTTCTTGCACCATAGATTCCTGATTTGAGCGTAATGAATAGTTCTCTATTGGGACGTACATAGTTTAGAAGTTCTCCTTTTACGTCAACAAAAGTGGCAGCTCCCATGGAGACTAGGGTCTGTGCTTCAAAATAGAAGCGCTCTGAGAAATCCATTAGGCTTTCCCCCTTCTTTATCCTCCCTTCTGTAAACTCCACTTTTTGGCAGAATAAAGCCTCTTTGCTACCAAACTCCACAATAAGGGCCCTGGATATGTTTTCTTAAGTTTAGCCTTGTTCTGGAAGTCTTGGCATTATTATTGTTTGGGTCTCCAAATCCAAGCAATTAAAAATGGCCGCATTCTTCATGGCGTCATCAGCCTCATACATAGAGTTGTTATATAACTAAAGAAAAATGTGGACATTGGCTTTTTTATCAAACTTTGGCAGATTTTTTGGCTTAAAGTTCTGGATAACACAAGAAGTGCTAAAATTATAGCTTCTTCTGGGCAGAGGTGAGGTATTTCTCTGGTTTGAGGCGCAGAGTTGTGCTTCAGAAGTTGCATATCTGGTGTTGTTGCTGGTCCTGGAAGTTGAAGCAGCAGCCCCAGGAAGAGGTGTTTTGCTTCTATCTAGAACCGTTTCTGCTACATAGACCTTCCTCATTGTACAGCCTATGTTGCCTTCATTGCTCTCATAGCTATGGAAGGAGTGACAGTCTTCTGACATTCCCTGGCTGGCAGTGGACAAGACACTTGGACTTCTTCTTGTGGTTGTCTGTGGCCCTGGTTCCAACACAGTCTGGCTGGCGTACACCTGAAGTAGCTGCTCTACTTGCCCTTGTAGGTGCAGAATATTGCTATGTTGCAATTGTACTTCTTGAGCCAGGTCTTTTATTGTACAGTTTGCTATGTACAGTTTGTCTTCAAGCTTCTCAATATGTGATTCCTGTTTTTCAAACAACATGTTGCTCTTTTCTTGCATAGCCCAATGACTATTACTTAATCTTTCCAGATTATCATGATTTTCTTCCGTGCAGCCGTGATTGTGGTCAATCAGTTTTGGAAACTTTGGAAATTCCATGTTAAAATGGTTGCAGTTGGAAAGGGATTGCCAAAGGCCCTTTTCAATCTCACTGACATGTTCAGAAAGCTCCTCCATGTCCCGCTGGACAATGGCAGTGGATTCCTTGTTACCTTTGGAAGAAACCCCATCCTTGATCATTCTTACAGAGCAGCAGAGTAACTTGACCTTGTTGCATAGATAGCAGAAGGTGGCTTCTGCCCCTTTTACGTGGTGAGTGACTGTGCCAAGCCAATTGTTGTCCAGCCCTTTGTGTTCAAGCATGGTAACAATAATCATGACCACATAGTTTGTCAGGAATTCCTCCAGCTGTGCTGACCAATTTGCAGTGAAGTTTTGGTGGTCAGCCAAGCTGTTTAGTTGATGACTGATGTTGTTCATGGAGCCCGTAAGTTCATTGTACAGGCAACAGAGGAAAGCCTGCTGATTGTTTATCAAGTTTACCTGATGCAAGATAAGGGACAGTTGATAGCCCAAGTGGGTCCAGTTGTGGCAAATGGCAGGATGTGCAAAGCTATGGATATACTCCTTGGCTTGTTTGATTGTTTTCATCTGCAATCAAAGCTAATTAGGAGTTATTCCTGTAAAGTTACAGAACTTCTCTTTAGCTGTTATGCCTTAAGATGGCAGTACAGCAAGCTTCTTGTATGCTTCCCCATTTTGGTATGCACCACGGTCCATGCTACTGATGGCTTGCTCCAGCTGCTGCTGGGTAGGCTACACGTTTAAGTCCACTTCAAGTGGCACTGGGACGTTGAGGTGCAGAGAGGACTGATCCTCTATCAGACAGGGATGCTGTATATCAGTCATAAGCTGACCAAAAGCCACAAATTTGTTAGGCAGACCATCCCTTGTTCCAGCAAGGCAATTGATCTCTGTGAAGAGCCCATTGGGGTGGTCCTGGAGATGAAAAAGGAAGGCAGGGAGAAGGTTATCTCTATCATCTTCCCACACAAAAGACAAGTCCCCAGCAGGGCAACAAGTACCATTGGACAGATGCATGCTAGAGTGAGCACCAAATATTGTAACTTCAGCTGTTGGGTGGTTGGTAGCTGTTTTCACTTAACTCAAATATGACCTTAGTTGTTATTAAAGACTAAGCTAAGATAAGTTCTTTAGCATAATGTGTATAATAATTTATAAGTTATGTAAATTGATCTTTATTTAATAAGTCAAGAAGAGAGTTATATAGTAGTAAAGGGATTAACAAGTGCTGCAGAGTGCCAGGATTCTCTATCTACAGCCCAGTTTCCTCTATTACTTAGCCCCATATTAGCATAATGATTGTATGATTGTTAGTTAATATGAACTCTGAGTGCAACTTAGTTGATCAGTTAGACTAATTATCATCCAGAACAAGAATACCATTGCACTCTAGTTCACTGAGCTTAATGGATCAATGTGTGATTACAGTGGCAGCTAGTTTACAACCAATCATTTCACAACATCCTCCCTTGCATTGACAATACCTTGGACCACCTAGGTGGCACCAAGTTCTTCAGTGCCATGGATCTTATAAGTGGGTACTGATAGATTGATCTACCCCCCACTTATCAAGAGAAATATGCAATTATCACTGATCAAGGGCTATTCCAACCCACAATGATGCCCCAAGGTCTGTCCAATTCCCTGGCTATCTTTCAACGAGCTATGTATGCAGTGATGGGTGACCTCAAACTCACCAGTGTCCTGGTCTATCTGGATGTCATTAATGTGTTCTCCCAAATCTTTAATGATCATCTGCAGCACTTGAAGGAAGTCTTCCAGAGGTTAATTGCAGCTAATCTCAAGCTCAAGTCATGCAAGTGCAACTTATTCAAGGAGCATCTTGAGTTCTTGGGGTTCATCATTAGTCAAGATGGACTCCAGTCTGTGCCTCTGAAGGTGGAAGCCATTGAGAAAATTTAGAGCCCAGCCAATAAGAGGGATATGCAGGTCTTCCTGGGGATGATTGGGTACTACCATTGTTTCATCCCTAACTTTGCATCCCTGGGCAACCTCCTCTTTCAGCTTCTCCGTGCTGATAAGGAATTCTTCTGGAGCCCAGTGTGTCAATCTGCCTTCAATGCTCTCAAGGGAGCACTGACTGCAGCTCCTGTGCTATCTTACCCTGACTTTGCCAAGCTATTTGTGGTTCATACAGATGCTAGCCTGACTACAATTGGGGTTTCTTCTCTCAACTGGACTCTGGAGGACTCAAACACCCTGTTGGATACTGCTTGTGTACGCTTAATGTTCACAAGAGGAACTACAATTTCACCAAATGTAAGTGTCTGGCTGTGATATACTCCTATCAAAAGTTCAGAGTGTATCTCCATGGGGTACATTTCACAGTTGTAACAGATCATGCCTCCCTACAATGGCTGAAGACCCTCAAGGATCCCAAAGGGCATCTGGCACGTTGGGCCATTAAACTCCAGGCCTACAACTACAAAATCATTCATTGAGTCAGAGCAGCCCATCAGAATGCTGAATGTCTCTCCTGTCTTCCTACTGTTGCCTTAATATTCCCCATGGCTGACATTCTCTATGACAATATTATGGAGGATCCTTCTTTGTGGGGGGAGGAGCCAGTAGAGATACAGAGGGCTCTCAAGAAGTTAGCTGTTGATACCAAGGTCTCTAAGGGACAACTCCTGAAGCTTTGTGGAGACTCTTGGCTACCTTATATATGCCCATCCCTACACATGGACTCAGTGGTGGCCGCTCGCAAGACTACTAGTCATGGTGATATGCAGAAGAACTTAGCCCTGCTAAAGCAGAACTGCTTCTGGGAAAAATACACACTGATGTAGTAGATACACTAGCCATCTTTCATGACTGCAAAATCAAGAGAACTAAAGTTGCCAAGCTCTAACACAGACTTGTACGCCCTGGGTTTGCCTTCCACACAGTAGCCATTGACGTAGTGAAACCCTTGCCAGTTACTAACAGTTGCAACAAGTTCATCATTGGAGCTATTGATCATCTGACTAAATGGGTAGAGGCCAAGGCAATTCCCAACTAATCTGCACTGGTTACAGCCACATTCATTCTAGAGAATATCATATACAAACATGGTTGCCCCCAGATTCTGCTGACAGAAAATGGTACCAATTTCACCAGTCATATCATCCCCTGCCTCAACCAACTGATGGGAATCTATGGGACGCTATCCACCCCTTATAATCCACAGAAAATGGAATGTTAGAGCACACTAATGAGAGCCTGGTCTAGATACTACAGAAGCTCAGTCACCAACATGAGACTGAATGGGATAACTTCCTGCCTGTGACCACTTTTGCATATAAAATTGGGTACCATTGTGCCACTGGCAAGCCACCCTTCCAACTGCTCTATGGCCAGCAACCAGGGCTTCCCCCTTTACTAAATTCCTTGGTAAAGCCCAGACTGTTTGTGTCCCCAGAGGCATACCTCAACAAGCTTTTTCAAACCCTTATTTGCTTGCAATCAGAGGCCTACACTGTAAACTTAAACCATAAGTTGCAGGACCTAGAACAAGCTGCATCCAAACACCCCGCCCTACCCACCTACCTAGTAGGAGACTCAGTCTACTTCTTCAGCAATAGAGGGTACAGGTATGAGTCCAAACTTTCTTCCCTTTGGCAAGGCCCAGTTCAAGTTATCCAGAAGACTGAACCCAGCTCCTACACCTTTAAGGAGCCCCATTCTGGGTAATTGATCACTAGAGTACACACTCAGTATATGAGTGCTGCTCCTAGTGACCAAGAGTAAGCTCCAATGAGAACAACAACCCAAAAAACAAAAGCCTAATTGATAAATTCCATGGGTTGTTGTCCTTTTTGCAATAGTGACACACCAAAGTATGAGGAATAAGAATGAAATAACCAGGTGTTTATTGAAGAATGACAAAACTCTTCCAGTACTGCACCAACTGTTCAGCTACCTGAATGACAGCCAGGAAATACAACTGGTTGCCTACAGATCCACAAAGCTAATGACCAAGTATTGGGCAACAAACCCCCACCATTCAAGAGATGCAATTGAACACAATTTTCACAGGAATGACTGTTCACCATAGCTGCCATCTTGAGACACCAAGCCTTTTTAATCCTGTTGTCTAATCCAGTGGAGGAAAATGTTGCAGATCCTGAATGGATTAGACAATAAGACATCCACTTAGGGATTGAGCAACAGAACAATCACTCAATTGCCTTATCTCAACATAGTTTTAGCAGGGTCAATTACGTTAAAAACACCTTAAAAACAGGTGTTTGAAGCGCCTTTCAAATGTGCATCAGGTGTGGGCTTACTTCCAAGGTTATAAATAGGAAAACATAAATATTGCCACTTGCCTCCATTAGGCAAGGCACATGAAACAGGTTGTTTTCTTGAGCAGCTCTTTCTAATATGCCTTTCCACTCTCCTCCTTTTGGAAAGTCCTTCTGTCTGTGCCTCCTTTCTCCTGGTGGAATTTCCCTTGCCGCTTACTATATAGCTGCAGCACTATCTAAATAAATACAATTTTTGTCATTATATCCTTATATCTTTCTGTCCTACCAAAGGCTGTCACTATACCAACTACAGGTATAGTATTAACAGTTAGGATCCTGACTAACTAATTGTAAAAAATAGCACTCTATACTGCTACAAATACAACATAGGATATAATGCCTATAAACGTGCAAAGTTCACTTTTATTTTGCGGTGCTGGCATGTTGGTTATGGCTTGTATCTTTTCTGGGTCTGGCTTCACTCCATTCTTGCTGATAATGTGGCCTAAAAATGGGAGTTCTGTTGAGAAGAAGTCACATTTTGAGGGCTTAGCTATAAGTTGGTTATCTTGAAGGGTGTGTAGGACCAGGCTGTCAGGCCCAGAAAGCCCTGTACAATCAGATGGCTATCCTAGAGGCAAAACCCCCAAAGCTTGTGAACCCCTACCAAGTATCTCCCAGAGCAAGAAACCCCCTTTTGACTAACAAATGTCCCAGGATTTGAGAGGCACACAAGCCTCAAATCCCTGGCTTCAATTCTATTAACAAATTTGGGCCTCTCAACTATCAGAAAATGGTATATCAGGGGCGCAATTGTTTGATTGCACAATCAGGCGCTCAATCACTTGCAGGATCTATAAATAACTGTGGCACCTCAGCATGCTGCATTTCAAGAAAGGTTCATTTTATACCAACCAATGAGCACCCACCTTCTGGTCCAAGTACACAAATTACAGTGAAAATTGCAAGTTTAACTGCAATTGATGCCATCAGTTCTCTGGTGGCACTAAAAGCCTCAAAATTACCAGTAAGCATAAATAGTGAAGAGAAGAAGCTCTCCTTACTGTTAAAATCTTAATAAAGAGAGTTTATGCCCAGAAATCATTACAGTAGTTTTAAAAGCTATGGCAACAACCAAAAATACCTCAGATTTAAACAAAATGATTTCAGATTCAAACAAAATCCAACTTTCAGGTTAAAATATACACTCTGTTAACAGGGTTTATTGGCGTTAATGGGCAAAATGGGTCAACACAGCAACAAAGTACTCACACACAAAGCAAAACCATTCAAAATATAATCCAAAATACATGGATCCACAAACAAAATGGTGTGAGTTGACTTTTGGTGTACATATGTTTACTATGTGAATTGGTGATAAAATACACCCAAGCAAGGTGTGTCAAAACTCAATCCAAAAACAAAACACAATAGCAACTCACTATGTAAACAAAATCACTCAATCAGTTTGTGCAATGGGTTGTAATCAAGAATGATACCAAGGTATCTAAAATAAGACACAATACCTGAAACAAATTTTTTAAAAATATTGTGTTGGGTGCTTAATTTGGCTTAAAATATGGGAAAATGGGTGGAAATTATTTTGGGTATTCTAAAATGGGCATTATAAAACCAAAAACAACTAACTAAGAAATAAATAATCTATAATTGGGATATTGAGTGGGAAAAAATATTAATTGAATATCCATAAATAGATAAAAGCAAAAATTAAAAATAGGTAGTAACTTAATTAAGTTTTATTTAATATTCTATTAAATTCTCAAAATGGAAGGAACACAGCAACAGAATAACAATGCACCTGTTGTGCGCTGCAGTTGCAGTTGCCCCTGCGGGTCAAAGAATAGACTTAGTACAACACAAGTGCCTACTCAGGAGGGAGGCAGGAGAGAAGAGTTCTATAGTGACGCTCCACTGACACAGCCAGTTCAAGGAGCACAAGCTGCTAGGGTGCAGAGCATTAACCCTTAGGTTCCAAAGCTGACCCAGAAGCCCACCAAAGTCACCACTACCAAAACAGTTAGAAACAAGGAGGTAGAACTTACTTTGTATGTGTTTGACATTGTGTACTGGCAAGAGTTGGTCCCGTTGGCCATGCTGGAGAAGGTGAAGCCTGTACTTGATACTAGATACAAGCCCTATGTCAGTGATGGCAATCAGGAGGAGGACAAGGAGCCCCAGTTCTACCAAACTGAGGAGAACAGCTGGTGTTAAAAAAAGTTACTGCTTTTTACACCAAGGTGCTCATGCCCTGTGTTGTGCCCAACACCAACAAGCCAATCCCCGCCGCTAAAAAGCCTGCTCACAAGCGCATTCCTGACATTAAGCACATTATCTTTCTCCGGCTCATGCGGGAATCTGGTGATTATAAGGTGGCTGTGGCTCTTGTTGGGGTGGATCCCAAGTGCGCCTTGAAGACCTCCAACAAGTTTATTGATACTGGCCAAGTCCTTGCCGCAGAGAAATCCTTGCGTGGTTCAACCATGCTCACCAAGGAGCACAAATGGACAATCTGCCAGTGGATAACCCAAGATTGCCATCTTGAACTGGCAAATATACAGGCCATGGTCAAGTCTGCTTTTGGGATCAAGGCCTCAATTTCCTTCTATTATCATTTGGTCAAAGGAATGCACTTTTCCTGGAAAAAGCTTGGGGTATCCCCCTACAATTGGAACAGCCCAGCCAATATTGAGACCCAAAAAAATTATGCTGAGGCGTACACTGCCCTCAAAGCCAAGGGGACAGTGAAATTCTATTATATTGACAAATCAGTATTTTTCTTGTTGATGCGCAATGAGTATGGGTATGTCCCCAAAGGCTCCAATGGCGGGATGGCTTGGCGTGCTGAAGTCTGCGCCATAGCATACTCAATGGTGGCTCTCCTTGGTCCAAAGGGGGTCAAGCTGTACCAAATGATATTGGGATCTCACAATAGCCGGACCTTTCTATCATTTCTTCAATTGGTCCAGGAGCACCTGAGGTGCACAAGCCTGGGCTTCACCAACATAATTGTATTGGACAATGTTGGTCTTCACAAGGTGGCAGATATTCTTGAAGAATTTCCATCAATTGACACCAGCATTGCAGTGGCCCCCCAGCAATTGGCCACAGCAAATTTGCGCCTTCTCTTCCTCCCTGCCTATTTGCTCTTTCTAGATCCCATTAAGGAAGTCTTTGGGTGGCTCAAGCAAGTTGTCAAGCAAGGAACCCCAACACGGACAAGGGCCTGTTTGATTTGCTGCAGGCCGGGATCCATACCCTCCCAGCTGAGACTGTGGCCAAATTCTATGGCCACACTGATTTATTCATCCCCGCGTGCCTAGCCAGACAGCCAATTAATTAAAGGCTTAGTGTGTCCAACTTTTTTTATATTCTCTTATTTACTATTCAAGATTTATTAATTATCATTTTATATTTAGATCTTTCCACGCCTGCAATCACATTCAGAAGATCCATCAATAGATGTAAGTAATTTATTTATTTTATTATATATTTTTTTTATTATGCCATCTGAGGTAATCTCAAACGCTCAATACTGGATTACACAAATAGATTTAAATCACTTTTGTCAAATAAATATAAAATAGACTTATAAAAATTAAACGTAAATTGTAAGGTTGAAATTTATTTTATTACTGTATTATTTTATACTTTTATGAAACCCATTTCCGCAATATATTTTGCAAATCTTGTTTGCTAAAATAATTAATGAAAAATTATTTATAATATAAAATATAGTAGAGTATAAATATATTTATTGATATAGAGAAAAATTAAGTGCACCTGTAATAGGTTTGGCAGTATATACCCACCTCACAATGTAGGTGGCGCACAATCTCCACCGCCACACCGTGGACAGTGGATACACTTGTATTAAAGTATTCACGCCTGCTGGTAAAAGGAAGGATGGTGAGGTGGGAATGGAGGAGCAGCTTTTGCTAGGGGGGCTGCAAACCCAAAGATGCCAGCCAAGGCCAGGGTGTCCTGGATGACGTGATCCACCAATTTGTACCCAGGGGGGACCTTCTTCCTATCCAGTGAGAGCCTGGCCTTGTCAACCCCAAGAATGACCCTGTCTAGGTCCTCTACACTGGTGCTCATTCCAAAGAAGAAAAGATAACCAAGGTAAACAACAAGGTGAAGCCTTTGTCCAGCAAAGGCTTCTGTAAACTTGCACAATTTGTTGTATACAGCGCTAATCTTCTCCTTGTGCTTGGTTTTGGCAAAGGTCAGCTCCATAGCTGATGGGACCCCTGTCTTGTTGGCGCTCCAGGCCAGCCCAAAGTTTGTCAGGAGAATTTTTGTCTTCTTTACAGCTGTTGCGTCTGCAACAGCCAATTTTGACACCGCACGCCCAAAGTTCTCTAACAGGTAAGAGATGGTATGCTCCACCGGGAAGCAGAAGCAAGCAGCCGCATGAGCCTGGCCCATCTCTGGTATATTCTTAAATGGGAGCATTGCCAGGACGTCCCAAACAAGCTCAATGGAGTTTACACAGTAAACTCCACTGAGGTTAACCAGGTCCAGGCGGACCAGTTGGGCATCCTTATAGGCAGTAACTGCCCACTCAGATGCCCCCTCACCATGCAAAAGCTCAGCCAATGCCTCCCTGGACATCAGGAATGTACCATGGATCCTGTCTTCAAGCTCCCGCAAGACAGAGGGGGACAGGAAAAGCTGCCATGCCACATGATTGGCATAGTTGGCATAGAAGGTGGGGGGGGACAAAAGGGACCAGGACCTGGCAGAGTTCACCATCAACATCTTCTAAAAAAAGGTAAGTATTTAAGAATTTTTATTAATTATAATTTTGTATGTTACCTTCTTGGGTTTCTTCCTTGCCGGCGGCTTCAGCCGGCTTTGCCATTCTTGGCGCAAGCAGTTGTGCGGGCAATTTAGTATCCTCTGCCCTGGCACGCTTGGCGGGTTTGAGGTGGGCATACCTCTCCGGGTCATCAACCCAGACAGACGGCGCGGAAAGATTGTATGCCTTGAACTGGAGCCCCTCAACCACAGTTTTTTGAATATTTAGTAAGTGCTTAATTGTCTGCTCTGGGGTGTCAGGCATTTTTGACATTAGTGCCTTTGCAGACACCTTGTCAATTTTGTCCCCAGTGAGGACGGCAGACTTCACCTTTGCTTTGACCTTGTGGTCAATGTCCTTTATTTTGGCAATTGCTAAGTAAAGGTCCTTCAGAAGCTTTTCCAATTATCTCATTGATTTTTTACTAACCTTTCCATATGTTTTTATAGCTTTTGCCTCAATAAATTCTGTATTATTTTGATACTGTTGCCTCTTTGTTTATTCCTTTTTGTTTTCCCATTTACTACATTAACCCATCTTTTTACCCATTGTGTATGTTTTACGCTCATCTCAATATGTGTTGTTTGCTTTGTGTTGGCATTGTTTCCTTGATTACCATATTATTTTTGGCGCGTGACATAGCCCCTTGTGAAAATAGTAACAACAATTTGATGATCAGCTAAATTTGAATTAGAAAATTATAGTATTAACTGTTTTTAGATAAAGTTGTTACTGATCTAAACTCAAAACCTTAATGATAAACTTTAAGCCAATCATATTAATTAGCGCACATGCATCAAAGAATTATTGAATGACCCTTTATGTCACAACAATCACTTTATCACTCAGCTCCTGATTGGCTTAAAGTTTATCATTAAGGTTTTGAATTTGGATCAGTAACAACTTTATCTAAAAACAGTTAACACTATAATTTTCTAATTTAAATTCAGTTGATCACCAAATCTTTGTTAATATTTTCACAAGGGGATGTGTTTGGGTGCTTAAAATTACTGTGTTCAGGATCTAGATACACAACATAGTAAATATATGATTTTATAGAAATAAGCTGAACATAAAGAATAAAACCAACTATAAACAAAGAGAACACAAACAATTGAAATTCAAAATAAAGATAATATAAATAGAAACTTTTTTGGGACCAGGGGGTTTATTGAGGCGGGGAAGAGTGATGCCTAGTAGGCAGAATGGTGCGGGAAGGAAGACATAGAGGCGGTGCTGGCCTGGGGGGTCTGGGATTGGGTGGGTTGGGCTTGCGGGTTAGGGGTATTGGTGGCAGGGGTAGAGGCAGGAGGATTTTGCGTGATGGCTGCCATATAACACTTGTTGTATTCCTCATTAGTCATTGGCTGGATGGGCTGGTAGGTGGCAGTGGCCTGAGGTGGAAGGCGCTTAACCTTACATGATTGGTTGCCCATGTTCACATGGAAAACCATTTGGGCAAACAAGTCAGCCACAATCTGGCAACCAAAGAGAAAAGTGTGGTCAAGGACCCCAAGATAGAGATTGTTGAAAGCCTGAGGGCGGCGCTCCTGGAGTGTATCTCCAATATTAAAGAACACAACATCTTCCAGATGGACGTTGGCGTGACCAGCTGGGTACAGAGAGGCCTGGTGCCCACGTTCCTGGAAGGCCTTGAGGGCAGTGGAGCTTCCCTCTATCTGGTGGCTCAAGAAAACCCGGTATTTGGAATTCCAGCCATCCCAGGAGTCAAACAATCCACTGAGGATGTGGCTGTATGAGTACCCATCAATGGAATCTGGGTTTGTCTGATAGTAGCCAAAACCCTTGGCTGAAACAGCCAGAAATGCACCAACAAACGTCCCCTTCTTGACCTTCTTCCTTTTATTCTTTGCAGTAGCTTTTCCTTGCTCACCAAAATTTTCAAAAGCTATTGATAGCTTATAATACAAGACAAACATGACATCATCTGACAGACTAGTCAAGAATCAGACCAGGGTTGATTCAATGGCAGTTTCATACAGGGAATCCTCAGCGCCATCCCATTGGTTGCCGGCAAAATTGGTAAGAACCTGTATAGAAGCCACCTTCCCATACATCTAGAGCTGCACCATGCACTTGGAGACCCATATGTTATGGTGCACAAGCTGCTTCTGGACCTGGGTCAAGGAAAGCTTGGGATCCCGCTGGAGGAGGTCAAGCATGATTGGGTAGGCCTCGCTAATCTGGGACTCTGGGGCCTTCTTTGGCTTCTTGGCTATCCCAATTAGAATCCCCTTGTTCATTAGGTTGTTGAATTCCCGAATTATTGTGGCTTGGGTGAATTGTAATTGGCTGGCTATCTGATCCTAGGACAGACCCTGCAGGTTGAGTGCCACAATTTCCTGAAGAATTTGGGCAGTGATTATTCTGCATTTGGGGTGCTGGGCGGCAGGAGCTAAAGCCTGATTGGATGAGGGGGGCAGTGGCAGGAAGTTGTTCTGAATCAAGGTTGCCATCCTGATTGGTTGGTTGATGGGCAGCTTGTGCAGGGATGGGTGTGGGAGCAAGGGCAGAGCTAGACGCTAAGTGACTCTCAAACAAGTCAAAGCCATTTGGGTTGGGGGACAGTAACAGGTCAGTTTCCTTGTTACCCGCCTCAAAGGCTTGGGTGTAAATGGGTGCCTCCACATTCTGAGCCTTGCCTTCATTGAAGCTGGTCTGGCTTCTACTGGCTTGGCTGCTGGCGCCGTCAAAGATATTGCTGTTAAAAACCATTGTAAAAAACCTAGGATAAAATCACTAAAAGTAGAAATTTTAAAATTTAATGATTTATTTTTATTGTAATCTTGAGTCTATATTTGGAAGGTTCTCAAACCCTTTTCATACAAATCTAGAGCCATGAAAATGGATAAAATGCCTCTGATCCTAAATTGGATAGCTGTTGATTGGCTGTTAAATTGTTATTTTTCTATTTTAGGCTGCTCATACTACACATCTTGTGTGAGTTCATTTTGTTTTGTGCTTGTATAATCTCGCTTCTAGATTGCTCAAGTTTTGTTTTGTTTTAGTCCTTCTGTTGGTGCCTCAGATGAATCCTGATTGGATTATAATATATTCTGGAATAGCATCCATCCATTTCACTTGTTGTGTCAGTTCATTTTTTTTGTGGTTTAAACTACACCGCTTGATGTTTGCTTTAATTTTTTATAATGGGTTAGTGAAATTTTGTTTTTGGTTTGACAGTTCATTTATTAACCAAAAATATTTAAATTAATTGAATCCTGAAACTTGCGCAACTTGGATTTTGTTTGAATCTGAAATAATTTTGTTTAAATCTGAAGTATTTTTGCTTGTTGTCATAGCTTTTAAAACTACTGTATCTTATTGCAGGAATTGTTTATTTTTGCTCCAATTTAATTATTCTCTTTGTATATATTTGGGAATCCACAACACAATATAATCTTGCCTACCCATATCCCCCTGTCTATACTCCTGTTATCTCAGTCAATCCACCCTGCACTCTTGACCTAGAGTATTACCACCCTAATCACCTAGATCTTCTGCCTAAAATGAAGGAGATTCCTGCTGCTCCCCCTAACCAATGCACTTCCCGCCCAGGACTTCAGTAAGTTATGGTTTGTCTACATCACAGTATTGGGGCTAGCCAACCAGGTTGTGCCCCATAATGAGAGTTGGCACCCCATAGCTACTGAATTCAGCTATCTGCTCTGTATTGCGCCTATTGTGTACATGGCCTTCCAGGCCCGGCCTGCCTCCCCTGTGGGAGTCCAGTCAGACTCTGATATGGGCTGTGAAACAGGCAGACATCTTTCCAGTGTTGTTCCTTAGTTGGGCTATATATGATTATATTGTCAAGGTAGACAATAGCCTTTTTTCAAATGTGCTCTTTAAAAAATTTGTTTATAAATGTCACAAAGGTACTTGGGGCATTTGCCATACCAAAGTTGAGGATGTCACATTTAAACAATCCATAATTAGTTCTGAATGCTGTTTTAGGTATGTTGTCTGGCTTAATGCAGATTTGGTGATAACCTGCTGTCAAGTCAATTTTTGTGAAGAATTAGAACCCCCTTGTGACTTTCCACATGGAAGCAGGTTTGCAGGTGAGGGTTGATTGGAATTCAAATAAAGACACAATGCTGAAAGTTGATAGTGTGCTGTGGCTTAGAGACAGGTATAGGCCTAGTAGGAAACATTGGCTACTAGGGAAGATAAGGACTGCCTAGTAGGTAACAAAGGACTACTAGAGACAAATGATGAACCATCCCAGCAGGGAACTTTGGCTGCTAGGGGCTGGTTAGTTACTCTCACCCAGCAGGGAATGATGCCTGCTAGGTGTGGGGAGTGGACCACCCTGGTGGGTAGCGCAGGCTACCAGGGCTGGTTGATGATGTGACCCTGGTGGGTAACATGAGCTGCCAGGGAAGGGAGGAGCTGAGATAGCTCTATGTGCCCTTGTGAGCTTACAGGAGGTCTGTGGGCAAGCATTTTACTTAACAGGCTGGTAGGGTGTCCTTGTTTGTGTTTCCTTGGAGGCTTTGGGGAGGTCCTAAAGCTATCATTAGGGGCATGGATATTATCAGGGGTGTTACTGGGATGGTTTCTTGGGAAAGCAGCTGCAGAAATTGGTATGATCAGGCCTCTGGGAAGTAAAGTTGATTACTTTGATACTAAAAGCTCATACTTAATCACCTGAGTGTATAAGACAACTGCACAGATATGAGGATTGTCTGTGGTTGAATGGCCTGGGTGGAGGACACTGGCAAGGGCCCAGTCAAGCAGCAGTAGCCTTGTAGACTTAATTCCTGAGTCTGAGGTATTGGTAACAGGGACTGACAATGGAACCACAATGGTTCATAGTGTAGGATCAACAGTGAAGACTAGTAAGACAGACTGTATGATCACAGTGAAGACTAGTTGAGAGACTGAAAGATAATGATGAGGATTGGAACCAAGATAGTTCCTAGTAGAGTTGGAACCTTGGTGGTTCATGGTGTGGACTAGCTGATGGTCTGGAAAGAATTACTGATAGATAAGGAAAAGGTAGCTGAAGTTCTAGAAGATCATAGTGAAGGACTAGCTGAAGAACTAAAAGTTGACTGAGAAGGACTAGCTGAAATGAACACAGGGGCTAGAGTGCTGGTTTTGGACTTTTGGAAGTGTAGATGTTTATAAGAAAGAAGAAGTAAAAGAATTAATTAATGCTGCCAAAAGATATGATATAAATATTGAATTGATTATCATATAATTAAGAAGATAGGAAAGAGGAAATAATTTGCAGTGTTTTAACTGTCACAACATCTTTGATTACTCCCTCTCAGGGAATTAACACCCTAAGTAGATCATCAAATGGTTCACTGGCCAGCCAGTAAACTGGTGGCACCATTATCAGTCAATCATCTATGACAGGGATCACCCAATCTAGATCCTAAATGGAACACAACTTGAATAAGTCTTGTGACCCAAGAGGAACATTACTTAGATAAGCTCCATGACTCCCATGATGTACATGGACAGTATGTGGCTTGTCATTATACTATATATTCTTCTATATTCATATCCAATAAAGTATCATTCTCTTCTTAATTTTCCACTTTATCTTGTTTATTATACTTCCCAGAAGTATATACTAGACAGTGGTAGCACAGGTAGGTTATTCATACCTACCCAACTCAAAGGAAAAATTCCTCCTAAGAAAAAGACCCAAGCAATGGTACTCCCTAACAGCTGGAGAGACTACAAAGAAGGACAAGACATTCCTGAAGGCCTTGTTATCTCCAACAACATCCTTGTACCTGTCAAACAATACAACACTCTCAAAGCCCGCAGATTGTTACCCAAAGCAGCCTGAGATACCCAATATTGTATTCCAGCGCCTGTGTATAGCCAAAATTGGCGCCTTTGCGGAACTACGCTGGGAAAACACCTCTCTTTGGATCAACAGTACACAAAGAAAATTTGAGCAAGTGGACTACCCCCAAAGCCTCTGGGTCAGTTAAATTGCCCTTTGCATTATGGGAACCACATCACGTTTTTTAAGCAGATGGCTAACCCAACACCCCAACCAGAAGGAAAATTGGGAGCTATTCAAAAGTGCATTCCTGGAAAAGTTCTCCATGAAGGATTCCAATGTAGTAATCATGACAGAACTTCAAACCTTCAAGATGAAAGGAACAATTGAGGAGTACATTGCTGCATACAAAGACCTACATGACCGTGCACCCAACAGCATCAACTTTGATGAACCTGGGCCACACTTGGACTTCTATAATGGCCTTCTCACGCACATTAGACATCAGTTTGACATGACCTGCTGCAAGAACCTTGAAGATGTATTCTTGGAAGAGAAACACACAGCTCAAAAATCTGACAACCTACATGCAACCAACAAGCGCAAAGAGAGTCCTTCAGCCAAGAAGAATCCTTGACCTAATAAGCAGAAAAACCAAGCCAACAACACCCATCCTTGAACTGGGAATCACACTGAACAAGCCAACCAGGCAAGCACTAAAGATACCAACAAGGAGGGAAAAGCTCAGGGGAGTGCTTAGGCAAGCTGCCCTCCCCCAACTTACAAGACTTGTACAGGGACCAGGATGTGGATTCAATCACCATGATCCAATTACCCTCCAGCAACCCTCTACTGTTTGCTGCCCAAAATGGAAATAAACTCCTCACTTACTCTTTCTGTTTTTGCAGATATCAGGGTACCGCACTATTTGACACTGTAGCAGATCAATCCCTAATTGACAAGAAATTTACTGACCTCATGAAACTACCTACCACCCAAAGCAGTATCAGGAGAGTCATCATGGCAGATAACAGAAGCACACCAGTCACTCAAGAGGCAAAACCTTTCTGCGCTTAAATTGGAGACATGCAACCACGCTCAGTGGCATAATCATACCAATCCCCAAGTATGATGTTATATTTGGCCTGGACGGGATGAGAAAGTCCAAACCTCACATTGACTAGGATAGTGCTACCCTCACCATACAACAAGGAGAAGTGCATCACCATGTTTACCCAACTCACCTTGATATGCTTATTAGGGACCATGTATTTGTGAAAATTGTGAAAACAGAAGAGAAAACCAACCCTAGAAAAATCAATTAGAGTACCTGCACATATAAGGTCATCCATTTTAAAAATACAGAGACTCAACATGAAAAGGACCACATCTGAGACCAGCTAATTAACAAGTTTACCGCTGTCTTCCAAGAAACACTGCCAGGACTACCTCCTGACTGTGGCATACAGCACAAAATCAACCTCAAAGGGAGTGTACCTAAAGCACAACCTATCTACTGCCTCACACCACAAGAAGACAACGCCCTAAAAGCTTAACTTGAAAAAGCCCTTGAAAAAGGACTCATACAACCATCAAAGTCACCTTTTGGTGCTGCTGTCTTCTTTGTGGCAAATAAAGATGGAGGACTCCGCCTAGTCATCAACTACAGAGCGCTCAACAAGGTCACAATTAAGAACAGGTATCCCCTGCCCCTAATTGACAACTTTTTTGACGCCCTGGTGGGGGGGGGGTCCCAAATCATCACAAAAATTGATTTGAAAGCAGGTTATCACCAAATTTGCATGAAATCTGAAGAAATTCCAAAGACTGCATTTAGAACTAAATATGGATCCTTTGAATGTGTTGTTCTCAACTTTGGCATGAAAAACGCTCCCAGTACCTTTGTAACCTTCATGAACAAAGTTTTCAAGGAACACATTGGAAAACAAGCAATTATCTACCTGGAAAACATCATCATCTATAGTCCCAACCTGGAACAACACTGGGAAGACGTCCACTTAGTCCTCTGCACCCTTCAAAAGAACCAATTGGTTGCAAACCTGTCAAAGTGTGAATTCTTCTAGACAGAACTTACATTCCTTGGTCATATTATCAGCAAGGACAGAATCAAACCAGACCCAGACAAGATATGCACCATAACTGAGATGCCAGCTCCAAGAAATAAGAGTTAACTCTGCATCTTCCTTGGAATGGTAGCCTACGTAAGAAGGTTCATCCCTGACTGTGGTGCCCTAACAGCCCCCCTATCTGCCATCATGGACAAAACAACCAAGTTTGTCTAGACACCGCTACGTGATCAACACTTATTCCAACTGAAGGAACACATGGTCACCACTCCTATCCTCCAATACCCAAATTATGAGGGAATCCATGAGCTAGAAACCAATGCTTCTGATTATGTCATAAGAGGAGTACTCTGTATCCAAACAGCAGAAAAAAACTTCCTCCTTGTGGCATATGAATCAAGGAAATTATCTGACGGCAAACAAAGATATCCCATACACAACAAGGAGTTGGTAGCCATCATACACTGTCTCATGAAGTAGCAATGCTATCCGGAAGGAGTTCAAACTTTCAAAGTACTCACCAGCCACAAGTTGCTGATTTTCTTAAAAACACAATAACACTTGTCAAGGAGACAAGCCAAAAGGATGAATCTCATACAGAGATACCCCATGCAAATTGAATATAAGCCAGGAAAGGAAATGCTTACTGAAGATGCCCTGTCAAGGCTATACAGCAAACATGTCCTCTGTGCTGATGGTGACCCTGACTGGCCCGTGTTAATCATGGGGAATCTCCAGGAAGGGTTCCCACCTGGCACCCCAATGGACATCCAAGAGAAGGTCCTTAAGAGCAAACACCTGTTCAAAAATTTATATGGTACACTACACTGAATACTTACAAATGATGATACTGTACCCTACGTCCTGTCAAAACAAAAGATTGACACAGTCCTCCAATATCATAGAGACCTGGGACACACCTGCAGCAGAAATTTGCATGAATATCTCAAGACAAGCTAATGGTGGCCCAGCATGCTAGATGATATCAGAGAGGTACTGGAGCAATGTGAAGTCTGTGAGAAGTACGCCCAAACTAAAGCACCACCCAAGTCAGTAGTACCTGTATCCATCACACAACCCTTCAAGGTATGGTCACTGGATATTGTGGGACCAATGCCTGGCAAAAACAAAGGCAAGAAGTACATCATCACAAATATTGACTATGCAACCAGATGGCCCTTGGCAAAAGCCACCAAAGATACAAAGGCAACAATGTGAGATAATTAATTAGAAAAAAGATCATAGTCAAATTTGGGAAACCTGACCTCCTGATCACGGATGGAGGCACCAAACTTAAAGCCATTGGCACCAATACTTACCTTGTCAAAAATGGGATAAAACACATTACAGCCAACCTGTATCACCCACAAGCAAATGGAAGAGTAGAACAACTAAACAGCACACTTGAAGAAGCCCTCATTAAGTTATCTACTAACAATCCAAAGGCCTGGGTTGACATGCTCCTGACAGTGCTCATGGTCTGTAGAACACAAGTTAACTGCAATACAGGAAAAAGCCCTTATGAGCTTGTCTATGGACAAAAGCCCACTATTGTTAGTATATATGCAGGACCACAATTACCTCTGCCCAAAAAGGTGCCAGATGTCAGTGACCCCAATGTATTAAAAGCTAGAAAAGACCAATAGGAAATGGAACACCAAAGGGTTGAAAGGTGAGAAATCCCAACACAACAAGAGAGATTCCAAGTTGGGGACAAAATCTGGGTTGTCAACCACGACCAATATAAATTGGACCCAGGATTGTGTGGACCAGGCATTGTCATGAAAGTCAAGCCCAATAACACCTACCTCATCAAAAGAATTGGAGCTCAGACTGAACTGAAACATATGCATCACAACCAACTCCGCCTGTGCAAAGCAAGAACAGCCTAACAAAACTCCAGACTCCCTGTTCCCAACGTCAAACTGGATCAATACCAAGCACGCATCCCAACACTCTTAAGAAAATTCCTAGGGCTGCGCCTTCTAGCACCCCAGGGGGAGATGTTGCAACATCTTCAATTACTCCCTCTTGGGGAATTGACACCCCAAGTAGATCACCAAATGGCTCACCAAATGGTTCACCGGCCAGACATTAAACTGGTGGCATCATTATCAGTCAACCATTTATGACAGGGATCACCCAATCCATATCCTAAATGGAACGCAACTTGAATAAGCCTTGTGACCCAAGAGGAACATTACTTAGATAAGCCCCATGACTCCCATGATGTACATGGACAACATGTGGCTTGTCATGATACTATATATTCTTCTATATTAATATTCAATAAAGTATCATTCTCTTCTTAAATCTTTTGCTTATCTCATTTATTATACTTCCCAGAAGTATATACTTGACATAACTGTAAATTTATTAAGAGTTGTTTGAGTATGAAGAGGCTGAAAGAGACTGGAAACAGGACAGAGAAACTGTGAAAACAAATGCTGGAATTTCACCAAAATGGGTTTATTGGCAAAAAGTGAGCAACAGTCAAGTTCAAAGTGTGAAAATGCTTGGAAAATGCAGGGAAACTTGGAGAAGCGTTGAAGAATGAGGTGTCAAAAATCCCCTAAGTAAAACATAGGCAAAAGCGCTTGAGGTTTGCCGGAGAAATGTGACAGGAATTATGGCAAAATTGTTTGAAACACAGAGCAGTTGTTTATCCAGAGCAAGACAGTGCCAGGTTCAAACCATGGTAAAGAGCAAGTCTTTTGGGTAAAATTTTGACAAAACCATTGAATCCAAGCATTTGATTGGCTGCAGGTCAAAGCCTGTTTGATCAGTGTTTTGAGGGCTTTAACTGAAGAGTTAAAGCCTAAAAAATGAGGAAATGAAGCAAAAAACTTAGGGTTTTATTGGCTGAAGTAAGTTAAAAAGTTTAATATATTGTAGAGAAAGAAAAACTTGATATTTTAAGATTTGGAAAACAATATTTCTGGGAGGAAATCAGGACTGAAACAAGGAGCTATAAAAAGGGAATCTATCTGGAGCATTTCCAGGACTCATCCAATGGATTTCAAAGGCCACAAGGACTACACAAGGATATGAAGACCAAGATAAAGGTGCTGAAGCCCAAGATAAAGGAGCTGGAGATAAAGAGTTGGAGCTTGTAATACCCAAGTATTGAGGGTAAAACTTTAGTAACATAAGATGGCAGGTTAGGCGGCTCAAAGATGTTCAAGACGTAGACAATTGGATATAAGTTTACTGCCTGACGGAAGGCTTTGGCAAGGATGTTGCATTGTCTAAGGCTGATAGCAAGGTACAGTAGCGTAGCTACGGGGATTATATAAGTAGCCAAGTTGGGAGTTATGCGAGATGACGCCAGAGGTGTCCACAGGTTCAAAACCATTGAGTTGAGATGAGTTGGCAATTGTACAATATTCCTTTTGGTCTATGTGGTTCAGGACCAAACTGAGCATAGGTTGGCTGGTTACCCCCTATCCCAAGGGAAGCTGTCAAGACAGCTGTGAAGATGATGTAGTTCATCTTCTGACTTGGGAAGGGGTAATGGGTTTAGCAAGGTTACTTGCTTAGCCTGGGTAAAGGATTGATTAATGTGATAATATTGAGGAGGATATTCACTCAATGATAGAAGAAACTATCATTGAGGGGTTTGTCTTTATTTATAATAGTGGACCTGCAAGGCATTATTATTGAAAGGGATATCATTAGGGAACCAAGAGTCTGAGTTGCATCTGTTATTCCCTCTTCTGGATTGGCTTGGGTGGCTGGCAATTGAGAAGGTTTGGCTGGATCCAAGTTTGCATTGGCATAGTGCAAGTTTGGTCTTCTTCATGCATCCAAATTCATTTAAAAATTTGGTGCATGATTTCCATTGTTGGATAGCCCATCAGTTCATTCCCTATTTGGTAGGCCCCCAAATTGGGTAGCAGTTCCTCCCAAGTTTGGCTTTGGGGAAATTGGCTTTCCTGATTTCCTGATCTGGCTATTTCCCAAAGAAGTGGATGGGGACTGGCCTGCTGGCATAGGAGGGCAAAGGCTGGCAGGTGGCAGGCTGGCCCATGGGTGCCTGGTTTGAGGATGGCTTGCAGGTGGGGCTGGCAAGAGTGGTGGGCACCTGTACAGTGGAGTGGGCATCTGCTTAATGGCAGCAAGCGTCTGCATGTTGGCAGCGGCAACAGCTTGGTGGTGGCGGGCTTCTGTGTGGTGGCGGTGTGTATCTGCTTGGCAGCAGCAGGGGCCTGCACATGGCAACAGGTGCCTGCACATTGACGGCAGGTGATGGCTTGGTTGTGACAGGCTTCTGTGTGGTGGCAGCAGGGGCCCGCACGGTGGCAGTGGACGTCTGCTTGGTGGCAGCAGGGGCCTGCACAGTGGCAGTGAACATCTGTTCAGTGGTAGTGGGCGCCTGCGCATTGACATCAGGCAACAGCTGGATTGTGACAGGCTTCTGCATGGTGGCAGCATGTATCTGCTTGGTGGTGGCAGGGGCCTGCGCGGTGGCAGTGGACGTCTTCTTGATGGCAGTGGGTGCCTTCATGTTGACAGTAGGTGACAGCTTGGTTGTGGCAGGCTTCTGCATGGTGGCAGTGTGTATCTGCTTTATGGTGGCAGATGTCTACACATTGGTGGCAAACATCTGCTTGGTGACAGCAGATGTCTGCATGTTGACAGTGGATGTCTGCTCAGTGGTGGCAGACGTCTGCTTGGTGGTGATGGGTGCCTTAACGTTGGCAGCAGGTGACAGTTTATTGATTACACAACTATAAGTGTCAGGAATATTCCTGACAGAGCTAGAGCAGAGTGCGGGAGCCCAAGACTCAAGAACCGGAGTCCACAACCAAGGAGAAGGAGTCCAGTATAAGTACAAGAAGTCCAAGATATTGTTGGAGAACTCCAAGGTATTGGCAAAGCCCTATTGTTTCCCAGACCCCCAGGCAATATATCAGAAGGTTTCTAAGGGGATCTTTCTTCTGACCGTGAATAAAAGCCTATTTTGACCCCTGCCCAAAGTTTCAAATAGTACAGATAACCCCCATGAGTGGATTGGCCCACATCCTTTACCCTGGCCAAGGGGAAGAATATACCTATTGTCAAAGTTGCAGAATGTTTGCCACTAGTAGGACCTCTTAGAAAGAATGGGAGAGGTTAACTAGTCACCTTGAAATGACAGATAGGGGACAGGAGTTCATTGGAATGAGTTTACTAGGTTACTTAAAGCCTGGTATAGGCCTAAAGAAGGTCTAGCAATAGCTGAAGTACAAGTGCATGGTGGGGATGCCTGCCTAGTAATAGGAAAAGTATTGAAAGAGTTTGCATTAATGCAGGCCCAGTATAAACTTCTAGATATCCAACACCCACTACTAGGAAATGACAACTCCTTCAAGACAGTCCCTTGCTATGAACCAGGACACACTTTGAGGACTGGTGACCAGGAACCCCACAAAGACCTCTCAGGAAGAGTAGAAAAGGTTAACTAGACACCTTAAAATTATGAATAGGGGACAGGAGTTCATTGGGAATGAGTTTAATAGGTTAATAAAAGCCTGGTATAGGCATAAAGAAGGTCTAGCACCAGCTGAAGTACAAGTGCATGGTGAGGATGCCTGCCTAGTAATAGGAAAATATTGGAAGAGTTTGCATTAATTCAGGCTCAGTATAAACTTCTATCTAGCCAACACCCTCTACTAGGAAATGATGACTCCTCCAAGCCAGTCCCTGGCTATGATCCAGGACACACTTTGGGGAATGGTGACCAGGAACCCCACACCCCCCAGGGCAAAAAAGGTCATCAATCAGGGTCAGGGGATACCTGTTCTTAATTGTGATCTTGTTGATTGCCCTGTAGTCTGTGACCAGACAGAGTCCTCTATCTTTCTTTGCTACAAAAAAGACAACCACACTAAAAGAAGATTTAGAGGGTTGTATGAGTCCTTTTTTTGAGGGCTTCATCTAGATATGTCTTTAGTGTGTCATCCTCTTGTGATATTAGGCAGTAGATAGGTTGTGCTTTTGGGACACTCCCTTTGAGGTCAATTTTGTGCTAGATGCCCCGGTCAGGCGGTAGCCCTGGTAACTTTTCTTGGAAAACTAAAGGGAATTCTTGTATTAGCTGTTGTCAAATTGGGTCTTGTTTGTGTGAGACTTCCATATTTTTGAAATTGATGATCTCTTATGCGCAGGTGTTTCATTCAATCTTACTGACATCATTTTCCTCTTTTTGGGGGGTCTTTACAAACATGTGGTCTCTTATGAGGGCATCAAGGTGTGTTAGATACATGTGGTGATGCACCTCTCTTTGTTGTATGGTGAGGGTAGCGCTATCCCAGTCAATATGAGGCTTGGTCTTTCTCATTCATTCCAGACAAACTATAACATTGTTCTTGGTGATTAGTATGATTGGACTTCTAAGGTTAGTCTGTACATCTCCTAATTGGGCTCAAAAGGGGTTTCCCTCTTTAGTGACTGGTGTGCTCCTGTTATCTGCCAAAATAACTCTCTTGAAATTACTTTGAACCGTGGGTAGTTTCATGAGGTTGGCAAATTTCTTGTTGATTAGGGATTGGTCTGCTCCAGTGTTGAATAGTGCGGTACCCTAATATCTGCAAAAATGGAAAAGATAAATGAGGAGTTTATTTCCAGTTTTGGCGGCAAACAGTATAGGATTGCTGGAGGGTACTTGGATCATGGTAATTGAATCCACGTCTTGGTTCCTGTAAAAGTCTTGTAAATTGGGGGAGGTTGACTTGCATAAGCACTCCCCTGAGCTTTTCTCTCCTTGATGGTGTTATCAGTGCTCATTTAATTTTCTTGAGCGGTACAATTTCTGCCTTGATGACAAGAGTTGTTGGCTTGGTTGTTCTGCTTGTTAGGTTGAGGGTACTTATTTGCTGTGGGACTTTCCTTTCATTTTTTTGGTTACATGCAGGTTGTCAGATTTTTTTGCAGCTTGCTTTCCTTCCAAAAACACGTCTTGGAGGTTCTTGCAGTAGCTCATGTCAAACTGACGTCTGATGTGTGTGGAGAGGCCATTTCAGAAGTCCAGTTGTGGTCCAGCCTCATCAAAGTTGATGGTGTCAGGGGCTCAATCACATATGTTCTCATAGGCTGCAATGTACTCCTCAATAGTTCCTGTCATTTTGAAGGTTCTGAGTTCTGTCATGATCACAACATCAGAGTCCTTTATGAAAAATTTCTCCAGGAAGGTGTTCTTAAACATGTACCAGTCTTTATTATGACCAGGGTTTTGGTCAAACCATTTGCTTACAAAGTGTGAGTTGGCCCTTGTAACGCATAAAGCAATTTTACTTGCCCAGAGTTTTCAGAGTAGCCTACTTGTGTAAATTTTTGGGTGCTTTGAATCCAGAGGTTGGCATTTTCTTGGTGTAATCCTGAGAATGTTCCATTATCTTCTGAGTGTAGGTGTTGGAATACAATGTTGGAAATTTTGGTTGCGTCAGGAACTGGAGGTAGATTCAGGACTCCTTGAGTACTGAGAAATTTGTACTGTTTGATTGGTACAAGGATATAGTTGAAGACAGAGAATCCCATGTAGATGTCCTGACCTTCTTCATATTGTCTCCAGCCGGTGAGGAGTGTCATCTACTGGGTTATTTTCTTTGGAGGAAATTTTCTTTAATTTGTGTAGGTGTGGATAACCTACCTGTGCTACCACTGTTGAGTATATACTTCTGGGAAGTATAATAAACAAGAAAAAGGGGGAATTTAAGAAGATAATGATACTTTATTAGATATAAATTTATAGTAATATATAGTATCATGAGAATCCACATATTGTCCATGTACGTTGTGGTAGTTGTGGGAGTTATCCAAGTAGTGTTCCTCTTATGACTCAAAATGTTTGATTGCTGTAATAGATGGGCAAATGATAAGAGTGCCACTGACTTAATTATTAGTCAGGGAATCATTTGGAGGGTCACTCAGGGAATTACTTTCATGAGAGGGAGTGATAAAAGATGATGTGGCAACATCTTAACTGTTTATTTAGTTGTAACACAGCCTGTTGTGAATTTGACTTGGGTTAGTAATATTATTATTATAGTTAGCTCCAAAATCATGTCATTTTCACTATAAAAGTTGAAAGGGTAGTAAACACTTAAGTTATGATAGAAAAATGGACTATAGGGTAAAAAAATTAACTTTATTTGAGTATAAATTATGTATACATATTGAGATAATAAAGGGGTGTCAACAATGTGGAATTGGGAGCTGGAAATTGTGTACCAAAATAGGCACCACAAGGGATAAATGATCCACTGTGCAATAGTTAATATTTGATCAAGAGTTCAATCAGATTTCTACACCTTGCTAAAGAGAAGAATAATTATCTCAGAACCATGCATTTTGCCAAGCTTTTGGATTAATAGCCAGGGTATTTTCAGAATTCATGGGGCTATTGATGGTCACTTATGTTACAACTTAACTAATTATAGTTCAGTATTGAGGTTGGGGAAGAAAACAGTCCAATAGAAAAGGCAAATATAGGAATAATATGTAGCTTTATTTGGAAGACAGTAGTTAATATACCAGAAAAGGCAGCCACTAGTCCATCAAGGGGAGGCATTGTGACAGAATTAAATTATGATGTGAGTGACAAATATCTAACTGAGAGATTGGCAATTTGGAATTGGTTACACATCTAATTAGGAGTTATTGCATGTATCTTGATATTGGCAGTGTGGCGCCCAATATTGTATATCACATCATGGGGCAACTCTGTGAGCACCCTTATGTATTGTGAGATACATTAGTGGACAAGGGGATAATCTTGATTTCAAAACTTGCTTACCCCCTGCTTGTTGTCAGGTACCAGGATCAGAACTTGTGGGAGATCTGGGAAATTAAGTATGAAGCCCTTCTGGGCAGGGATGCAAGCAATCATGATGGAGTATTTTGGTGTTTCCTTGGGCATCCTCAAGCTGATAAGTGTGGTTACTGTAGATGGCAGCCACTTGAAAGGTCCCAAGATGATTTGGTTTAAGTTTTGTGTAATTAGGATTGAGGGTGCACACAGGATCCTCTAGGGCATACCTTGTCTCAAGGGGTTTCATTGCCCCTTTGATTTGCTCTTGTTTGAGGTTGCAGGCTTAGGCCTGCCACTAGGCTAACAAGGGGGTGGCTGTGAGAGGTGGTTTTCCTTGGACAGTTGTCTTCAGCTTGCACTCATCTATATCTGTAATACCATCAGGAGACCCAAAAGCCAATACACTTAAACTGAATCACATGCCTATGTTGATTATAGCTTTTAGGATGAGGAGTGCAGTGGGAAGATGTTCAGTCCAGGTGATATTTTTGTGTTCTTGGGATAGCTTGGCAATTAGTTGGATAAGGGAACCATTAAAAATTCTAAATGTCCATTATATTGTAGGTGGTACAGGGTAGTAATTAAATGTTTGAGAGTGTTCTTGACACAATAGGCCCTATGAAATTACCCACAAGTTCAGACCATCTGTTGGTGATGAGCAGTTTGGGAAAACCAAAGTGTGCCACAATTTCCTTACCAATGAATTAAGTAATAGTGGTTGTAGTGTGGTTGGTGGTTGCCCATGTCACGGGCCAGCACTAAAAGTATTCAATAGCTGTGATGATATACTTTTTGCCTAACTTGTCTTTGTGCAGGGGCCCTACAATGTCAAGAACACATTGCTCAAAGGGTTCCATGGCCTTGATGAGCAGGACCAACTTGGAAATATCAGGTCTGGACATGCTATTCTCACATAGCACACAAGTTTCAAGGAGGTACAGAATATCCTGGAGCATGCAGGGCCACCAAATCTTATGCTTCATGATCTCAAAGAGGTTGTTTCCTCTGATGTGGCCTAAGGTTTGGTGGTAGTGCAGAATGGTGTCTCCTTGTTGCGTGGTGGGAATGTAAGGTGTCTTCTCACCTGTCTCCACCTGGCAACAGACATTACCAGTATCTGAGTTGAACTGGCTTTTGTTTTCCTTCAACTTCAAAATGGTTGCTGAGTTGAGCCCATTGTGGCAGGTGGCTTTAGGGTGCAGGTAGAGCATGGGCCATTCTAGGTGTGAAAATCCACTTGGAAGCATTTTTAAGGCAAGGGCTATTTTAACTACAATAAATATTGAATGCCTAGAAACAGGTAAATATTGGTTAGTTTATTGATGTGTATATGTTAAGGCCAAGAGAGATGTGTAATCCAAGCCAGGAAAGAGGAGCAAGGTGGCCTTTGGTTCATGCAGTGGAATGGTAGGAAGGTCCTGGCTAGTTGGAAAATGATGTGTTGAAAGAGGTCTGAGATCCTAGGACCAACTGCAGGGGGCATGCAGTTGGACAACTTTACCTAGGCTGGTGGGTAAGCTTTCTCTTTCTATGTCTTCCTGGTAGCTTTGAGGAGTTCTTGAACTTGCTAGACAAACATAGTTATTCCCAGAACCATTATCAAGGTGGCTGCTTAGGGAAACAGAGCAGAACTCTGTGATTTGGAGGTTTCTGGGAAGTAAAGTTGGTTAATTTGCGCCTGAAAGCTCAAACTAACCACTTTTAGTGAGTAAAAATAGTGGCAAGACATGAGGAGTTTTTGTTGCTGATGGCCTAAGGTGTAGATCACTAATAGAACTCCAGTCTAAGTTGATTCACTTGTGGAGACTTATTGCCTGAGTCTGAGGTGTTGACTGATGGAGACTAACAGAATGAAGAGGCTCAGATGAAAGACATAGGTGGGTATTAGCAGAAAGAAGGGGCAGAAAGTCTAGGAGAAGACCATCACTGATGGCTGGAAAGAGAAAAGGATAAAGAACAAAAAGAAACTATTTAAAGATATTTAAAGAGATGAAATAAACAGAGAAATAATAGGATGTTAAAGAAATAACCAAATAAAGAAATAAATTTAATAAATATTAAGATAAAAAGAATTTAAACAATTAAAAGAATAAAGAAATAAATAAAGAAACAGTTGTAATAATTTATATAAGTATTTATTAAGAAATTTATTGAATGGGACAAGGCAGGTGCAGACAGGAACAGCACAGCACAGCACGGAGAAACTTTGAAAGCAGGACCAGACATTTTGCCAGGGCATTAAGAGGAGCCTAAGCAGAGCAACAAGTGGCCTTAAGTTTTGCCAATAATTGACAAAGGACAAGGAAGCACAGATAAACACTGAGCAAAATGTAGGGGAGCAAATGCCTTATGTAAAACATAAGAAGAAAACGTTCAAATTGACATGGCAAAATATAACGGGAAAACAGGGAAACCATTTGAAATGCGGGCCCATGGTTTTTCTGGAGCAAGGAGACAACAGGTTCAAACCAGGGACAGGAGCAGGTAGCTTGAGAAAACAGGCCAATCTAAGCATGTGATTGGCTGCAGGCCAAAGCCTGTTTTATAAATGTTTCTATTCATAAAACAGAGGGGTAAAGCCTAATAAATCAGGGGTTTGATAAGGAAAAATCTGCCCTGATTCGCTGAAGTAAGTCATTAAGTTTAATTTATTATATAACAAGAAAACCCCCCATATTTTAAGCCTGGAAAATAAAGGAATCAGAAAGAAAAAGGTTGAAATAAGGAGCTATTTAGGGGGAAACAGAATGAAACAAGGGGATATTCAGAGACAGAAGGAAGACAAGGAGTCCAAGATATAGAAAAGGAGCGTAAGACCAGAGACAAAGAGCCCAATACATAGGGAAAGACACCCAAGACCAAGTACAAGGAGTCCAAGAGATAAAAAAAGGACTCTAAGACTTGGCCTCCCAGATATATTCCTTCCAAAAAATTGGCCTTAATCCAGAAGTCTTCTAATGGGATCTTTCTTCTGAGCACAATAAATGTCACTCAACTCCTATTCATTATCCTCAATTGTGCAGAGTTTCTAATGAATAAGACTCATAAAATTTTCTACCCTATCTCAGGTGAAGAAGATGTCTACCACCAGAGCTACAGGAGGTTCAAAAAAGTAAAACTTTGAATGAAGAATGAGACAGATTGACACAACACTTGTAGATGATCACCAGAGAAAGGGAGTTCATAGGAGGAGAGTTCAAAAGACTATTCCAGGAGTGGTATCAGGCTAAAGAAGGTCTCACTCCAGATGATGTGAAGGTCTATGGAGGGGATGCTTGCCTGGTCATAGGAAAAATGCTTGAGGAATTTGTGGTCATGCAGTTCAAGTACAAGCTACTTTCCAAGAGATTTCCCCATATGGAGAATGATAAACCCACCCAGCCGGCACCTGTCTTTGACCCAGGACATGTATTGGTGTCTGAGGAGTTGAAACACCACAGGCCCAGCTGCCTGCGTTTTTTGGACTGAGTTAGTGGGTTGTTTGATAAGCATCCCACAAATCCAAGGGGATTCACCAAGATTGGGGAGGTGCCTAAATGAAGGTGCGCCACCAAGGGCCCATACCTATGCAGAGGCAGCTGACTGCCAAAAGGGAATTTTGGTGAGATCCAAAATCACCCCTCAATGAGTGCCAATCATTATCAACTCTCAGCGTTCAGGCAAACCTGTATTTGGCCAGGCTGCCTGATTTTAGGAATTGAGCTGGGAAATATGAAGTTTCTTGCGTCTATTTGCCAATTACCACCAATCAAGAGCTAACCAAACCTGGTGACCAACTGATGAGTCAGATTCTCTATGTTAGAATACTTGAGGACTAAAAGCATGCCATTACTGAAGAAGCCAGAAAAAGCAGGATAAAGTACCTGGCTATATTGCATATGGTGATATCATCATTCTGATAATAAAGTTAAATGAACCTTTGGTTCACACAATTTCTGCCTTGTCTAGTTCTAGTTTGCTAACATCTCCACACAATTCTCATAGGCTCCCAGGCCACTGCCAGTCCTTTTGCCAATACTGTGGCCCCTCAGCCCACATTATTTTTCTGGTAGGAGCACTCTTTGGTCACATCTGTTTCACCAAGTACTTGCCAAACCCAACCTATTCCAAATTCACCCTAGAAAATGTACTAATTTTTGACCCCTTGGTAAGAATTAGAGAACCAGAGACCTTCAACTGCAAAGGAACTTGGTGCAATATGTAGCCCAGACTCTTCTGTGATAAATATAACCACCTTCCCATGTACCTGGTTCCAATGACCCTAACTGTTACCCTGCGGCCCAACTGCCCGCAAGATTCTGATGTTGCCTCTGAGATTACTTCCACCCAGATTTTTGGAGTATTCTATATTACCCTGACGGGATTGGTAGATTTCATGGTCCCCATTTCAGGCCCTTGGTCCTTGCTTAACCAATCCCTATCTTTCATTATCAAGTTGGCACACATCTTCTGTTGGGCTTTACCTTCTGGCCTGGCGGTTCTGCCGCCTGCGCCAAATAGTGCTCTCACCAACACTTGTGTCACAACATCTATAATTACTCTCTTGTGGAAGTAGTTCCCCAGGTGAAACCCCAACTAACCATTAAGTTGGTGGCACTTTTATCAATTGCCCATATAATACGGGGATCAAACCTTCCAAACCCTAAGAGAAACAATTACTTGGATAAGTCCCATGACTACCATAATGTATGTGGATAGTATGCGGCTTCTTATGATACTATTATACCCTCTAAATTCTTATCAATAAAGTATCATTCTCTTCTTAAATTTCCCCTTTATTTCATTCCATATACTTCCAAGAAGTATATACTCGACACTGGATAAATTTTCAAGTTAAACCTTTTTTAAAAATTATGTCATATTTTTAACTCATTATTATAAATTGCCACACCCCTTGGTTTCACCCATGGATTTTCTACCAGATGGCAAGTGGGTGGCCCTGGATCCTGGGGGAAAATAGCCTTCTCCTCCCAGATACTTTTAGGAAAAATCAGATTCCCCAAGTTAGGGAATCCATAGTCTCTGAGGGGATCTGATTTGGATATCTGAATCCAGGTGAATGCTGAGGTTGGCACAGATTTTGCCCGCCGCATCACTAAGATTGAACTTACTAAATTATATTGGAATGATAGCTTGGGCTTGAACTATTTAATATTTTTATATATTGATCAAATGAGCCGGGACAAATGAAAAGTTTATTGTCTTTATAGCTTAGATGAATATTAGATCTTTTAAATGGGTCAATACACAGACAATTAACAAAAGATTGAAGTAAGCCAATCTAGAAGTCTGGATCAAACTAAATGTGAGCTTTTTAATCCCCACAGAGAAAAGCAGAACTCAAGGGTATAATCTGATATTCTCGTCAGTATAATAATAGATTGCTAACTTGTTGGGTAAAATCCTTAAACAAGAGCATCTACAATTAAACCCGCAAAGCCTAAATATAAGCAAAAGCTTTAATTTTTGTTAATCAAAAAGATAGGGGCTTATGCTACAAATATTGGACTGAAGCCTTTAAGCAGAAACTTTTTAATTACAAGGCGCACAATTCCAGCTTATAATTTTATACTACGAAGCGGTCAATGCAATACCGCTTAAGTCCTAAGAAAAAAGATGAGGTGCTTTAGAGAAACGATCGATTGCTTGGTTATAGCTTTCAAAGTCTACATGGGAGTTAAATATAGCAGAAACATTAAAAATTACCAAGGCCGGGTCCAAGATTGTAGGACATTTGTTCAAGGATTTCTCCATTCTGAACTTTTCCCACTACCTCGATGCAGTCATTGACACAATAGACAGCAGGCTAAAAGTGCCCAATATTAGAGAAGGGATTTAAGAGATACATCATGACAAATATAAATTATTTAATTTCAATTTATAAATTAAATGCATAATCTTACCTGAGTAATGTGCACAGTGACTTGGCCGCGATCGGTAGTTTCGAGAAGAACTCCGTTTCCTTGTTGCTGTAATAAATTTTAACACAAATAGAAGTGGATAAATAGCCTTGTAAAAGCTTGGGTTGAGATAAAGCTAAATTTAAATTGCTTTAAACTACATGCAAATAAAAAAGTCAATCATAAATAAACATGGGCTGCTCAGATTAGGGAACCAAAAAATACTTAAGGCTGAACGAACTTGTTGGTATGCTCACGCCTTAAAATCTTTCTTAGATAAAGACCATTGTAGCCGTGAACCAGTGATATTTAAAAAAGCTAGAATATTGTATTTTTACGATGACTATTTTCTAGATGGCTATAGATAGCAAAACTTATATTAAGAAATAGTTATATTTAAGAGAAATATTTAAACTTTAATTTTTAAATCACCTGCAGAGTCAAGAGAGTATTCTGTTTGAGTTTTAAATAGAATTCAAAAGGTAAATTTAGGTAAAATTTTAACATTTAAGAAGGCTTTTAGAATTTGTGGTTTAACTTAAAAACAAACATGAGCTTTACTCAATTTTCAAGTAAGCATGGAAAATCATTATTTTTAACGAGTTTCATTTATATATAGAAAGGTGTAAATTTGAATTTCGAGATGGAAACAAAAAAATCGAAGTCTGGAGTAGCGCAATTATATGGTTTTATTGTTATGGTCTAACAAGCTTTTCATATTTAAAAAGCAATCTAGTGAAGGATCAATTCTTATTAAAATATAGTAAACTTTACATTACCTGCTTGACTATGCCGACTATTCTAACATTAAGCCCCTGATATGCATTAATTTGCGAGGAGACGATTCTAGGCGTAATGAATTCCATATTAAACTAAAGAAAAGTGGTATAAAGGAACATTTAACTTTTTATTTCAAGTGCTATTTTTTGAACGGCAAAAGTCTTCAACGCTATTGGATAGTGCTTAGCCATAAATTGACCCGAGCCAATTTAAGAATCGACCTCTACCTTTGCTACTCCGAGTGATTGGCTATCAGGTATGAACAGCTCTCTCAAGCCTACCTTCCCAAATTCAACATCTCAGCAGTCAAAAATATCTTACTTTGTTTTTTACTAAAGATATAAAAAAGAGTGTAATAAACTCAAATAATATATTAAGGATATTATTGCTACAAGTGGGCTATGCCAATTTCAACATATTCAGGTTTATAGAAGGTATAATCTACTTATTTGATACTAGGTGGTTTCCCGTCCAAGGACCTATAAAATTTAATCTAATATATCAATTCAATATATCTTAATGGATTTTTAGGTTGAGAAAATTTCCAGCTATTTGATTTTAAAAATCTTATTTAGAAAGACTTAATTAAAAGTTAATTTAAGTTTATTTATATAAAAAAGTGCATATTGCAAGTATAAATACATAATAGAAATCTAAATAAGTTGAGTATTACTATTAAGTTTAGCAAGGATAAAATAATAAATTAAATATTCAATGTTTGACTTTCTATACTCTATCAAAATATAGAGCTGATCTATAGCTTTAAAATAAGCATTGGACATTAAGATCAGCTTGATATTCAGAGAGATATGTTACTTTTGGTTTTTCATGTGTACTAAGTGTGAATTCAGATGCACTGTACAGTAGTTTTACAACCTGTTTTGATAAACAAAAATATACTAGCCTAAAATAAAATAAGTTCAGTGCAAAACAAAATTAAACTTTTTTGGTAGAAATAAGAGCTCATTTCATCGACAAAAGAGTGCTAATGAGCAAAAATAGTCAGACAGCAAAATATACAGACTGAAAACAAATTTATTTTGTAACAGCAACTCAACTGATCACACAAATAAAATTATTTCAGCCAACTTACAAAGCTTCTATGTTTATTAATTTATTTGAGAACAAAATGGACTCCAGTGCTGAAGTGAAAATCTTGATCCAACTGTGAACCCTTATATCAACTGAATCAAACAGAAATATCAAATATTAAAATGAATAAGCAGAGTTTTCACACTGTTATCAGTTTATCCTAATTAATATATATAAGCCAAATATAAAAAAAGAAATATAATTTTATGAGTATCTGTTTTGGGGCAAAAATTAGCAAATAGATCAAATATAACATTGCATACAGTCAAAAGTTTACATTTGCAACCAAAATTATAAATCCAGAAATATTTTACCTAATGTGAATTAGATGGTAGGAATAACAAGCTTTGGGTGTACTATATATGGAAAGATAAACATTACAGTAAGCAAATTATATTTCTAAGTGATTTAATTTTATTGCATCTCAAATTTTATTTTATAATAAGATGGACACAATGCAACAACAGAGCCAAATGATTACTGTAAATTCAGAACCTAAAGGTAAAAATGCAGGATTGTCAAATTCTTTTGCATGAACTCACCAACTTAATGGAGTAATTTCCATCCCAGAACAACTTACTTTTTTATATAAAAGGATGAAAAATATTCTAGTAAGTTGGTGAGTTTACACAAAAGAATTTGACAATCCACATTTTTACCTTTAGGTTCTGAATCTACAGTACACTGCAGATGTGGTGCCCTCGTGGATCAAAGAAGAGAGTGGCTGTTGTCCAGGTAGCAGAAGTTGGAAGTAGCTCTGTGTCATGAATGCCAATATTCACACTTTATTGATTCTGCCTTTGTTGGGTTATCTTGAGGACAAATCCCTTGCTTTTGCTTTTTCTCCTTGAAATGGGTCTATTTCCAAAATGGGAAATTCAGCTGTTCAATTTCCTGACTCTGCGCAGCTCACTTGCCCCACTCATGCTTGTGGTAAGTAAACCTACTGTCTGTGTATTGTTTTGTGGTATCACTGAACAATATATATTTCAATTCCATATCTTCAATAAAATTTAAGTTCTATTCACATTTCTGTCTTTGTGTTTTCAAGTACTTTGACGCCTCTCTCTAGCCACAACTAGTAGAGACTTATTATTAAGGGCCACAAGGTAATTGCATCATGTAAGGTCTCATGGTCTGGGGCAAATTATTATAAATTAAAGCCTTTAACATAGTAATATTTATAATTTTTGAATATAAAAAGGTAGGTAGAATTTGAAAAAGTAACTGAATTAAGGCTTCTAAGAGCTTATAAGAGGTAAAATAAGGGCTAAGACAGTTTATTAATCCTAAGAAAATAAAGTAAAGCCCCGTCTTAATGACTGATGCTTTAGTTAAAAAGTCAATTTCTAGATCAGGGAAATGATCACCACTAGCTGGTGGGTTAAAACTATCCACAATCAAATTGTGAGTCTTGCTATAAAAATTTCCTAACTGTTGAAGAATATAGTCAAATGGTATCATGAATCTAAGATGGAAAAATAAAAAGGTAAAAAAAAGAAGACACAAGCCACAAAACCTAACAAGTACCTTTTTTGAGGTGCAAGTCAAACAATCTCAACTTAAGTTGAGACTGAGTAAAACTCAGGCTTTTATTTCAAGTCTGGTTTGAGGTGAAAGATAAAGGGAAGGATGGCTAACCAAGAGTAGTTAGTTGGGTTTAAAAATAAAGAGCAAAACACAAACACATGTTCTTGGCATCTTAGCCTTAAAAAGTTAGGCAAGGTTAAAGGAGAGACAAGGGAAACCATGGTTGAATGTTTGGTTTGAACCAAAAGGAAGAGCTGAGGCAGAAGGGCAGGAAAAACTTAATCTGAACTGCTGACGTGAGCAGGAAGAGAAGCAAAGTGAAAAGCAAAAGGTAATAGGTCTCAGACTTAGTTTAAACTAACTTGCACATAGGTACTGGGTTTGAAACTTGTTTGCAAAGCAAAAGGTAAGCTTGTAGATGCAACTAACCATTAATTTAGGTTGATTTAACTAGCAAGGCAAGGAAAAGCAGGGGAGTAGGTGAAAAAAGATAAATTATAGGGATTAAATCCCAAAATAAAGGGAATTATCCAAATTAAAATTCCTGATAAAAATACTAGCAGCAGATAAATAAAAGGAGGATCCTGACACATCACCTTCCCTGCATACTAACCGAGGCTTAGTACAAATCCAATCCTAAGGTTAGGATTTCTTGTTGTGTGTCTGTGCTGCGCCTCAGAACACAACACTCTGTATCAGGGAGTGAAAACCAAGTCATACAAATGCAGCAACAAACCAAAGGCACTTAGACTAAAAGAATGGGTATTATCTGCCCTAGGGTACCCAAACTGTCTAGGAAAGTCACCAAAGTTACCATCACTAGAAAAGTGAACAATATCACTATTGAGAGAGTTTATTTAGTGTATGACACTTTACTATCAAGATTCTATGTCTGCCAGTCTTATAGAGAGAGAAAACCTTGTTTTGAATACCACCCATGACCCATGCAAGAGTGATAGTAACAAAGATGATGATGAGAAGACAGAGTATTATTGAACTGTTAAGAGGCAGAAAGTGCTTAAAAGATAATTGTCTTTTAAAGCCAAGTGTCCTTCCAGTGTGCCTTGATTGAACCCAATGAGTTGTTGCCTGCCTTCAAGAAAACAAAGCATATGGTGATCCCAAACACCAAGTGTGAAACCCTCACCAAGCTTATCACAGACACTTGTGACTAAAGAAAGGCCACCACAATATTTGGTATATCATAAAATCATTACAAAGTTTGTATAAAAATTAGCTTAAATTGGCTAAATTATTCTAATAGTGAAACCCAAAAAAATAACCCATCCTGAAAAAGGAACACATCTGGGAAATAAAACAGTGGATAATCCAAAGCTACCATATTTAACTGTTAAATAGACAGGCCATGGTCAAATATGTTTTTAGCATTGATGCCCCAATTTAATTTTGTTATTTTGTGATCAGTGTTTCAACCAAGATTATCCCCTTGCCCGCTAGCATATCTCATAATACACAGGGGGCGCTCAAAGATACACCTCATAGTGTAACTAACTGTATGGACTCCCCAGTGGGTAATGTCAAATTATGGTGATATCTCCTAAATAGAAGTGATGTGAATTTAACACACAGATCTCTTGCTTAAGATGTTCCCAGCCCAAACCTTAAGTTGCACCTGCTACTGTGCCACCCCCTTTATGGACTTGTGGCTTCTTGATATGTTATATTAATTAAAATTTCTCTAATAAACCACATCTTATTCCTATTTTTGTCATCTCTATTTGGACTGTTGTCTTCCCCAATCCAAGTACTGAACTATTACTGGTTCAGTTGCAACAGTGGTAGCAGCAGTAGGTTTGATTGACAACCTAACTATAAGGAAATTCCCCCTAAGAAAGGATAAAGTGCTGGCTATAAGACTGCACCTCATCAAGAAACCTTCTTTCCCATCCCTGATGGGGAAATTCTAGAAGGCTATGGTATACACCAATACCAACTAGTTCTCATCAGCATCTACAACTTAATCTACCTGGAACAACACAACATAAGTGTTACACTGCCCCAGTCTGACCTGTCACAGTGCATGCTGAACTTACAGTTGGAAGCTTTTGCAGGTGATGTAGAAGGCACCAAAATCCCAAGTTGGCTACATTCTGCAGAATACTGCCTCTACATTTATCAAATACCTTAGCCCATGTGGGTTGACACAGCGTCAGGACGCCTTGCAGGGCCTTCTGTCATGTGGTTTACCACCTGGTCCAGCCAAAAACCCAAGGACATCTGGAAAGCATTCAGAGACACTGCCAAGTACCGCCACAGTAAAACCTTTTCATCCATTGTTATGGGAACACCCCTGTTTGCAATCAAATAAACAGGAAGCATCCTGGAATACCTTGTTGCCACCCCAGAAACCATTACCTATGAGAACACAATGCTCCTCATCCTCACCATTAATGGATTAAAGCCCAATATTTTTAAATGGGTACCTGTGGGGCTCTTCACATCCATTGACAATTGCTATAAGGCTATTGTAGAAGCAAACACCAAGCTATGATGGGATTTCAAATATTCCAATGATGCACCTCCTCAACCTTGCCTCCCACCTGGCAGCGCACACAATCAAGTAGGGCACTGCCAGCAAGATAACAGCAACAAGAGCCCTTGTGAGGGGGAGCTACAGTTGTCACATATCAAGGGATCAGAAAAAGCCTGGGGTTGTAGACATGAGAGGCTCTGCAACCTAGCTTGATCCATACTCTCAATCTCTCCTTGCTAAGAATCCCTGCAACTACAATGTGCATGAGGTTGAAAACTTAGACATATTCCAAGTGCACAGTGACAATTTTGTCCTCCAAGCCTGTCATTCATTACATAAAAATGCTTTCTTGGCTTGCCCCTTTTTCTTCCATAAAAATACCCACAAGTTCCTGGTAGACATTGGGGCCAATCACACTATGATCAACCAGGAATTTTCTGACTCCCAACAGCTAGACCAAGTACCCAGTTAATTCAAAGTAGTATGCATAGCAGACCCCCGCAGAGTAGCTATTGCCCATGAAACAGTACCCTTCTCAGTAAGAATGGTCAGTGTTCAGGTCAGGATCTCTGGATCCATAATTAATGGCTTCAGCTATGATGTGATTGTGGGTTTGGATTGGATACACCACAACTGTCCTTACATTGAATAGGACACCCCTGTCATCATACTCATAATAAATTTTTTGGCTTCCTTGGAAACCTCCAGAATTAACTCATATAGCATGGAACATCCTCCATGTTGACAACCCTCAAAAAATTCTTATTTTCTTTATTCAAGGATATGTTTTCTGGCTTAAATAGTTGACACTGATAATAAAGGCAATGTTTACTTTTTATTTTGAGTATTTAATTTAAATTATAAAAGATAAAGCAAAATATTTTTTGGAATTTTTGACATGGAGGATGTTTCATGCTATATGATTTAATTCTGGAGGTTGCCTCCAAATCTATCCCATTGAGATAAATAAGCTACCATATGATACCATCTTTGTACAGATAAAAGAGGAAGGCTTATACAAGCTCAGGGGGTAATTTGGACTTCAAACAATGTTCAGTCAAGTTCATTAGGTGTGAAACCTCTTAACCTTACCCTCTACAAGATCCACCACCAGTGTTGCAGGAACTTCCCAACAAGCTTAAGGATGTATTCAGTGAAGCACTGGACCAATTACCTCCACCTTGAGAGATCCAGCACACTTTCTGGTTACAAAAATTGTTACCAAAGACCCATTCATTATATCATCTAACAACAAAGAAAGACAAAACTCTCTATCAGCACCTTGTAGACACTCTAGACAAGGGCTTCATATGCCCTTTATTATCATCATATAGAGCTGTAGTATTCTTTGTAGCTAAACAGGAAGGTTTGCTCTAACTTGTCACAGAATATTGCTCCCTAAGCAAAGTCATTGTAAAGAATAATTACCCTCTACTTTTAATCAATGATCTGTTTAATAAAGTTGTGGGTGCAAGGGTATTCAGCAATATTGATCTCACCATGGGATATAATCAGGTCAGGATTGCCCCTGGGGATGAGGCAAAAACTGCATTTTGAACACATTATGGGTTGTTTGATTGCCATGTCATGAATTTTGGTATGGCAGATGTGAAATCCACCTTTACAATGCTAATAAACAAGGCCTTCAAGGAACTGGTTGGAAAGTTTGTTATGGTCTACTTGGACAATATCATCCTATACATTCAAGATCAATCCACTCACCTCTAACACATCTGCGCCGTCCTCAATACCCTCTGCAAACACCAACTAAAGGCTAAGCCCTCAAAGTGTGAATTCCTATGGTTGAAGCTATTATTCCTGGGGTACATCATATTTGCCCATGAGATAAGGTCCAGCCCTGCCAAAATTAAGGCAATTTCCAATATGCCGTCTTCCACCAATGTGGAACAGGTACACATGTTCCTAGGGATGATTTTGTATGTACGCAAATTCATTTCCAACTGTGGGAAGTTAATTTCTCCCCTTACTGAATTTCTCAATACTAAACATCAATTACAAAGGAACCCAGTGCAGGACCAGGCCTTCAAAAAACTCAATCAGAAGCTCATCACAGCACCAGCCCTTCAGTTTCCTAATAGAAACTGTCAATATAAGCTTGAAACTGATGACTCAGACCAGGTCATAGGGGGTGTACTGTGGGTAAAAATCAAGAAAGGTTTCTTAATTTCAGTAATCTATAAGTTCAGGGAACTCACTGACACAAAAAACACTAACCCATACATAATAAAGAGCTAGCTTCAATTGTTTTTTTGTTGAAAAATGGTGCTGTTACTTGGAAGGTGCCACCTTTCCACCTCAGATTCTCTCAGATCATAAGTCCCTTAAATACTTCAACAAACAGCTCCATTTGACTTGACACCAGGCAGGATGGGTTGACTGTCTGTCCCCTTACCAGCTCTGCATTGAGTACAAGCCTGGGAAGGAGCTATCACAGCTGATGCCATATTCTGATTGTATGTTGCCTCAATCACTGGGGATGACAGCCTAGACCTGAATTGGTCTATTGTCTAACTTTCCTCCAAGGCCACCCAGTATGAAGGCCTTAACTAAGCAACCATATCAAAGTTAAAGGACAACAAAATCCAGTTCACAACAGATGCTGGCAACGTCTGCTGACAAGCAGAGACAGGTGAGAAGACACCTTACATTCCCACCACAGAACAAGGTGACACAATACTGCACTACTGCCACACCTTGGGTCATATCAGAGGACGCAACATCTTTGAGATCATGAAGAGCAAGGTTTGGTGGCCCCACGTGAACCAGGACATCCTGGACCTCCTCAAACCATGCACACTATGTGAAAAGAACATGTCTAAACCTGCTCTGCCCAAGTCAGTCTTATCAATCAGAGCAATATAACCCTTAAAACAGTGGGCCCTTGACATTGTTGAACCCCTACCTGAGGACAAGTTGGTAAAGAAGTACATCATCACAGCCATTGACTACTTTATCTGCTGGCCAGTGGCATGGGCAACCATCAATAACACTGCCACAACCATCACTTGCTTCATTGGCAAGGAGATTGTGGCACACTTTGGCTGCCCTAGACAGCTTATCACTGATAGGGGTCCTGAGCTTGTAGGCAACATCATGGAAGCATATTGTGTCAAGAATGCCCAAGCGGATAGTCACTACCCCATATCATCTTCAAGCCAACAGAAACGTAGAGCGCTTATGTCATGAATGTTGCCGTTCACACTGTTTCAATTTTGCTCTTGATAGGTTATTTTGAGGACAAATATATCTCTTTTGCTTTTGCTCCTTAAAAGGAGTCTGTATCCAAACTGGGAAATACAATTTTTTGGTTTCCTGTTTCTGCGCAACTCACTTGCCCCACTCATGCTTGTGGTGAGTGATCCTACTGTCCATGTACTGTTTTGTGGTAAAAGTACACAGTATATATTCCCAATCTTTTTACCCAATAAAATTCAAGTTATATTCACATTTTTGTCTTTGTGTCTCCAAGTACTTTGGCACCTCTCTCTAGCCACAACTAGTAGAGATTAATCATTCAGGGCCACAAGGTAATTGTATAGCCTTACCTGCCATCTAACCAAGATTTAGTACAAATCCAATACTAAGGTTAGGATTCCCCATTTTGTGTCTGTGCTGCGCCTCAGAACACAACAGCTTGAATGGCTCTTTTGTACAAATAATTGTCAAGTTCTCCCAGGAACATCCCAACACCACCTGGACCAAGCATTTTCCCACTGCCTTGCTTGTCTTGCAAGCTAGAGCCAACTAAACTATGGGCTTCAGTCCCAGCACCCTAGCCTTTAGAACTCCTGATGGTTTAATTGGAGTAGAGGAGGGGAAGTTACAGCCCACCATACCAAAAAAAAACCCTTGAAAATACACCCTTGTTAACCCAGTGGCGTGCCAAGGCCCGCAACATTGAACAAGAACAGATCAAGGGGGCAACTAAACACCTCAAAGCAAGATATGCCGTAGGTGATCCTGTCTATACTCTCAAATCTAACTCTGCCAAACTCAAACCCAACCACCTTGTGCCCTTCAAGATAGCTGCTATCTATGAAAATCACACCTATCAACTTGAGGACACCCAAGGGAACACAAAAGACTCCATCACAATTGCTTGTGCCCCTGTTGCGCTGTACCTGCACAAAATCTCTTTGTGTGCACCTTCCCAGACCTTCCAAAAATTCTGATTCTAGTGTCTAACAACAAGCAGGGGGAAAGGGGGTGTTGCAACCAATATTACTCCCCTGCCTGCTAACATATCTCACAATACATAGGGGCACTTGATGAGTTACCTCATTCTGTGACTAACGGTATGGGTCAATCTGAGTGCAATATTAAATTGCAGGCAGTATCTTCTAATTAGGAGTGCTGCCAATTTGATACACTGATCCCTCAATCAAGTTATTCTCAACTCAAACCTTAAGTTGAACCTGCTACTATGCCACCCCCTTGATGAAATTGTGGCTTCTTGATATGGTATATTAACTATGAAATTCCCCAATAAACCACATCTTATTAATGTTCTTGTCTTTTCTATTTGAACTGTTGTCTTCCCCAATCTAAATAATAAACTAAAATTGGTTCATTTGTAACACAGTGACAACCCTGTGCTACATGCTAGTAATACTAAAAATAAAATCAATTGCTTGTATTACCCCTTTTGCTTTGTGGAATTATCCAAAAGCTCTTAGTAGACACTGGGGCCAATCAGACCATGTTCAATCAAGAGTTTGCAGATTCCTCACAACTAGAATGTGCACCTAGCCAATTTAAGGCAGTACATATAGCTGACTCCTAAATGGTGATCATCACCCATAAAACTGTTCCCTTATCCATAATAATGGGAAGCGTTCAAGTAAGATTCTCTGGTCTCATAATGGGTGGTCTTAGCCACAATGTCATTGCTGGTTTAGAATGGGTAAACCACAAATACCCCCAATTTGACTGGGATACCTCTGTCATTACATTCAGAAGAAATAGTGTTGGGTTCTAGATCTATCCACTAAAGATGAAAAAGTTGTTCCAAAACACAGTTTTTGTCTATATCATCAAACAGGGCCCCTATGAGTTCAAAGGAGGAAAGTTATACTTTAATAAAATTTCAGTTGAAGTTATAAGTTCTGAACCTCCCCTAACTCCCTCTTATAGTAACCCACCACTGGCTCTTCAGGAACTACTTTCTGAGTTCAAAGATATATTCAGTGAGACTCTGGATTAACTGCCTCCACCATAACAAATTCATTATTCTGTTCATTTATAGGGGTCACTACTAAAGGCCCAACCACTGTATTGTATATCACTCAATGGGGACAAGGCTTTTTGGCAACACCTTATAGATTCTCTGGACAAAGGGGTTATCTGCCTGTTGTTATCTCCATATGGGGTTATAGTTTTCTTTAAGGCCAAGAAGAACATGTCTCTCCATCTTATCATAGACTACTGCACTCTCAACAAGGTCACAATAAAGAAAAAATACTCCTCCTGCTTATTTACAATCTGCTTGGCACATGCAGGTGCTAAAGTCTTTAGCAAGATCAATCTCACTGTGGGATAAAATCAGGTCAGAATTTCTCCCAGGGATGAGGCCAATACTGCCTTAAAAACACTTTATAGGTTGTTTGAGTACTGAGTCATAAATTTTTATATGACTAATGCATCCTCCACCTTTGCAATACTCATGAATAAGATATTCAAGGATTTAGTTGACAAGTGTTTTTTGTGTAACTAGATGAAATCATTGTATTCAGCCAAGATCAGAAAACACCTTCAACATTCCCAAGTTGTTATTATCACCATAAACAAACATCATTTTAAGGCCAAACCATCCAAGTGTGAGTTTCTTCACTCTTAGTTACTGTTATTGGGACATAACACCTCAGCTGAAGGGATCAAACCCAACCTAGCTAAGATCATGGTAATCACTAACATGTCAACTCTTGCTGATGTTAGTTTTGTATTTAACTTCCTGGGAATGATGGTGTATATACACAAGTTCATTCTTAAATTTGAAGATCACATTTAACCCCTCAAGGAGGTACCAAACACCAAACAGTGGTTCCAATGGACTTCAACCTGGGATCAGGCGTTTGAAAACTCAAGTAGAGCCTCAAAAAAGCCCTGTAATTCAGTTTTTCAACCAAAACTGACATTATGAGCTCAAAACCAACATTTCTGATTGTGCCATAGTGTTGTAACTGTGCTTTTTTAGCAAAGTTACAAGAGGGAAAATATTTGGAGACTAGATAATCATCTTTATTTGGAGATAGGAAATATATAATTGCTCTGAATCATTATAGAAGAACAGGATTGCGTTGATCACTTGGTTGGATGATGAAGAGGGTGGCATGATCCTGGTAATGAGTCAAGCGCTAAATTGAGTCATCCACTGTATGGGATCATCATTTGTTCATGTTACTAATTCTGGGAATTTTAGTTGACTTCCTTGTTTGGCTACAGATCACTGGGAAGTTGGATGCAGGTCACAAACCCACTTAGTTGGAACCTTGTTGGCAGGTTGACCCTGTTGTTTTGACAATAGGAATTATACTGCGTATAGAGATCAATAAAGGGGTCTTTATTCTAGCAGTCTAAAAATAATGTGAGCTTATGGGCCTCAAAAAACTCTAAAAACTCCATGATAAGAAACTAACTGCAATTTTGCATTGTGTTGAGAAGTGCTGCTATTATCTAGATGGTGCTAACTTCCCTTCCTGTGTCCTCAAATATCACAAGACTCTTTATTAATTTAACACATTGTCACATCTGATCTGGTGCCAGGCAGGCTAGACCAAACATATGTCCCCTATCAGCCCTGTATAAAGTATAATCCTGAAAAGAAGTTAGTCACAGCTGACACACTTTCCCAATTATATGTGGAGTCAATCACAGGGAACAACATATTAGATCCTGACTGACCCCTTATGTACCTGCACCCCAAAAGTACTTGTTATGAGGGCCTTAATTCAACTAAAATCTTGAAACTAAAAGATAAAAAGAGTCAGTTCATGACTGATGCAGGAAAGATCTGCCAAAGGGCAGAAACAGGGGGAAAGATTCATCACATCCCCACCACACAACAAAGGAATATCATCCTGTACTACCACCATACACTAGGATATATATGTGATTATAACCTTTTCAAAATTATGAAAAAAAGTCCTGGTGACTGCTCATGTACCAAGAAATCTTGGATCTCTTGAAGACCTATGTGTTTTGCAAGAGAAACATGTCCAAACCTGCTCTGCTAAAGTCAGTTTTATCATAAAAGCTATGAAGCCCTTTGAATAATGGGATCTCAACATTTTAGCCCCTGTCTGAGGATAATCTAAGGAAGAAATACATTGTCACTGTCATCAACTACTTTACTTGCCAGCCTGTATCTTAGACAAACACTAACCACACTGCCACAACTGGCAACAGCACTCATGTCAACACTACAGTAAAGTGATAATTTGGTTTTAATAATGTTGTCTTCTGGATTTCAAAACTTTTTTAATTAATGCAGCACTTTACCTTAAATATTTTTAATATAAAAACAATTAAAACTAATATATTATACTAAAAATGACCCCGGAAAGTTCAAAAATGACATAAAAATTACCATAACTTATAAGAATAAGTATATATAAGCAAGTATTTTTCAATTTAATATGTAAATTACACTCTTTATTACAGAAATATTTTTTATTCTCATAAAAATTAAAATCCAATGAACCAAAAATAAAGATAAACATAATTATATAATTTATACAAAATATGAGGAAATTCTAATTTTTATTTTTTATACTTTATATAAGCACAACTGTGAATATCTTATATTTTATAGATACATTAGCAAAATAAAATATATTTCTTATAAAACCACCTTAAAGCTGCACCTGAAACTTACTATTTATACTTAAAAAAATCATTACTATATAAAAATATGGGAAAATTAAAAATTTAAAAGTAAAAATATAAAGGTAACACAAGGTTTTGTGGGCTAATTGAAACCACCAGCAAGGGCAGTAGCCACATCTTTGGGGTGCTTTTTGATCTTGGCCACCTTGTACTTTTTCTTGAAAACCTTTTTCACTGCCTCCTGGTAGTCCTTCTCTTTACTCTTCTTCTTTTTGGGGCCACCTGGTTGGCCAGGTCATGGAACTTGGAGAAATTCTGGGCCTGCACCTCCTACAGCTTGGCAAAGAGCTTATTGAACTTGGAGTTGGCCTCAAACTTTGTCTTCAGGTGTTGGTGCCAAAATTTCAGGCTGGAGGTTGTCTTCATCTCTCCATTTAGAAAGGCGCTCTGGCAGTTCCAAGGGGCAGTAGCCCCACTATTTTCTCTCCTAACAGTCACCTTATTGCCAACCCACTGCTTCTCAAAGTACTCAAGGTAGTCCTTAAAGATGGTGGAGTGCTTCTTACTGTAAGCATCCTCCAGGATAGCCTCAAAGCCAAGCCCAGTGTGCTCATGCCATACAAAATCCAAGTCAGCAAGCTGGGTCATGGCAAAGTGGTTTTTTCTTTACCATCATTTAATTACTTGTTAAAGAGCTCCTTCTTGCTCTTGATGTGTTTGATGAGGGCCTGCCTTAAATGGAAGAAGTAGCCCAGAACTTCTCCATTAAAGATGGCCTCAAAGGCTCTGAACTGAGCAAGCTCAAAGTCCATGATTATAACCTGGGCATCAAACTGCCTGTGCAGGACCCAAAGCTTCTTGAATAAGGTAAAGCAGGTTGCAAAAGTACTGTTGCAAAGACAGGTGATAGAAGTGTTGAGCTGCTCCAGGTTTTGGGTTGTGGCATAGGCAATGGACCTATCCTTCACTTCCTGCCTATTCTCATGGACCAGGAATATATTTCCATCCTCAGGTTTCTTGAGAGCATCAGAAAGTACCAGGTCTTCAATGATGGTGATGTTCTTAGCCAGGGGGGGGTTGAGACTTGATTCCTATTGCTCACAAACTTAGACAAATGGCTGTGGGTTGGTACTCTCTTCAAGTTGGTAGGGGAGAGGTACTTGCAGGCAAGAATGGTCAGCTGGGTATATAAAAGATCCTTTGAGGTGGGCATCACCTGGACAAGATATCACTTGAAGAGGCAAAAGATGGTGATATTGGACATGAAACAAGTGCGCTTGCCCTTGATAGTTTGAAACTTGTCTCAGTGCTCAGTGTTGAGTCACACTGGGCAAAATCTGTCCTCACAGGTATAATGGTGGCTCTTGAAGCCCCAGTTGGTGTTGTTGCAGCTGAATATATAATCATTTGCCACCATAGATGTCCCATCCTTCACACTAATTATGGGGAAGTACTTGGGCAAGGGGGAAGTAATATTAAACTTCCCATCAACATTGAAAATTTTGTGGGCCATAAGAGGGTTCCAAGGGCCAGCAGGAGCATGGCAGAAGCCAGGGAAGTAGTCATGACACGGCTTGGAGTCATCTCCTGATGAACTGAAATAGGGAGAGCTTAGTGGAGGGGGGGGAGAAGAACGGGGCTTGTTGTGGTGCTCCTCATGTATGGGAGACTTATCCTTGGGAGGGTACTTTTAGGTTGAGCGCTTCTTCTTGGTAGGCTCCTCATTTGAAGCCAAGTTATAGAAACTGTGGTCTGTAAGGGAATCATCAGATTTCTCTCCCCCAGTGGAGTAAGCTGGGCTCTTCTAAGGGGAGGGCTTTGGAGAGGGATTAGGGGCAGCCTTATTTGAGAATGAAGGCTTATGCTTGGGGGTCTTGGGAGCCTTAGTGGGACGCTTGATGCCTTTGGGCTGTTTAGAAGTATTTTTGTCCTATAAATAATAAGTTAAAGAGCTTAACATAAAGCAATATTCTAAAAATCAAAAGAACTATAAAAACATAAAATATAAAAATTAAACCTTTTATAGCTTTTATTGAATTTTAAAATATAAAAAATATTGTATAAGTTTTTATTTTATTAAAGTTTTAAATAACAATTTAAAAGTTAAAAGAAGTATGCAAAAGTGTTAAAATTTAGATCTATAATTTATTTTAAAAATTAAAAAATAATAATTACATGTCAAAAAACAACATTTTAAAATTTCAGATGTTTTTATCATGTAAAACATAAAGTTTTATATATAAAAAGTGTTAAGTGTTGACATTATGATTGACAATTAGTAAAAAAACCTGAATTCTCACTGTTAATTAGAAAAATTGTAGACATTATTATTGATGACATTAACACTGTCAACATTTTTTTGAAAATTTAATATGAAAAAACATAGTACACTTAATTAATTTTAAGCAAACCAGCAAATATTAACCATTTTCTGTGTGTTTTTGCTCACATAATAAAATTAAAAAACATATTAAATAGGTTAAAAATTATCTAAGTTACTGTAAATTCAGAACCTAAATGTAAAAATATGGGATTGTCAAATCCTTGGTCCAAATTTCAAATCACTTTTGCGGGCAACTCAGCTGAGTGAAATTAAAATATTTAATAAAATCAACCATTTAATTTGACTTTTTTGATTTATTTAAATTGGCAAATTTTGAATCCCTTGATCAGATAACTCAGCTAACAAAAGACAAAACACAGCAAACAAATGTGGGATACATGAATCAAAAATGTGGGATTCTAATATACAATTTGAGATTTCCTGTATTTCAAATGAATCATAGACATCATGTAAAAATAAAAAACCTGAAATTGCAGGATTGTCAAATCCAAGAACCAAATTTAAAATCAAAAATGAGGTGAATTCAGAATAAATATAATTTATGGGTATCTAAAAAAATGTCAATGAATCTAGAGTGGATTTGTGCCAATTCTTTTAGGAATCACAGGCATTCTCAAAAAGCACCCTATTCCATTTTAGGACAGCTAAAATTTAGATGCTTGATTACAGTAGATTTTAAAAAACGCTAATAATAAAATTGAATTATAAATTACAATCTATTTTTATCACAAGTCTTTTCCTGGATGTGTTGATAGTTCATTTGCTGTTGATAAGGTGCTTGCATTTAATTGGATAGTTTCACCTCCAGTTGCCTTGGCAAAAGGAAATCACGTGGCCTCCGCAACCACAGCTGGCCTTGTGGAGGCAACTTAATTTCCTATTGCCAAGGTGACTGGAGGTGAAACTATCCAATTAAATGCAAGCACCTTATCAACAGCAAATGAACTATCAACACATCCAGGAAAAGACTTGTGATAAAAATAGATTGTAATATATAATTCTATTTTATTATTAGCGCTTTTTAAAATCTACATAATAAAAGTATTTTGATAGCAATACATGAATACATAGTGTAGTAAACTGATGGTTTATCTTTACCACCTCTCCTTCTTCCTTAAAAAGAAGTTTTTTGGCCCCTGGCTATGCCAGGGACCAAAAAACTTTTAAGAAATTTCTGCATCATCAGGAGGGTAGCTCATAAATCATTATGTGGTTTTGTGGTTACTATAATAGTGATTTAGAGTGCAGAATGTTGCATCATTTTCAGCTTAGATGATTTTATAATCAATTAATTTCATGTCTAAACATGGTTGTTGAGATTAAATTTATCATTTGATTTTATCCAGAGTGGAGCTTCTTTATTTGGACTGATGTGTCATAGTTTCTTTCTGTACATTCAATTTGGATTCCAGTTCCCACAATTAATATCTGTGTTTACTAGTGGCATTCAAAAGTGATTTGAAATTTGGTTCTTGAATTTGACAATCCCGCTTATCCAAAAAAATAGTAAACCTAATAAAATGGTTGATGGATTTGAACACTTCAAATCTGATTCCAGTTAATTCATTTTGTCCCTTGGAAATATGAAGTTCAACTTGAACTTTGCAAAGTGTCTATGAGTTCCTACATTTCAAAAATTCAAATAAAAATACAAAAAATCAATTTAATTAAAAAATGGCCATCCCACAAAAGTGATTTGAAATTTGGACCAAGGATTTGACAATCCTGCATTGTTACATTCAGTTTCTGAATTTACAGTATATGAATCCTAGACAATGTCACTCCCCTGTGGGCAGCAACTGTGGTAAGTTTGACTCCCTGGTACTTGACACCTTGTCGAGTACCAGGGAGTCAAGTGCTGCATATGTGAATCTATTAGTATTTTTGGCTTAACTGATTTTTAGCTAATTTCACTAGTAATTTAGGGGTTTGAGACCAAAAACCAAGTTCAAATTTACTTGAATTTGACTCCTTTTAATAATTTGGTTAGCTAAAAGACCAATTTAAGGGGCAATTTAGAAGTGAATTTACTAATAGAAATAAAAAACTTGTGTTTGACACTCTAAAAAAAAGTGGTCAGTTTGACACCTTTTAAGCCAAATCCATATTTCATTAATAAAACACATATGCACCTATATAACTTTTTGTATTTACTATTATATTTTTATTATTAGTGTTCATAGTTGTTGATTAAGCTCCCAAGCACCACTACACTGGATTTAGTGATATAGACATTAATTAAATACCCCACTTGTTTTACATTATGTCATTTTCAGGTTTGTGGATTAAGTGGTGCCATATAATTTGAGCCCAATTTATCAAGAGATTTCATATGTAATTTATAAAAAACAGAAACTTGACTCCCCCCTCTGTTTGACTCTATCCATTTGCCACATAATTGGTTTTGGATTTAACTAATCAAAGACTTGGAATTAAGGCTAAATTAATAAGTGATACACTATGAGAACCACTTGACACTCATCCACTTGACACTTTAACTTGGGGATTAGTACAGAGAGCTTCTAAACTTTTTAACCAACACTATGGTAAATAATTCACTCTCAGCTCCTCACAGTGTTGTAACTGTGCTGTTTTAGCAGAGTTACAAGGGAAAAATATTTAGAAACTAGATAATAATCTTTATAGAGAGATAGGGATTATATAGTTATTTTGAATCAAGGATAACAGGAATATGATTGTGTTTATCACACGGTTAGGTGGTGAAGGGGGTGGCTTGATCCTTATAATGAGTCAAGTGCCAAAACAAGTCATCCACTGAGAGTGATCAGCTTTTGTTCATGTTATTACATTTTGTAATTTGAGTTGTCTTCCTTACTTGGCTTTGGGTGAATGGATAATTGGGCCGCAGGTCACAAACCCGCTTACTCAGAACCTTGCTGGCGGGTTGAGCCTGCTGTTTTGACACCCCCTCCAGTTGAGGGTTGGCCTTTTCTGGGGGGAAGGTTGTCAGGGAGGTTGTTGGGAGCCCAGGCGCCATACTGGACTAACTGTTGTTTGGTGGCGGGTAACACAGTCTCTCTTTGCTTTTGTCTTGCCTTGCAGGGTCTGAGGCAATCATGGTAGAGGACTTTGTCCTGTTTATGTTTTCCAAGGCCTTGCACAAGATAAGTGCTGTTTTTGTTTACATTTAGGATGATGGCAGGGCCAACTTTTTCTGGTTGCAGTTTGCTCTTGCTGGTATTCATGACCCAGACTTTGTCGCTGACCTTGTGTCTGTTCTTGATGGGGACAAAGGTCTTTTGTAGACGCTTTTCTTCCTTTTCCAATTGGTTGCTATTGGTCTGTATGACCTGGGGATCTGAGTGGGGAAGAACATTTTCTGGCATCTCCAGCTTAGGTCCTGATAGCACCTGGATTATATTGGGTTATGTTCTATAAACTAGCTCAAAGGGGCTTTTGCCAGTGGATCTGTTCATACAGGTCCGGCATACAAGTAATGCAGTTGATAGCTGCTTGCATCAGTCTTCAGGTCTCCTGGCGGTGAGTTTGACCAAGGCTTGTACAAGGCTGCCATTCAGATGCTCTACGTGTCCATTGGCCTGAGGGTGGTAAGGTGTTGTCACTGTGTGCTGGACCCCATTCTTGGTGAGGTATACATTGGTATCTTCAGAGGTCAATTCTTTGCTTCGTTGGTTATTGTCAGGAAACGCCCTGACACATCTTGTGTTACAAAAAAACCTTGGGAAACTCTACTGCTCTCCACAATCCTAATGCTAGTTTGGTGACTCTCCTAGCTGCTCTAGACAATAAGTTATGGCTTCTTAAAGTTTGGCCGCCAGCCAAACTTCCTAACGAGTGCAAAATGACAAAATTATGTGACCAAGGCACAAGAATTGATGTGAATCTTAATTTGAGCATAACTTAGCAAACACTGGACGGATTTGGACTTCCAAACATGCATTTTGTAGCCAAACTCCAGGAGAGTCAATATGTGCTAAATTTAGATAAAATACAGATGCAAAGCTCAATGTGCGGGATTTTTCAAAGAAACATGAGTCATGCTGTTCAGAAGATGCCCCAAAACCCCAGCCTGGTGCCACCAGCAGAGTCCCTAAGACTGTCTAGCAGATTTAGGAAGATTATAAAGAATCTAATGGAATGGTATATAAAGGTGTTGCTCACAATAATCCCCTGGTGATCATTCTAAGTTAGCCTTGAAATAAAGTTTTAATTTAGTTTGATTTAAATATTAAGTTCAGTCAGATGGAAACCAGTCAAGACCCTCTGGGCCCTGACAGTTATCAGGAGTTCTGGCTTTCTGAACTTGCCAATGATTTATTTTTCTATGAAGCGTTGTACGTTGTTGCCAGTATGTGTTTTAACTGATTGGGCTACTAGCCAGCGTGTGGCAAAGTTGATGGCGGTAATAATGTACTTTTTGTCATTATATTTCCCGGGCATAGGTCCCACAATTTACAAGGCCCACACTTTAAATGGGAGTTGTGTGAGGATGAGTAGTACTGATTTAGGCAGGGCCTCACTCCTTGCAAATTTTTTACACACTTTGCACTGGTCCAAGACTTCTTGAACGTCTTGATACAAGGCCGGCCACCAGGCCTTGTGTTTTAGGAACTTGTAAAGGTTACGGCTCTTTGTGTGGCCCAGGTCTCTGTGGTAGCGTAAGATGGTATCAACACACTGGTGTGTGGGAATGTATGAGATGGTTTTACCATCAGACATTTTTTGGGGGTAGGTTTCCATAGACGTTGGCAAATAGATGCTTGTTTTTAATGACAGTTTCTCTTGTGATATCTGTAGTACCAGGGGGGAATAATTTGTCTTTTTTACATAACACCAGGAGAGGCCAGTCTGGGTTGAGCCTATTCTTGCCCCTTGTAGCTCTGATGTATAGTCATGACAACACATCAGCCATGGCCAGCTCTGGGCCCAGCTTATACTGTATGAGCATGTTGAACCTTTCCAGAAGCTCCATCCATTGGGCTTGTCTGCGGGATAGGTTTGCCTGGGTTTTGAAGTAGATGAGTGATTTATGGTCTGTCAAGGCTGTGAAGTCTTCTTGTTGTTCTAAGTAGCAGCACCATTTGAATAGGCAGTGCACAATTGCCAATAGCTCCTTGTTGTGTATGGGATATTGGCACTTGCTGTCTGTCAACTTGCATGATTCATAGGCCACAGGTAGGAAATCACCATCATTGTTTTTGATTTTTAGTATCCCTCTAATGGATATGTCAGAGGCGTCTGTCTCTATTTGATATTCCCCATTGCGTTTTGGGTATTGAAGGATGGGTGTCATTATGAGTTTCTCTTTAAGACATCTGAAGCAAAGATCACATTGGGGGGTCCATACAAATTTGGATTTGGCGTCAGTTATGGCAGATAGAGGTGCAGTCAGGACGCCGCAGTTGGGTATGAATTGCTGTACATAGGCAACCATTCCCAGGAAAGTGCGGAGTTCTGACTTGTCTTGGGGCAGCAGCATTTTGCAAATGGCCTGGATCTTCTGGCTGTCAGGTTTAATAACATCTTTTGAAACTATGTGTCCCAGGAAGTTGTAGTTGTTTGCGGAAGAACTGGCACTTGGAGGGCTTGGCTAGCAGCTTAAGTTGCTCTAGGATGGCAAATACTGCCTCCAGATCCTTGTGATGCTGTTCCACCGAGGGGCTGTAGAAAATGATGTTGTCCAGGTATACCAGGGCATGCATGCCAATGTGGGGAGCAAACACCTCATTCATGAAAGTCACAAAGGTTGACAGGGCGTTTGTAATACCAAAGTTGAGTATCACACACTTGTACAAGCCGTATTTAGTGCAGAAGGCTGTTTTGGGAATGTCTTCCTCCTTGATACAGATCTAGTTATAGCCTGCGGTCAGATCAATATTGGAGAAGACCGTAGCTCCACCCAGGGCATCAAAGAGATCATTGATGAGTGGTAGTGGGTAATAATTCTTGATGGTAACTTTGTCTAGGGCTCAGTAGTCTGTGACTAAGCGTAGGGTACCATCATTTTTTGCTACAAAGAATACAGCAGAACCAAAAGGGGACTGTGACAGGGCAGATAAGTCCTTTCTCCAATGCCTCTTTGAGGTAAGCACACAGGGCGTTGTTCTTGTTTGGGGTGAGGAAATAAATGGGTTGAGCCTTAGGTACTGCTCCTTTGAGTTGGATGGAGTGTTTGATGTGTTTCTTCAATGGCAACCCTGGTAGAGCCTCATTGAAGATTTCTGGGTGTTGAGCTACAATTTTGAAATCCTGGGGTGTGGTGGTGTCCTGGTGATCTTTGAAATGAATTATCTTGTACTGGCAAGAGTCCCAGTTGATTGTTTTGAGGTTTTCCTGTTTGTTCAAGGTCTCTGTGATACATACAAAGACATGGTTGTGCAGGAGTTGGTCTACTGAATCAGGGTAGATTTGGTGGTTGACATCTTCACTTTGATGGTCAGCACCAAGGTCACACAGTCTACATGGGGGTTATTCTTTAGCAGCCAGTCCAGTCACAGTATAATGTCAAATCTGGGAAAGTCAATGACGGGGCCTTGAATGGTGGAGTGTAAATTCTCTAGCATGACAGAGAAGGGGGAAGTTTTCTATATCATAGCAATGTGATGTTCATCAGCTAAAACCATATTTTTAATCCACAAAGGATTAGTAGCTAACTTGAACTTATCTACAAAGCTGCTGTTGACCAGGGTTCAATCTGTGCCCAAGTCCAGGAGAGCTGAGCCTGTGTAACTGTAAAAACAGAAAGGATATGACATCAGTTTATTTGGGTGTCTGGCAATGTTGTACAGTACTGGGTCTTCTGAAAGTACTTGAATCATTGGACATTGATCCACGTCCCCAGGCTGGTACTCATTGTTGGGCAAGTCGGGAATTGTGCGGGGAGAGCTTGGTTTGCTTAATGCTCTCTCTGGGCTTTTCCCTTGTCTTGGTTGTCTTGAGTGGCAGTGGCACAGAAATGGGTTTGGTTTGATTGGCCATTGCTCCCATTCCCATGTCCATTTGAACCTGCAGGTTTGTGGTTGGTACTGCCGTTATTGTTCCCAGGGGTGATCTGTTGGAGCGCCCAGTTGGGTGAGAGTCCTTGGGTTGTTCTCTTTTCCCTGTTTGTGCCTTGTGGAGGGCATTGGGCATTTGTTCCGCTTTCTTGGCCTTGTAGTATAGGATTTGCAAGTTGGTTACTTGATCCAGGTTCACATACCTCATTATGTGCAACTTGAGTGCATTGTAGTACATGAGGTGGGTGGTTGGAGCGTCAAAAGCCATATCAGAGGGGCACGTAGTTGGAGTTCCTTGTAGGTGCAGGTGAGCTCCTTTAAGGTGCCATTCTGGGTCAAGTTCTTCACTTGGAGGATAATCATAAGTGTGGTGTCCTTCAGCACAAATATTTCCAAGAAGTCCTGCTTGAAGGTGTCCCAATTCTTCTTGGTATATTCTTCATGCTATTTGTTGCACCAGGTGCCAGCGTCATGAGTCAATCAAATAAAGATTTCTGCAATCCAGAATCTATGTGGGCATTCCATCTGAGCTAGGTTGCTTTGAGCAGATTGGATCCATCCTGTGGCGTTATTGTTGTTGGCTCCTGCAAAGGGTTCCAGGGCAGCGCTCAAAAGTCTTTGGGAATGTAGGCTGGTATGGTGCTCTCATCAGTTGGACAAGGCATAGTGGGGTAGCCTGGAAGAGCCCTTGTGCAGACATGGTGTTGAAGGCGGAGAGCGGGATAACCATGTTCTGGTACAGGACAAAGCCATAGGTTGTTTCTGTACCAGGTGTGTATGGAGTCCAGTCTAGCGGGAGACCAGACATGATTCTATCAAGGATTTTTTGACCACAGCGGGTACAGGCAACAGGCGGAATTTTGGGGGATAAAGTAGGATGGAAAACCTACTTCTGCTATCAATGTTGTAACTGTGCTGTTTTAGCAGAGTTACAAGGGGAAAATATTTAGAAACTAGATAATAATCTTTATTGAGATATAGGGATTATATAGTTATTGTGAATCAAGGATAACAGGAACATGATTGTGTTGATCACACAGTTAGATGGTGAAGGGGGGGTGGCTTGATCCTTATAATGAGTCAAGTGCCAAAACAAGTCACCCACTGAGAGTGATCAGCTTTTGTTCATGTTATTGTATTTGGTAATTCAAGTTGTCTTCCTAATTTGGCTTCAGTTGAATGGATAATTGGGCCGCAGGTCACAAACCTGCTTACTCAGAACCTTGCTGGCGGGTTGAGTCTGCTGTTTTGACAACAGTATACCTTAATCACTAATAAACACCTTCCTACTCATTTACTTTTTTAACTTATGTTGTATTTTCTTTACTTTTGAGCTAATGAAACTGCCTTGCTTTTGGGTTAACTTTTGAACCCATTTTAAATTTAAGCAAGTTTTATATGTAAAAAACATAGTAAAATTTGATTTTTCTGCTTGACTCTAGCATACTTGACAGTGAGAATTCAGCCTTTCCCAGCTGATTGACAGTGCCAAACTCAACAAATTACTATGTTTTGAATTTTCAACTCCCAATAAAATAAATTCCACATGATAAATTTTGCAATTATAATTTTCTACTCTTCCTGCTATTCTCCATATAACTTTTATATACTTTTGTTGATTTTTAATTATACTTTTACATTAATTTAGTACTATGAAGCTATGCTGAACTTAACATATTTGATGCTTCATCATAAATTCTCTTATTTTCTATGTTTTACCCTTTATATCTATACTTTGAGCTTCTATTTTGCTTTTATTTACTTTGTTATGTTTTTTTCTTGATAAATAAAAATTTATTTGCATAATTTTTATTTAACTTTTGCTTTGATTTGCCTCTTTGTATTTGACATATCTTCTCAATTATTTTATTTACAAAACTAAACTTTCCTTTAGCCAAGATCATCTAAATCCAACAAGCCTACAAAGATACCAAGGGCTCCTGTCAGGGACCCACTTGGCAGGGAGCAAGTTCCCTAGTTGATGGGCCAAGGCCCCTAAGTTAAATCCTGCTATTACCAAGCCAATAGGAACCATGACCATTGCAAGGTGTCCTAGGTGTCCCAGGTAAGAAAATCTTCTGAACATAGAACTGAACCAACCAATTATATAGTATCCCACCACATACGTCAAGAGGTAGAAGGAGCTGTAAGGTCTAACCAGAGCAGGTTTTGACAGGAGGTGGATTGAACAAACAACCATAATGGAATTTACGTCCCCAGTGGCTGGAGGGGTACTTGAACCATCTGTGAGTGAGGGATTCCTTTTGATGGGCATCATCTGAAGAAGAGTTGTAACAGTCAGTTGTAGGTGTTGGGTTTTCCAAGGTTGATACCACTGTCAAGAAGGAAGCTAGAAACCAGAACAGGAATAAAATTCCTCTCATGGCTTCAAAAATAAGTTATCAGAAGGAGAATGTGTAGCAGGTATAGGATAAAGTCTTTATTGTTGGAACAACTAAGTGTGATAAAGTTTGTACACTTAAATAGCCTTGAAGATAGAGGATGGGCAATTTAAGTGGATATTGGGGGAGATGAGAGGGATTTACCAATGATTTTCAAGGAATTCATAAATAAAATTAATACCTGTGTGAGATGGGCATTAATTTTGGGCTGGAGCTGCAATATAATCATAAGTTTAAGAGGGACAGAAACAAGACAAACCACAAGATCCTTAAAAATTTAAGCAGTGTACATATTGATTATCAATCAATCTAAGGAGCAGAGCCTCGGTTTCATCTTCTTTAACTATATCTGAGAGCGTCAGGATAGTCCCAGGCAGCCAATCAGCGGCCAAGCAGTAAGTGACGTTAGCACTTAACTTACTAACCTTTTCAAAATTGATTCAAAGCACAAAAAAACGAAATTTGATTCAATAGGTTGCTTATAAATAAGTACAGTAAGCTGACTAGTTGCATTTAGACTAACAATAGGTGTTTCCTTAAGGTTCCAGGTTTGATTCCTGTTCCCATCATCAGTAGCAGAAACCCTGGTGTCAAAAAATTGGTGTCTGTGTTGTGGTATCTTTGTTACCCCATTAATGTTGTCAATAAAATTAAGGGAGTCAGGGAAGGAATCCCTGACAGCTCCAAAGAAACTGCCTCCGCCCCCAAGTATATCAAGAAGCCTGCAAAGGCAAATTCTCCAACTCTATCTCCCCCACCCCATCTCCTCCCCCTCCATCTCCTCATACTTTATCTCCTCCCACTCCTCCCCTCCACCCTCATCTTCAACTCACCCCCCAAGTCCTCAAATAAAAAAGATGACTATCTCACTGATCACTCATTTTACAAGTCAGGGGTCAACTCTGAGCCCACTAGGGGCACCATACCAAGAAGCCAAAGGCTGCCAAGGAGCCCACCTCTTCTTCTGATAAGAAAAAGGAGGCATCTAAGAAGGCCTTGAAGAACCCTTCCCCTCCCCCTCCTGATGGCTCTTTCCCCTACCTCATCTGACCCCCAAGATGAGCCTGAGGAGTACTACAAGAAGTTCAAAGCTTCTGGTCATGTGGATTGGGATCTACTGGCCATCCACAAAATTTTTAATGTGGGCAGAGAGTTCAAAGTTCCTAAGCACTTCCCCTGTTACTCCCCAATTATGTCAGTAAATAGTGGCCCTGGTTACGTTGCTGAAAACTACATATTCAAATGCGACAACCAAAAGCAGAAAAGTAAAAGCAAGCACTTTTTCTGTGAAGATAAGAATTGTGGGCCCCAGCTGAACACCAAGGGATGGGAGCAGGTAACTGCCAAGAAGGGGAGCACACTTGTGAGCCCTCAATCATCTAATCATTCAGATGCTGAAGTGGTACCTTGTTCAAGTAATCCCCACCTCCTCTCACCTCTGGGCATCTGATCTGGCTATAAAGACCCTGCAGCATTTAAAACCCAACAATCTTAAGTTGGTACCAACCCAGGAGTAGTTGATTAAATTCATCAGCAATAAGCAGATCTCCGCCAATCCCCCTCCCCCAAGGCCTTGGACGTCTTATCAGAGCTTACACTCACCCACGTGCTTAAGCAGCTTCCAAGTGGGGAGGACTTCCTTCTTCATGATGATGGACCTGGCATCAAAGACTGTATAATCTGCTATGAAACTCAGCAGAACCTTCTGGAGTTAAAAAAGGCTTCAACTTGGCTAGTTGATGGTACCTTTACCACTTGCCCCTGGATGTTCAAACAGCTCTGGATGATTAATGCCCAGAATGACATCTGGGTGATTCCACTTGCTTTTTTCCTTCTCCCTGGGGCCAACAAAGCCATATATACCCTGCTTTCTCCATCCTTTGCAAGGCACTTTCTCTCCTCCCCCAACTACAATGATACCAAGAAGACCCCCCACACCTGGCAAACCCTCCTGCCGCTGACAAGGACCAGGCCACCCTGGACTCAGAGGAAAAAGTAAGGCTCAGAGCTCTAGGGCCTCACATGTGCATAATGGACTTCAAGCCTGCTAAGTTCAATGCATTTGAGAAGCTTTTTAGCAGAGAGATGCAGGGGTACCACTTCCACTTCAGCCAAGCAGTTGCTTGCAATGTGCAGGCCCACACTGAGCTTAGGAGGTTGAGCCGGAGGGAAACTTTGGACACCTGCAAATTTTTGCTGGCACAATTCAGTGCTTTGGCTTTTTTAAAGCCAGAGCACACTGCAAAAGGGGTTCAAGGTTCTCTCAAAGGATCCTTACATAGCAAAGCATCAGGATTCAAGCCTTTCCTTGAGTACTTTAAGCCCCAGTGTATTGGGAAGGTTGTCACGCAGAGGCAAGGCCAGAGCCAAGGCCAGTTGGAATGTGTACCAGGCAGCTTTGAATGATGAGCTCAAGACCACTTTGGTGCTATAGGCTTATCACAAGCATCTCAAGGCCAACTTTGGGCTTCATCTGAAGTTTAACAAGTTCTTCTTCTTTCTGCAACACAAGCAGGATAAAACCATTTCCAAGCTCAGAGATCTTGCCAACCACATCCCCTCACCAAGCCTACAACCTTTCTCCACCCTCTTTACCAAGGCTATCCAGGGTGCGGCTAAGCACAAATACAAGGCCTCTGCGTTTAAGCAGAAGCTTGAGCTTATTGCCACTGCCCTCCTAGAAGGGGCTAAAATAAAAAAGGGGAAGAAGGAGGAAGAATAAACTTGCTTCTATGGTTTTAACTTTTAAATTTTTTAACTTTTCATTTTTTACTTCTTAGTTTTGATAAATTAGTTTTTAGTTTTGATTTTTCTATTTTTGATTTAATTAGATAGTACTCATTTTTTATGTATATATGGTAAGCTTTAGATGAATAGTTAAATTTGAAATTGAATGAAATATCTTAATTTTTGTTAATTTCCATATAAAACAAAAGATATTCACATTTGTACTTGTATGAACTATACCAAATAAGCTTTAATATTTCTTCATATTTTGCATAACTTCTATTGTTTTGTTTGTGTTTATTTTTGTCTGATAGGAATTTTAATTTATATGGTAATAAAAAATATTTTTATACTATAAATTCAAAAACTGAACTTAAAAATGCAGGATTGTCAAATCCTTGGTCCAAATTTTGAATCACTTTTGCGGGATGGCCTTTTTTAATTAAATTGATTTTTTGAGTATTTATTTGAATATTTGAAAATACAGGAACTCATAGACACTTTTCAAAGTTCAAGTCAAGCTGCATATTTTCAATGGGAAAAATGAATTAACTGGAATCAGTTTTGAAACGTTCAAATCCATCAGCCATTTTCATTAAGTTTATTATGTTTTTTAGATAAGCCGTATTGTCAAATCCAAGAGCCAAATTTCAATTGCTTTTGAATGCCACTAGTAAACTCAGATAACAATTGGGGGACTGGAATCCAAATTTTATGTACAGTAAGCACACTAGGAAACACCAACCCAAATTACAAAGCTCCACCACAACTAAAATCAAACTAAAAATTCAATCTCAATAACCATGTTTAGACATAAAAAGTGATTAAATTTTAAAATTATCCAAACCCAGAAAGTATACAATATTATACACAGTAAATCACAGATATAGAAGTTCTGTTACTATTCAAGGCTAAATAAAGAGAAAAAACTACTCACAACTAAACCAAAAATCCAAATAAATACATATTTAATATAAAATGTATTTTATTTTAATTTATTTTTATGGACCATCAATCAATTCTCAACCAGCTCCTGCACCAGCCCTTGGGGAAGCCTGTCCACAAGGGCGCCCCAGAGGATCCAAGAAAAGACCCAGAACCCAACTTGAGGGGAGTCATGCCAACATACAGGCCTCCCAAGGTGTCAGTGCCAGTCAACCACCTCCTGCATCTCAAGCCAGGAACAGTAGCCTGAATCCAAGACATAGGCTGTTCTCAAGGCCTGCCACAAAATTCTCTTATACAAAGCTCATTGAAATAATGAGGTTACATACACCTCTACCATGTACCCAGTTGTCACCTGGCCCCGCACTCTTGATCCAAGAGTTGCTACTTCCTGCCCCTGCATCTTTGATACATCATATGAGCCATTGGCCACTACCGCAGAGTCATCTGTGCCTATGTCTTCTGCCACTATTGATGGCGCCAGCGCAACCAAGCATGATCCCACCTTCTACATGAAGGTCCCCATCCCATGTGTCAAGCTTGCTAGCCAGGATGCCGCGGTACCTGCCAAGGGCCAGCATTGATTGATGGATAGTGAGCGTGAAGCTCTCCTCAACTGCTTGAACAGGAGAATGGCGGTTTGGGATATTGCGTCTCAATTTGGTGTCACAGCCAGATACATTGGCAACATAACCACCAAATATGACAACACCAGGCAAATTACAAGATCTGCCAAGGCTAAGCAGCACCCCAGCCTACTTCAGCCCACCCATCTTGAGGCAATCAAGAAGTGGGTTACCAAGGATTGCCACCTGGACTCACTTGCTGTCCAATCAATGCTTACCACAAAGTTTGGGCTTTCTGTTTCCAAAACCCTCATATACAAAGCAATGGTCAAATTGGGCTTCTTGTGGAAGGTACTTGGAGTTTTTCCATACAACAGAAAGAATGAGAAGACCATTGAGGATTGACGCATTTATGCTGAGACATATCTGGCCCTAAAGGAGACTGGGAATACCTAGTTCTTCTACATCAACAAATTTTCTTTTTTCCTCCTCACTCAGGTCTAGGCATAGGTGGGTCAAGAAGGGGTCCAAGGACGGTGTAGCTCATTATGTAGCTGTTTGTTCCCAGACCTATTCAATGGTTGCTCTTCTTGGTCCTCACAGTTTAGACCAGTATCAGATGATCAAGTGTTCCTACAATAGCAGGACCTTTCTCAATTTTCTCCATGTTGTCAAGGAGTATCTCCAGATCAAATATCACAGTACAACCAACATTGTTGTGTTGGATAATGTTGGATTCCACAAAGTGGATCTGGTTGTGTCTGATTTTCCACCCATTGACAAGAATAGCCATTCCTCTAACCACTGCCTTGCTGATTGGCCAATGAGACTCTTCTTCCTCCCCCCATATTCTCTATTCCTTAACCCAATTGAGGAGGTCTTTGGATAGATCAAAAATAAGGTGAAGAAAGGCCTCCCTCAGGACACCAAGGATCTCTTCAACATCTTTGAGATCAGTCAATTTGCAATGCCACCCAATATGGTGGCAGCTTTTTACAAGCACTTGGAATTCTTCCTACTCAAAGCCCTGGCCTCTGAACCAATCAGATAAATGGGCACTCTTGACTGAATTTATTTTTATTTATTTTGTTTTTATTAGGACTCAAAAATTATTATTTATATATAATAACATGATATTTGATTGTATTATAGACATATGAGAATACATAGAAAAGGTAAGTAAAATTAATTATACTAGGTATTAGGACACATATTTTATTATAATTCATTGAATATTGTATTGACTGTGCGCTAACAAATAAATAAATAAATTAAAGAAAGATAGAAATAGATTAGTTTTATTTAAACAATTGTGAATCCTTGATGGTACTTTGGCTTTTTTAAGCCACAAATTGGACCTTGTAGGTCATCATCTGATCCTTATTATTTCAGTGCCACTATAGCCACACAACACAGAAACCAATGATTTTCATGTATTGCTTACTAATTAGTACTTAAGACGCGGGTCAAGCATATTGAATATATTTATCAAATTATATTACAAGGGAAAGGTAATTTGAGCTCTAAACAATCACTTGTTTAGAACAATAGTGGAGCAGGCCACTTGATGCAGAAAATTCAGCTCTCATTGTTTGTCTATGTGATAAATGAACCCGTACTCAACAAGCTAATAAATGAAAACATTTTTAACTTATTTTTTATTATTGGACGTGGTTGCAACTATAACTAATGTCTTGTAATATATTTAGATATATTAGTATTATAATTTATCTACTAAAATTTAAAATAAAACTAAAATGTTTTAAGTAAAATTATAATTATAAATCTTAAAATTTATCTATTAAAGTTTAAATATTTGAAATTTAACTATTTTTATTTAATTGGGATTTATTCAATATTGAAATATTATATATTAAAAATTTTAATATTGAAATATGTAATATTAAAACTTTAATATTAACTTTTAGATACTAAAATTTTATTATTTAAATATTTAAAATTAAAATTTTCCTATTAAAATTTTAATATTACATATTAAAGTGAAAATATTTAATATTAAAATAAAAAGTTAAAAAATAAAATTTAATTTGCAAGGGGAAATTATTTATTGGGGGATGTTGATTGCAAAGGGAATGTGATTATTCTGGGGAATTATGCCCCAAAATTAAATTTTGGCAAATGCGTCTAATTGGGTCCACATACTCTTCTGTATGTGGTGGACAACCCTGGATGCAATTCTAGAGGGGTGGCGCCCTGTACCCTGGTGGTTGTTGAACGTTTGAAAAAAGGAAGCTGGGTGAGTAAATCAATTAATAGGTTTTTTCAGGGGGCATGTAGTACCCATACAAAGTTGCCAATGCAAAGGAGTCATACAGGACATGCTTGACTGTCCTATACCCCTGTGGTGTCTTCTGGCGTTTGAGTGCTAAGCAACATATATCAATTTGAATAGGTACATCCTCCAACTTTTTGACGTTGGTTTTTAATATGCAGTGAAGGAGGATTCCCAGGTATACCGCGACGTGAATTCTTTGCAAGGTGTATTTTTCCAAGGACATGCACAATTTTTTGAATACTTGAACTAATCTATTGATATAGGAAGTTTGATTGAATTTAAAGAGGGTTTTGGGGGCGCCCAACTTGTATCAGCCCCCCATGCCTCCACAAACAAAATAAATAAAGGTTTAAATGTGTTCACAAGGACTGCATCCCAAACTTTATTTGACAATTCCTTGAATACTTTATTAAAAATATCAGTTTTTAGATATTTGTTTCCTATTTGAAAGGCAGTTTTTATTAATTTTTTTTCATATTTGTTGATATTTGAAAATGAAAATCTTTGAATGATTTCATATATATATTCATCAAAGTTTAGCTTGACATCCCCGCAAATTTCATCTATCTCTTTGAAGTTGATAATTGATCCTATTTTGCATGCTTCCCTTAACCACGGCAAGCACCCCATGTGTGGTGTTATTCCCTATCTTTAGCTTTGATATTTGAAAACTTATCCATATTCTGTTGAATTATTTTATTTTTTTGGGGTTTTATTTATTTGTTTTACAGGGGCTACCAGTGACTGATAACCCCTGTAGAACCAACTTGGCGTAAAAGCCGCCACTTCCGCAACCTTGTCCTCATTCCTAGTGATAACTAAAATAAATATAAGTAAAATATAAAAAGACTTACTAATTGTTTCCCCTGCGGCCTCCTCAGCCACAGGCACCACCTCAGAAAACTTCATGAGTGTTGGCTGCTCTTCATTAACTTTCCTAGGCTTAATTTTTTCTTATCTTTCTTGCAACTTGTGTTTCTTCTTGGTTTTCATTTGGTAAATTTTCTATATTTCTTGAAGCGCTCCTACTTACTGACTCAGTTTTGTTTTCATCTGTTTCCATTTAGTCAGTTTCCTCTTCATTTGTGTTTATTTCATGTGGGATTTTATTTCCTTCAATTAGTTTGATTTTTTGAGTATTCTTTCTATTGGTTTTTGCTAATCCCCACGAGTTGTAACTTTCAATTTTGTAATTTAACCGCTTAATTATTTACTTTTGAAGATTTAAAAATATTTCTTTGTGTTCTTTGTTGACCATTGTTCCCAGGCTATTTTTTGCAGTTTCATTTTGCTGGACCAAGGCTCTTCCTCATTTCCCAGTTGATTTACCACAATTTCCCTTATGTTGTATTCAAGCTCAACAACCTTTTGGAGGGCTGACTCTAATTTTTTATTAAGTTATAGATATTTGACATTTTGTAAAAATTACATCAAAAAACTGGTTTTTATAGTACTACCTTCAACACGTGAATATTTTTCATCATCATTACTAAATTAAAGACAATAAACATAAATATTGCATTATAATATTACAATTAGACATCAACTCTTGATATTTTGATATTATGTGCATAACTTAATGCATTTTGTTTAATAAAATCCATTGTAAACTTGGCCTTCTCCATTATAATTTAATGAAATAGACTTTGTTTATATTAGAGAGCCATTTACACTTAATACAAATATTGATACAGAGTGCATTTTACAGCCTGTATATTTACCTATTGGTAATAATTCTATAAACTTTTTAGTTGGATTTTGCAAGGTAATAATAATGTAATGTGTTAATAAATTACTGTTTATTGTCATTAATTGGCTGATTTTCTTTGCTGTGGCAATTGTTCATTTTCTGATATTTATGCACTAGTACTGTAAATTCAGAACCTAAAGGTAAAAATGTGGGATTGTCAAATTCTTTTGCGTAAACTCACTAACTTAATGAAGTAATTTTCAGCCCATAATAACTTACTTTTTTATATAAAAGGATGAAAAATATAGCAGTAAGTTGGTGAGTTCACGCAAAAGAATTTGACAATCCCGCATTTTTACCTTTAGGTTCTGAATCTACAGTATCCAATTGTATGTGAAACCAACCAATTGGACACTAGTGTGTAAATATCAGAAAATGCACAATTGCCACAGCAAAGAAAATCAGCCAATTAATGACAATAAACAGTAATTTATTAACATGTTACATTATTATTACCTTGAAAAATAGAACTGAAAATTTTATAGAATTATTATCAATAGGTAAATATACAGGCTAAAAATGCACTATGTATCAATATTTGTATTAAGTGTAAATGGTTCTCTAATATAAACACACTCTGTTTTGATAAATTACAATGAAAAAGGCCAAATTTACAATGAATTTTATTAATCAAAATGCATTGAGTTATGCACATAAATTCTAAATATCAAGAGTTGACGTCTAATTGCTATATTCTAATGCAATATTTACATTTATGGTCTTTAATTTATTAATAACAATGAAAAATATTTATGCTAATAATTTTAATCTATTTGTAAAATATACAACATTGTATTAATTATTGAAATGTTGATAATGAAAAAAGAAAATATTATTAATTATGAATTGGAAGAAATGATATCAATTTTAATAAGTTGTCACAAAGAAAAGATTTATTTACTAATCAAAGGACAGGAAGGGGAGGGAATGGGCAGAATAAACATCACCTTCATCTGCGCCTGTGAAAGGGGCGGCATCAGAGATAGTGGGGGGATTGGTAGTGGCTTAGGACTCAGGGTTGGAACACAGGTGGCTTGATGGGGGAAAGCAGGGTTTGTTGACTGGGAAGGGGCAGCAAGAGCGGTTTGCTTCAATTGCTTGAATTCTTCTCCTGTCATGTATACTGGCTTGAAAAAACGGATGGACTGGCTTGGGAGGAGCTGGGGGTCCTTTCTGGACTTATCACTATCACTTTCATAGAAGATGATGAGATCAAATAAGTCCTAGACAAACAGGGAAGGGAAAAGCTCATAATCCTTATCAATTTGGGTGAAAAGTTTGTTGTAGGTGGCAGGCTTTAAGCGCCTGAGAATGGAACTAAAATTTTAGAGACATACATCTGCAAGATGCATGTTGGCGTGGTTGATGGGATAGGACCAAAAGGTATTCCCTGCAGCCCTAATTTCTTGGTTTCCCATTCCTGCTGCTCCATCTCCGCACTCAGTAAACTGTGTGCACGGCGTTTTGTGTGGCCCACTCCTCCAGCATGGCCTTGAGCTCTGTCTGGTAGGCATACCCATCTGCGGTGTTTGATATTGCAGAGTAGTGATTGAGGCCCAATGAGGGAACTGCCAACAAAACCCCAACAAAATAATATAATATTGGACTGCTTTGTACACGTCAGACTAGATACGCTTCTCTTCAAAGTCTTGAATACTGGCTGAGATCTTAGTGTATGATAGGAAGATGACGCCATTACGGGCCCTCCTTGCCCTTTCTTTGATGAAATTGACAAAATTACAGTAATAGGGGTCAGTGTCCACCAAAACAGGGCCACTGAGAACCTGATTGTATAAGAGTCTGGCAGCAACCACAACTCCGTGCATCCACAAATTCATTGTTCTTTTGTTGGTGAAGATGCTGTGGAGTCCCAGCTGGAGAGGTACCTGGACCAGGGGCATCCACAGGTCACGTTCCATAATGGCCATCATAAGGGGATGGGCTGTGTCACCTTCAGTCAAAGTACAGGCACCAGTTGGGGTCTTCTTGGTAGGGGGCCACAGTTGGCGTGGGCTCGCAGGGTTGCAGCCACAGTAGACTTTGCAAAACTCATTGCAGCCACAATTTCCCCAAGGGACATAAGCATCCCTCACTTTTCAACCATTTCAAGAACAATCTCTAGAGTGGTTAATTTTCTTCTGCATCTTGCAGGCTGATTGACTGGAGCAGGGTGTGTCTGCCTTGAGAACCAGACAGTGCCATCTGATTGACTATTTCTGGATTCTGGCTTCTATTGGTGGCCCCATGGCTCACTTTGTCAATTACAAATGCTAGTGTTGCTATATTAGTTAGGTTAGCAGCTGCCTGTGCGTGATGGGCAAACAGGGCCATGCTTGAGGATGCAGGAGAAAGAACACACTCCTGGGTGGGGCTTGCAGAGGGGCCTGCGGGTTGGGAGTGGCCATAGACAGAGGCTTCACCATTAAGAGACCCAGTGTAGCCCTGAATGATTTTGTTAAGGCCAGGGAACAGCTTGTTGACTTGGTTATTATTGAAAGAAGACATAAGTTTTTATTAATTTTAAGCTGAAAGAGGAGTGTATATTTTAGTCAATTTTATTGTTAAGTATGTTAAGTTGGTGAATATTACAATCTAAATTTTAGCTGTCCTAAATTGGAATAGGGTGATTTTTGGTAAATGCCTATGATTCATAAAAGAATTAGCATAACTCCATTCTAGATCCTTTAGCATCCTTTTTGAGACACCCATAAATTATATTTATTTCAAATTCACCTCATTTTTGATTTGAAATTTGGTTCATGGATTTGACAATCCCACAATTTCAGATTTGTTACTTTTTACATGATGTCTATGATTTTCTTGAAATACAGGAAATCTCAAATTGTACATTAGAATCCCGCATTTCTAATTCATTTATCTTGTATTTGTTTGTTGTGTTTTGTCTTTTGTTAGTTGAGTTATCTGCTCAAGAGATTCAAAATCTGCCAATTTAAATTACCAAAAAATTCAAATTAAATGGTTAATTTTATTTAATATTTTAATTTTCACTCAGCTGAGTTGCGCAAACCTGATTTGAAATTTAAACTAAGGATTTGACAATCCCACATTTTTACGTTTAGGTTCTGAATTTACAGTATTGAAGAGTGTAAATTACATAGTAAAATGAAAAAAATGCTTATTTCTCCTTATTTTTATTTATTAAGGTACTGTTTTAACAAATTTTTGAACTCTCTGGGGCCACTTTAGTATACCATAGTGGTATAGCTTAGTTTTTTATTATAAAAGTTTTCAGAACATCAAGATTTTTTAATTAAAAAAGTGTCAATTTCCAGTTGTTAATCAGGGAAAAAGCTGAATTCTCACTTTACTATAGTGTCAAGCACCATAGAGTCAATTTTATCTCAGTTTCCTGTGGGCTAGTGGCTTTACTTTACAATATAAATTTTACTACTTTATAATATAGTAGTTTTCACAGCTATGGCGCTAAGCAAAAATAACTCAGATTTAAACAAAATAGACTCATATCAAGCAAAATACAAGCCAGGCAAGTTTTAGATTGAGAATAAGTTTAATATTTTTGGTGAAATGTCAAAAGTCCAAACATAAAATACATTAATACTTGCTTGAAATACAAAATTATATCAAAAATCAAACAGCATAGTCCAAACTACAAACAAAACAACTTGTTACAAAAAGTGAAATAGATTAAGGTTGTTCTGGAATATATTATAATCTTATCAGGATTTAGATGAGGCATCAACAGAAGGGCTAAAATGAAAAAAAATTGAGCAACCAAGAAGCGTAATTTTACAAACATAAAGCAAAATAAAGTCACACAAGATGCTTAATACTTGCATCCCAAAAAGAAAAAGAACATTTTGGCAGCCAATCAACAGCTATTCAATTTAGGAACAAGGGAATTGTATTGGTTTCCAAGGCTCTTTATTTGTGTTTTAAGGTTTTAAGAACAATATAAATATAGTATTGTGAAACAATAAAGTTCAGACCATAAAATTTTAAGCTTCTTCTTTTAGTGAACTTTTGTTTGCTTTATTTTGCAATGGTATTTACAGAAATAAAAAATTTGATGGCCTCAACAAACAAGGCAGCAAAAGCCAAGCCAGCTTCCCTGAAGGCAAAGCTTAGAGCGTGGAAGCACCTGTTTACACCCAAGCCTTTGATGCAGGTAACAAGGAAGCTGATCTGTACTTGACCCCCAAGCTGTATGGGTTTGACTTGTTCAGTAGTCACCTAGCGTCCATCTCTGCCCCCACTCCCTTACCCACTGTCAGGATTGATAATTCTTTCCACCTGGAAACCTGGGCCCAAGAGTGAGATTCAAACCCTGACCCTGGATTCCTGCAAGCCGCCGGCCTGTGTTTTCCTGAGGTTGAGCCCCTGCAAGCTGATGCCAAGAATGTTGGCCCAAATGGTAAAGAAAGCCAAACCAAGGAAATCAGTGCACCAAATGGAGGACTAATCAAAGTGCCTAATGTAGGTAATGAAATTTCAACCATTAGCTTCATGAGCTTGAATTCTACACTGGCAACAAACCAAGAACCATCCCCAGAAGGAGGCACAGGCCTGCAGCCCAACCCCATGACCACAACTCTAAAGCAAGATAATCAAGTAGCCAATTCAAGATTGCCAACCAATGAAAGAACTCCCAGCCCAAGTGCCATTTTGCTGCCTTCAAACCAGAGCACCCAGAGCCCCCAGGGCCACCCTTTTCTGTGCCTTGATGAACCTCCCATGTAAAATATTAAGTTTGGAAGTGGGGTGCTATATAGACCAAAGGACCCCGCGCTCCAAACTTATTGACATTTTTGAATAAAGGTTATGTTATTTTGGCTTACACAGCTACTGCCTTATTTTTTATGTGCCATCTATCAATTCAGTACAAGATCTCCTGTCCCTCTGTCCGCAGATTCCTGTCCTACAGGTGTTCCCTTTGGCCCTGTCCACTTCACAGATTACCCTTTAAAACCTGAATATAAAGACTACACCCTGGAGAAAATACTTGAACTAGATTCTTTGGCCCGCATACAATCTGCAGTTAGATACAGCCATCAAGGCCTGTGGATATTCTCAACACCCAAATTGTTTAGAGGAAAGTTCAACTACCTACCTGCTTACAAGCTCTGCATGGAAACACATGTGACCCCCAAGCCTATGCCCGCCTCCTTACCCAGCCTCCCAACTGACAACACTAGCAAGCTATTTGGGATTGTGTACATCACCCTCACTGGGGTGATTGACACTATAATCCTGGCCAACGGCCCATGGTCCTGGGTGGGGAAGTCCTTCTCCTACCTTTTTATGTTAGCTCCTCTCTTGTGGTGGGCTTTACCTGCAAAAACCCTGGCCCAAATTACTCCTGAAAACAATGGGCCAGCCGCCCAAGACCAGATCCCTGACACCCACCCCTGCACAAGCTGCCAACCAACCCACCAATCAGAATGAAAACCCTGATTCAGAACAACTTCCTGCCACCAGCCAATCAGGATTAAGCTCCTGCAGTCCAGTGCCCCAAGCGCCAAATTATCACTGCCCAAATTCTTCAGGAAATTGTGGCACTCAATCTACATGGTCTATCCTGGGACCAGATTGCCACCCAATTGCAATCTACCCAAGCCACAGTCATTCAGGAATTCAATAGCCTAATGAATAAAGGGAATTTGATTAAGAAGGCCAAGAAGAAGAAGGCACCCAAGTCCCATATTAACAAAACATATCCTATTATGCTTGATCTCCTGCAGCAGGACCCTAAGCTTCCCATGACTCAGGTCTGTAAATAATGTGTACATCATTGTATATGGGGTTCCAAGAGTATGGTGCAGCTCTGGAGGTACAGGAAAGTGGGATTGGCCTTGGTGTTGACCAATTTCAAAAGGGGTCAATGGGATAAAAGTGAGGAATCCCTGTATGATCCTGCTTTTATATCCACTATTACTCAATGCTTAACAAGTTTATCCAATGAAGTCATATTCATATTGTACTATAATTTGTCTAAAGTGTTTGACAATTTTAAGGAACAAGGAAAAGGCAATAATATTAACAGAAGAAAGAAAGTCAAAAAAGTGACTTTTGTTGATGCATTACCGGCTGTTTAAACCAGGGCTCCTTCTATTATTAAACAAATCTTGACTACAATAATGGTTATGAGCATAAACAGATTCTTGGTGGATTAATTGACTCTTGGGATAGCTCAAATTCCTCTTATTGGGATTACTTGAACCACCAGATGGGAAAAATGCCAAGGTTGTCAAAAAAAGAAGAAAAAGGGCACAATTTATCCAGCCAGTTGCACAGACATCCATATAGGTGATGACATGCTTTACAATACTGGGGAAATTTTCTGGGAGCAGCGCCCACAGTCCTTTGATGATCTTTGTCTTAGCATCTAAGAACACACTTCTCTCTTTGGTTGGAAGATGGTGGCTTACTTATTTGCCCATTTTGTTTTCCATGTAAATAAAGGCATTTAATCACATAAGGATAAGTGCTTGCTAAACTGGGTCACAGCTGTCTACCAAATCAATAAATCAATGACAGACAAGAAATATAATGATCTATATCTGTTGGAAATGCTGAAAATTCACTTATTTTACTCCCTGCTACCACCAACTCTCCCATTTCAGCCTCTCTTATTCAACCCCAGGCCCAGAACTTCTAAACCAGCCATATATATACTCCTTCATTTGTATGTTATTGTTTCTCATGTACATCCTTTTATCTATTCCAAATAAACTCTCTTCCACCAAATTTTTTATTTTATTATCCAGAATTTAATTTAATTTATCTCTTTGTTTTTTATTTCATTGTTTCTTATATGCCTAGATTATTTTTATAAAATATCATGTATTTACTATGCTGTATATATAGATCTAAAACACAGTTTTTTAGTAGTTTAAACAGCCCCTTGTAAAAAATTATAACAATTTGATTTTTAGTTATTTATATTTTATTGTGTTCAGATAAGTTGTCTGTGATCTGAATCCAAAACCTTAGTGATAAAATTTAAGCCAATCAGGAGCCAAATTAAAAATGATTATTATGAAGTAAAGGACCAGTTGAATATATTTTGATTTATGTGTGCTAATTAATCTGATTAGCTGGTTGTTTTGCCATTGTGTACCATTGCCTATGTGGAAAAAATTTTATGGACTAGTTTTAGCTTGGTTGCTGATTGAGCACTAGCTTACAAACAACTTGGTACAGCAATAATGACTCACAATGGCAAAACAACCAGCCAATCAGATTAATTAGCACCTATGAATCAAAATATATTCAACTGGTCCTTTATTTCATAATAATCATTTTTAATTTGGCTCCTGATTGGCTTAAATTTTATCACTAAGGTTTTGGATTCAGATCACAGACAACTTATCTGAACACAATAAAATATAAATAACTAATTTAAACTAACTAAACATTGAATATGTTATTATTTTGTCACAAGGGCTATTTAAAAATTTAAACAATACAGCAATCATGGAAAGCCACATACTGTCCATGCACGTCATGGAAGTCATGGAAGTCATGGGGCTTATGTGAGTAATGTTCCTCTTAAGTCACAAGACTTATTCAAGTTGTGTTCTGCTTAGGATCCAGAATGTTTGATTCCTGTGATAGATGGCTGAATGACAGCAGTGCCACCAACTTAATGATTAGTTGGTGAGCCATTTGGTGACTCATTTGGTGAACTACTTGAGGTGTTAATTCCCCAAGAGGGAGTAATCAAAGATGTTGCAACATCTCCCCCTGGGGTGCTGGAAGGTGGAGCCTTGAGAATCTTTTTGAGAGTGTTGGGGATATGTGCTTGGTACTGATCTAGTTTAGCGTTGGAAACAGGGAGTCTGGAGCTGTGTTGTGCTGTGCTGTTCTTGCTTTGCACAGGCAGAGGCAATTGTGGTGCATGCACTTTAGTTCAGTTTGAGTGCCAATTCCCTTGATGAGGTAAGTATTGTTAGGCTTGACCTCCATGACAATGCCTGGCCCACATAACCCTGGATCCAACTTATGCTGATTGTGGTTGACAACCCATATTTTCCCCCAACTTGGAATCTTTCTTGTTGTAGTAGGATTGCCTCTCTCTCAATTCTTTTTTGTTCTATGTCTTCCTGGTCCTTTCTAGCACGCTGTATGTCAAAATCAATGTTGTCTGGCATCTTTTTTGGTAGAGGTAACTGTGGTCCTGCGGTGGTATTAACAAGGGCAGGCTTTTGCCCATATGCAGGCTTATACAGGATTTGCTTGTATTGCAGTTGACTTGTGTTTTCCATACCATGAGTGCTGTTGGCAACATGTCAACCCAGGCTTTTGGATTATTAGCAGATAACTTACTGAGGGCTTCCACTAGTGAGCCATTTAGTTGTTCTACTCTTCCATTTGCTTGTGGGTGATACAGGCTGACTGTAATGTGTTTTATTCCAATCTTGGTGAGGTATATATTGATACCAATGGCTTTAAGCTCAGTCCCTCCATCTTTGATCAAGAGTTTGGGTTTCCAAAACATAGCTATGATTTCTTTGCCAATAAATTGCCTTACATTGTTCCCTTTGTGTTCTTTTATAGCTTGTGCTATAGGCCATCTAGTTGCATAATCAATAGCTGTGATAATTTAATTTTTGCTTTTGTTGTTGCCAGGCATTGGTACTATAATATCCAGTGACAACACTTTGAAGGGTTGTGTGATTGATACTGGTGGTACTGAATTGGGTGATGCCTTGGTTTGGGCGTACTTTTCACAGACTTTGCATTGCTCCAGTACTTCCTTGATATCATCCAGCATGTTGGGCCACCATTAGTGAATCTTGATATATTCATGCAAGTTTCTTGTACAGGTGTGTCCCATATCTCTGGGGTATCAGAGAATGGTGTCAAATTTTTCATTGACAGGATATAGGGTACAGTGTCATCACTTGAAAGTACTTAGCATAGCGTGCCATATACGTTTTTGAACAGATGTTTATTCTTGAGGACTTTCTCTTGGATGTCCATTGGTGTACCAGGTGGGAACCCTTCTTGGAGATTACTCATGATTAACATTGTTGCAACCAAGTTTCCAGCCTTGCCTGCTAACATATCTTACAATACACAGGGGGCGCTTGACAAAGTTGCCCCTTGACGTGTCTAACGTTATGGATTAATCTGATGGCAATAATGAATGACAGGTACTTCATCCTAATTAGGAGTGCTACCAATTTGACTTGCTGATCCCTGCACAAGTTATTCCTCAGCTCCAAGCCTTACATGGAACTCCCCACCATGCCAACCCCTTGTGGCCTTGTGATTTCCCCATATAGTATATTAACCACTATATTCTACAATAAACAATACCTTGTTCTTATTATTCTGTCCTTTCTATTGGACTGTTGTCTTCCCCAATTCCAAATACTGAATCCTCATGGTTCAGTTGCAACAGTGATAGCAGCGGTAGGTTAGCAACCTACCTAAAACAAAATCCCCCCAAGAAAGGACAGAGTACGGGCCGTATGGCTACTCCCCAACAAGAGAGCTTCTTGCCAATCCCCAAGGGGGACATCTCCAACAGGTACATTATCTATCAAGACCAGCTAGTTCTCACCAGTGAGTACAATTGGCTCCGCCTCAGGTAGTGTGACGCTAGCGTGACCCTGCCCCAGTCAGATCTGTCCCAGCGCATGCTCAACCTTCAGCTAGAATCCTTTGCTGGTGGCGTAGAGGGGGCCAACATTGTCAGTTGGCTCCAATCTACTGAAACCCGCCTTAGCATCTGTCAGATTCCTGAGCCCATGTGGGTTGCCACTGCGTCTGGCCGCCTCACAGGGCCTGCTGCTGTGTGGTTCACCAAATGGGCCAGCCAGAAACTTGACGTTACCTGGGCGGTATTCCAAGATGCGCCAAGTCCTGCTATAGCAAAACCTTCTCCCCCATTGAGTGAGGACTTCTCTTCTGACAATCAAACAAACTGGTTCTGTTCCTGAGTACCTTGCTGCCTGACAACAAGCTCTTTCTGCTGCCCCCAAAGCTGTGACCAATGGAAAGGCAATGCTACTCACTCTCATCATCAATGGGTTAAAACCCCATATCTTTAAGTGGGTCCCGTAGGTTGCTGCACCTCTATCAACAACTACTATAAGACCATTGTGGAGGCTAACAACCAGGCCTCAATGGGCTTCTGCCGTACCAGTGACGCTCCATCCCAACCATGTACCACACCTGGAAATGGTCACAATCAAGTAGGCTGTTGCCAGCCCCGTCAGCAGGATAATGGGACTAAACGCCCCCACAAGGGGGGAGCTTCAGCTAGCGCAGATTGAGGATAAGGGAAAAGCCTGGGGGTTGTAGCAACAAGAGGCCTTTCAACCCCACCTGACCCATCCTCTCAAGCCCTGCTTGCAAAAAATCCCTGTGACTACAACATTCACAAGGTCAAAACCCTGGACGTCTTTCAGGTTCACAGTGACAACCCCATATTGCAAGCAAGCCACTCCTCAAATAAAGTAACATGCTTGTCCTATCCCTTCTGTTTTTGTGGGAACACCCACAAATTACTGGTAGATACCAGGGCCAACCACACTATGGTGGACCAGGTGTTTGACAACTCTCAGCAATTAGACCAAGTGCCTAGCAGGTTCAAAGCAGTACAAGTAGCTGACTCCTGCAGAGTTGCCATCACCCAAAAGACAGTACCCTTCTCTGTGAGAATGGGGAACGTCCAGGTTAAGCTCTCTGGGCCCATCATGGCAGGGCTCAGTCACACATAATTGCTGGACTTAACTGGCTTCAGAACAACTGTCCCTACATTGATTGAAACTTCTGTCATCACCCTCAATAGAAATGGGGTGAGATTCCAGATCTACCCCTTAGAAATGAGCAAGTTACTCCACAATACTGTGTTTGTCAGAATAACAAAGACAGGCTTGTACAATTTCAAGGGGGAGAAACTAGACTTTAACCAATGCTCAGTCAAAGTTATCCGTGCTGAACCATCTGTGGTCCCTCCCTTGACCTCCTCACCTCCACCAGCGCTTGCTGCACTCCTCAAGGAGTACAAAGATGTATTCAGTGAGACACTTGAACAACTACCTCCTCCCCAGAAGATCCACCACACTGTACAACTTCAAGGGTTGTTACCTAAAGCACGGCCATTATATTGTCTTACACCAAAGGAAGATGAAACCCTCCGCCAGCACCTTGTGGACACGCTTGATAAGGGCTTCATTTGGGTCATTATTTGTTAGATTAATCTGTTTCCTATTAACTGTGCTACTTAAAACTTTAAAATTTTGTTTTAATTTTCTTATCAATAAATTTAAATAATTACAACAATTTTATCAAAATAAATCTTATTTAATCCTTATAATATAAAAATCTATATTAAATTAGCCATTTTCTACTTACAGCTAAATTAAACTATATTAAAAGCTAGTAACAATCTTATTTCATATACCATTATTTCTTGAAAGCTGATTAGTACAAAATGACATCATTCTAAAAAGAGCAACCTAAAAATACAATAAAAACTGGTATGATGCTTTTTGTTGGAAATCAAATTGTTGCCTAAAATCTTAGCTTTTTTAAAATATTTAATTTAAAATATAATAATTTTTGAATCCCTCTTTTTAAAAAGAGGGCAGATAGCTTTTTTGCATATTTAATAAATAAATATTAAATAATTTTGGATTTTTTTAAAAAAATCTAGTAAAAAGTTAAAAAAAACTAAAACTAAAATTAAAACTGAACTTTTATTGAAATTTCAGTGATCTCATTTAGCATAAGTAATTTATTCTTAAGTTAGATTTTATAGAAATATATATAATAAGAACTTATTAGAGATTAAAAGTTTTTCTTTTCAAAATTTAAAGTATTTAATATTAATAAAATAGCTTTCTACAACTATTTAATAAAATTATATTTTTATACTGTATGCTAGAGATAATATGTATAAAAAATCCAAACATAAAAAAGAATGTATCAAAATCTTGCTTTATTTAATTAAATTTTATAAAGGTTAAAATTTATTTGAACTAAATGGAAAGTGATCTTAGTCATTGTATCTATAAAAATAAGATACAAATTTAATTATACAAGCAAATATTTATATGTGATTAGAAAAACATTTTTGTTTTGATAGATTTAAAATATATAAAGTTCATTTTTTAAGAACTGTTAAAGGTTATAATAAACTTAAGTTTATTTAAAAAAGGTTTTTGAGTTGGTTACTAAAAGTAAGCTAAATAATGATTTATACTTTAAATTTAGTTTACTGATTAAAATATCATACTTTAAGAGTTAATTAGCATATTTTATTTCAAATAATAATTTTATAATCTTACATTCAAAGCCACTTCAAGATACTAAATTGGTATTGAAATATAAAGTTGCAGCACAATCCCAAAAGCTGAGATTAAGGGCTTTCTAATGATACTAGTTTGAGCAAGATTGAAGTACTATTTGCAGAAATATCAACAGTTAACCAAGAATATAAAAAGGGGTAAATAAACAATGATATCAGACTTCAGAAGTGATATTGATAAATCAAGGAGATCAGTTGGGGGTCAGTTGGGGATTTATGCCTGTAGTGCAAAAGCTCAGCTAATATGGTTTTTAAACAGCTCAACTTTACAGAAATTTACTTTACAATCTACACCTTTACTCCTCTCTGATAACTGCACATCTATTTCCAAGCAAGAACTGCCTGAACCAAGCCAAGGAATCCAGCCACTATCATTATGGAACCTATCAAGTTTGCACCTCAGATGACACCCTTCTTCTCACTGGGGGCTTCTACTAAGAGAGAAAGAATCTCTATGCTTAAACAAGCATTCCTTTTTACTGCTGTCAGTGATCTTAACATCTTTGTTGAGCATTTTTTTATTAAAAACAGAGTTTGGAAAAAGTACCTTCTTACCTGTCATACAAAATTCTAAGACAGATGATTTCCTTAACAACCTAAAGGAATTGATGTCAGAGTCCCCTGCCAAGCACCTTCCTTCCCTAAGAGCATTGGTTACATCAAGCTACAGTCTGAAAGAGCTTTGGGATTGTGGATTTAAAATGACAAAAAATGAGTATTCATATTATAAAAAAATAAAAATGCTAAAAAAGCATCATTAAATTCAAAAAATAAAAAAGGAAAAAATGATTCAGTAAAGAAAGAAAACATAAAAAATATTTTAAAACATACATTAAAAAATTCATTTCCAACTAGCCAATTCACTAAAAAATCCCCTGGATTGATTTATGAAGAATTATAAAAAGAATTGAGTGAATACTCAACTAAAATAAAATACTCATTATTGAAAACAAAAAAGAAATTTACAGAGATATGAAAATAAAAAACAATATTTCTATTTCACTTTCCACTTTTTATAATCTTATTCATAATAATATAATTAAAAGCAAAAAGCAAACTGATATGTGTAACATTTGAAACTTAAAAAAGTCATTAGAAATGAAGAAAAAGGATTTGAGTATAAAGAAGTTGCCATTGCCTAAATCTATTAAAGAAAATTTGGAATCTATTGACCTACATGAAAAGTTTTATAAGCATCAAAATAAAGAATATATTAGTGATATAAATAATCTTGATAACAATTCATGTGTTATAGTAATAGACTACAAAGAAAACTTTAAAATAGGTGGGGGTCCTATAGAGACAAATAATTGTTCTTATGAGAAAATACCTATTTCTTTATTAGGATTTGCAATTGCTTTTAAAGAAAATGAGAAAATTAAATATGAGTATCATGACTTTTTATCTGAAATTTTATCTCATGACTCTTTGAATTTCAGGTCAGTGTTTGATAAGTCTGCTTAAAAATAATAAATTTAAGAATATTAAAAATATTAAGTTTGGACTGATAATGGTAATCATTTCAGATCTTATGAATTCTTATATTATCTTTTTAAAGAGGTACCTAAAAAATTAAAAGGAACAATTAAGTTTAATAGATTTTTTGAGTGTCATGGCAAAAGTATTGTTGATGGTCATTTTGGTGTATTATCTAAAATATTTAAACAAAAGGAAAATGAGATGTATATAAAAAATATAAATGATCTCAAAATGGTTTTTGAGAGAGAGGAAGAAAGAAAGGGTTTATATGAGACACTTGTAAATAATTCAGATGTTTCCCAAAAAATCTTTTTTCACATCTACAATAGAAAATCTAGGCCTAAAAAAAGCTGGCTTGAAGTCAAAGCATTTTATGTTAATCTTTCATATTTAATGAAAGATGGTGAGCTGTATGTTTCACCTTTGACATTTGAGGATGTTAAGGAGTACTCCAAAATAAATTATTGTGCAAAGTTCTGCACAGATGACAGAGAAACAAAGAGAGCTGATATTACTAAAGGATTAGTAGGACATGTTCATGAAGTTGGACGCATAACAAAAACTTATGTTTCACATAGGGTAAATAGTATTTTAAATACAACAACTTTTTTTCTAAAAATAACTAAGAAATTAATTATATGAGCCAAAGATAGGGTAATAGCAATTATAGCTTTGGGGCTGCTATTACTCTCCCATGCAACTCATATATTTAATTCTTGGCTTATTAAAATAGAAAAAAGGGTTTTAGCAAAAAATACAGCTAATAGAAATAATATTTATTTCTATTATTTGTATATTTTACACTATTAAACTTTTCTTCAGTAAAATAAACATTATACTAATGTTCAAAAAATATAAGTTTATGACTTAAATGATACCAAAGAAGTTAAAAGGCTTTGAAATGCTTAAGCTGGCGCCTTGGCTTAATCTAACAAATAATGACCCATTTGTCCCTTGCTCTCTCCATATGGGGCGGCAGTCTTCTTTGTAGCTAAGAAGGACAAGTCCCTTTGCCTGGTCACAGACTACCACACCCTAAATGAAGTGACGGTTAAGAACAAGTACCCCCTGCCGCTGATTGACAACCTGTTTGATACACTTGCAGGTGTCAAGGCCTTTAGCAATATTGATCTCACTGCAGGGTACAACCAGGTTTGCATTGCACCAGGGGACAAGGCAAAAACTGCCTTCTGCATGCACTGCAGGTTTTTTGAGTGTTGTGTTATGAACTTTGGAATGACCAACACTCCCTCCACCTTTGCCATGTTGATAAACAAAGCCTTTGAGGAACTGATTGGAAAGAAAAGTTGTGTACCTTGACAACATTATTGTCTTCAGTCAGGATCAAATCACACACCTCCAACACCTCTGTGCTATCCTTGACACCCTTTGGAAAAACCAGCTAAAAGCTAAACCCTCCAAATGCAAGTTTCTCAAGTTGGAGCTGTTATTCCTTGGGCACATCATCTCTGCCCAAGGGATAAAGCTCAACCCTGCCAAAATCAAGGCAATCAAAAGCATGCCACCCCCCCACTGATGTGGGCCAGGTGCAGACATTCCTAGACATGGCTGCCTATGTACACAAGTTCATTCCCAATTGTGGGGAACTAATTGCACCTCTCACTGAGCTCCTCAATACCAAACAGCGCTTCCATTGGACCCCTGTCAGAGATTGAGCCTTCAAGACGTTGAAGCAAAGGCTCACAACAGCACCAATACTGCAGTTCCCCAATTGAAACCAACAGTAAAAACTTGAGACCAATGCCTCTGACAGGGCCATAGGGGATGTGCTAAGGGTAGAAACTGATAATGGCGTCTTCCTCCCAGTGGCATATGAATCCAGGAAGCTTACTGACTTGGAACAACATTACCCCATTCATGATAAAGAATTGGCAGCTATTGTACACTGTGTTGAGAAGTGGTGATGTTAACTGGAAGGTGCTACCTTCCCACCCTGCTTCTGATGGACTACAAGTTGCTCCATTACTTCAACATGCAGTCCCACTTGACACACTGCCAAGCAGGATGGGTTGAGCGTCTATCCCCTTACCAGTTGTGCATTGAGTACAAGCCTGGAAAGGAGCTTGTCACAGCTGACACCCTTTCATGACTCTGCGTAGCGTCCATCACTGGGGATGATGGCTTGGATCCAGATTGGCCCATGCTCTACCTCTGCCCTGAGGCAACTTGCTACATGGGCCTTAACTTGGTCACCATCTCCAAGTTGAAGGACAACAAAAGTCAGTTCACCTCCAATGCTGGTAATGTCTGCCGCCAGACAGAGACAGGTGAGAAGACGCCTTACATTCCCACCACACAACAAGGGGACACAATATTGCACTACCACCAAATCCTGGGTCACATCAGAGGGCGTAACCTCTTCAAAATTATGAAACAGAAGGTTTGGTGGCCGCGCATGCATCAAGACATCTTGGACCTCCTCAAAAGGTGTGTGTTGTGCAAAAAGAACACGTCCAAACCTGCACCCCCCAAGTCTGTCCTGCCCATCAAGGCCATGGAACCCTTTGAGCAGTGATCCCTCAACATTGTGGGACCACTTCCCAAGGACATACTGGGAAAGAAGTACATTATCACTGCCATCAACTACTTCACTTGCTAGCCAGTGGCTTGGGCAACAACCAACCACACTGCCACCACCATCACCCACTTTATTGGCAAGGAAATTGTGGCTTGCTTTGTACAACCCAAACGTCTCATCACAGATGGCGGCCCCAAACTTGTTGGTCATGTCATGAAGGCATACTGTGCCAAGAACACACTCCAATGTATAGTTATGACCCCCTACTATCCTCAAGCCAATGGACATGTGGAGCGGTTAAATGGATCACTGGTTCAATTGATTGCCAAGCTCTCACAAGAACACCCTAACACTGCATGGACTGAACACCTGCCCACTGCTCTACTTATCCTGCAAGCAAGAATCAACAGGGGCACTGGGTTCAGCCCTAGCACCCTGGCCTTTGGAACACCCAACAGTCTGACAGGGGTTGAACAGGGAAAGCTAAGGTCCAGAGTTATCAAAAAGCCTCCCCTAGTAACAACCCCATCCCTAGACCAATGGCGTGCCAAAGCCCGGGAAATTGAACACAAGCAGCTTACAGGAGGGACAAAACACCTCAAAGCTAGGTACACCGTAGGTGACCCCATCTACACCCTCAATCCCAATTCTACCAAGCTAGAACCCAACCACCTAGGGCCTTTCAAGATAGCCGCAGTCTATGACAATCACACTTATCAACTTGAAGATGCCCAAGGAAACACCAAGAAGCTTCACCATGATTTCTTGCGCCCCTGCTGCGCCATCCCCACACAAAAATTGTTTGTGTGGACCTTCCCAGAGCTTCTGCAGACTCCGGTCTTGGTGTCTGACAACAAGCAGGGAGCAAGGGGGTGTTGCAACCAAGTTTCCAGCCTCACCTGCTAACATATCTTACAATACACAGGGGGCACTTGACAAAGTTGCCCCTTGACGTGTCTAATGTTATGGATTAATCTGATGGCAATATCAAATGGCAGGTACTTCTTCCTAATTAGGAGCTCTACCAATTCAACTTGCTGATCCCTGCGCAAGTTATTCCTTGGCTCCAAACCTTACATGGAACTCCCCATCATGCCACCCCCTTGTGGCCTTGTGATTTCCCCATATAGTATATTAACCACTATATTCTACAATAAATGATACCTTGTTCTTATTATTCTGTCCTTTCTATTGGACTGTTGTATTCCCTAATTCCAAATACAGAATCCTCATTGGTTCAGTTGCAACAACATGAGCCAGTTGGGGTCCCCATCAGTGCATAGAACATGTTTATTGTATAGCCTTGATAGGGCGTCTGCAGTAAGCATTTCCTTGTCTGGCTTGTATTCAATCTGCATGGGGTACCTATGCATAAGGCTCATTCATTTGGCTTGTCTTTTTGATAGGTGTTGTTGCGTTTTGAAGAATATCAATGACTTGTGGTTGGTTAGTGTGAGATTAGGATGATTGACCACAAATGATCAGGCTAATCATTTCACGCAGATCTTAATCAGTTACACGCTGTATTATCACTTGGTTATCATTTAATCAAGTGTAGTATTTTTACGCCGTATAATCATTAGTTTATTATAATAGATATGGCAGTTACACGCTGAGTAATTGTTAGTTTATTATAATAGATGTAACAATTATACGCTGTATTATCTTTGATCATCATTCCAATGTGTACTGATTATACGCTGTATATTACTTGCTTTATTATAATTGATGTAACAATTATACGCTGTATAAACATTAGCTAACATAGTGGTTATCATTGATTCTACGCTGTATAACCTAAAGATCATCTATCACTCACCCCCCAATCCACCCTACTGGACGTTGTATCAACCCAGCCCCACACTGCCTGATAGGCTTTTATGCTCATATCAAACAAGTGATATGCAAAAGATCAGGAAATACCAAGTTTGGGTCAGAGCTACCTGGTGTATAATTGGGTTTCTTATCAGTTTGGGTCAGCATTACACGGCAGATAATTCACAGGTTGATACTGGATTGAGTCTACTATTATACGGCGTATAATCCCTAATTCAACCTGTTGTATTAATAAGCAGAGGATTTGCCAGCCATAAAAGGATCACTGATTAAGCCCTACAGATGGAATACCATAATTCCACCTTACAATGTTGTAAGACAGATTAAGGACCATTTATAAGCGTCAACTAAATACGGCATAGATTCCCAGCGCAATAATAGGCGTGTAAGATACAGCCAATCAATAAATGACAGTAGGCTATCTCAAGAAGAGCGTAGGCTGTAGCTGAAGTGCCATGTATGCCTGCAAAGGCCAGTATCAACACATGTGCCAAGGACAGCCAATCAGGATAGGCGCAGCCAGCAAAGATGGACCCATTGCAAAGGTAGCCACTGATAACTGTCCGAAAGGACAAGAACAAGGGTTGTTGCAGTATATATTGATACAGACGCCTGAAAGGATGACAAAAAGTTCTTAGTTACACCTGGATAGATTGCAGCCTCTGGCTAGATTGTACTCCAGTTTCAATAAACGTAATTATCTTCAAAGTTCTATTCTATTGTAGTCTGTAGTGCTCTTGCATAGGATTAGGTAGAGTACATTGGCAAGGCTAACATCTATCTGTAGCTTTGAACATACCAGCAATAACACAAGTTGCTCAACAGTTAGCACTTTGAATATATGTGCACCTTCCAGGTAACATTGCCACTTCATGAGGCAGTGCACAATAGCTACTAGTTTTTTGTCATGTATAGGATATCTTTGCTTGCCATCAAACACTTTTCTTGATTCATATGCTACAGGGAGGAAGTCCTTTTCTGAAGTTTGAATTCAGAGTACTCCTCCTATGGCGTAATTGGATGTGTTAGTTTCCAGCTTGTGTATTCCTCAAAATTTGGATATTATAAGATGGGAATGGTGACCATGTGCTCTTTTAGTTGTCAGAAATACTGGTCTCTTAGTGGTGTCAATACAAATTTGGTTGTCTTGCCTGTGATTGTAGACAGGGTGTAGTCAAGGCGCCCCAGTCAGGGATGAACCTCCTAACATAGGCTACCATACCCAGGAAAGTACACAGCTCACTCTTATTTCTTGGAGCTGGAATTTTGATTATGGCATGTATCTTCTCTGGGTCTGGTTTGATCCTGTCCTTGCTGATAATGTGACCAAGGAATGGGAGTTCAGATGAGAAGAAGTCACACTTTGAAGGCTTGGCAACAAGTTGATTTTCCTTGAGGGTGAGGAGGACCAGACAAACCTCTTCCCAGTGCTGTGTTACAATTAGACTGTATATGATTACGTTGTCTAGGTAGATGATTGCTCCTTTTCCAATGTGTTCCTTGAAGACCTCATTCATGAAGGTTACAAAGGTACTGGGAGCGTTTAACATAAAAAAATTGAGAACCACACATTCAAAGGACCCATATTTGGTTCTGAATGCAGTCTGTGGTACAGAATGCCACTCCCTAGTATTGCCTTATTTGGACTGGTTCCTTATTTGGAAAAGTATAAGGGGAAATGCTGCCCTTTTTTGTAATTTACATCAGAGAGTAACCCTCCAAATCACATAAGGGCATTTTCAATTAGAGACCAATCAACGCACCTGCAGCTAGCTGCAGATGCGTCAGAGAGTGACCCATTGGAGTGGGTTTTCTTATGGCAATTATTGGCCAATTGATTATCCCACTATGTAAATTGGTATATCTATCTTCCGTCCCTCTTTCTGCCAAAGTGTGAACCCTTTAAGAGAGTAGTCTGAAACCCTATTCTACACTCAATTCCCCAAAGATGGCCCTACTATTGCTGCAATCACCTGACCCTAGGTCACATGTCTAAATGTTCACTTCTTACCCAATCTAACTCATCTCCCTCTGAATATTCCACAAAATGTTTCAGCTCTTCAAGAATAAGCTCATTGCCTGACAGTCTAGACCCTAGTCAGCATGACTCACCTTTTCTCTTCCCTCCTCTCCCTCTAAGTATAAACAGACCCCCAAGAAGTCCCCAATAAACAGAATCATTTACCATACAAACATAACAAACAGCTTAAAAAATCTTAGACTACTTTCAGAGCCCACAAATAGAGGTTCTGTTGAGTAAGAAGATATTAGTCCTGTTGTGTTTCCAGTTGCCGCTCAGCTACACTCAACCCATCCCTAGAACCCTTTAGCACCACACAGTCTTTAGGATATCTTCTGGTTTTACACAAATTTGATGATAGCCTTCTGTCAAGTCAATTTTTGTGAAGACTTGGGATCCCCCCAGGGCGTTAAAAAGGTCATCAATCAGGGGCAGGGGATATCTGTTCTTAATTGTGATCTTGTTGAGCGCTCTGTAGTCTGTGACTAGGCAGAGTCACCATCCTTTTTTGCCATAAAGAAGACAGCTGTGCAAAAAGGTGACTTGGACAGTCAAATGAGGCCTTTCTCAAGGGCTTCATCAAGGTAGGCTTTTAAATCATTTATTCTCTTGAGGTGTGAGGCAGTAAATGGAGTGTGCTTTGGGAACCCTTTTTTTTGAGGTCAATTTTTTGTTGTATGCCCCAATTGATGGTAGGCCTGGTAAAGTTTCTTGGAAAGCTGAAGGGAACTCTAGGACTAGCTGTTGTTGGATTGGGTCTTTTTCACGTACTGTCGCAGTATTTTTAAAGTGGATAACTTCATGTGTGCAGGAGTTCTAATTGACTTTTCTAGGATTAATATCCTATTATGTTTCCATAATTTTCACAAATACATGGTCCTTAATGAGTGTATCAAGATTATTTGGGTAGACATGGTGGTGCATCACGCCTCGTTGTATAGTGAGGGTAGCGCTATCCCAGTTGATATGAGATTTGGTCTTTCTCATCCAATTCAAGCCAAGTATAACGTCATACTTGGGGATTGGTATGATAGGGCCACTGAGTGTAGTTTGCACGTCACAATTTGGGCTCAAAAAGGTTTTGCTTCCCTGGTGACTGGTGTGCTCCTGTTATCTTCCATGATAACTCTCTTGACATTACTTTAAACCGTGGTTAGTTTCATGAGGTTGGCAAATTTCTTATCAATAAGGGATTGGTCTGCTCCAGTGACAAATAGTTCTGGGTCTTAGTTTCTGAAAAAGCAGAAAGGATAAGTGAGGGGTTTATTTCCAGTTTGGGCAGAAAACAGTTGAGGATTGCTAGAGGGCACTTGGATCATGGTGATTGAGTCCATGTCCTGGTCCCTGTACAAGTTTTGTAAGTTGGGGGAGGGCAGCTTGCCTAAGCACTCCCCTGAGCTTTTCCCTCCTTGTTGTTATCTTCAGTACTTGCTTGATTAGCTTGTGCAATGTGATTCCTGTTTCAAGGATGGGTATTGTTAGCTTGGTTGTTCTGCTTGTTGGTTTGAGGGTTCTTTTTAGCTTTATGGCTCTCTTTTTGTTTGCTTGTTGTATTCAGGTTATCAGACTTCTGTGTTGTGTGCTTTTTCCTCCAGGAATGCATCCTGGAGGTTCTTGTAGCAGATCATGTCAAACTGATGTCTGATGTGTGTAGGGAGGCCATTGTAGAAGACCAATTGAGGCCCAGCATCATCAAAGTTAATATTTCTGGGAGCTCAGTCACATAAGTCTTTATACACTACAATGTACTCCTCAATTGTTCCAGTCATTTTGAAGGTTCTGAGTTCTGTCATGATTACTATGTTGGAATCCTTCATGCCAAATCTCTTGAGGAAGGTGTCCTTGAACATATCCCAATTCTCCTTCTGTTCAGGGTGTTGAGCTAGCCATTCAATTACAAAGCAGGAGGCAGCCTGTGTGATACAAAAGTGGTATCTCACTGGCCCAGAGTCTGCAGGGGTAGCCTACTTGCATAAACTTGATTTGAATGCTTTGAATCCAGAGGTTGGTGTTTTCCGGCCTAATCCTGCAAAAGTCCCAAACTCTGCTGAGTTTAGGCGTTAAAATACAATGTTTGGTATTTCAGCTGTCTGCAAGGTTGGAGTTGGAGGCAGATTTGGGATTTTACGGGTGTTGAGGAGATTATACTGTTTGGTAGGGACAAGGATGTTGTTTAAGACAACAAACCCCTTGGGGACATCTTGTCCTTCTTTTTAGTCTCTCTAACCAACAGGAAGTGCCATTTGCTGGGTTCTTTTATTTGGAGCTATTTTTTCTTAAAGTTGTATAGATGTAGATAGCCTACCTGTGCTACCACTGTTGAGTATATACTTCTTAGAAGTATAATAAACAAGATAAAGTAGAAAATTAAGAAGAGAATGATACTTTATTGGATATGAATATAGAGTAATCTATAGTATCATTGAAAGCCACATACTGTCTATGTACGTCATGGAAGTCATGGGGCCTATCTAAGTAATGTTACTCTTAATTCATGAGGCTTATTCAAGTTGTATTCTGCTTAGGATCCAGAATGTTTGATTCCTGTGATAAATGGCTGAATTATAGTACTATAAATTCAGAATATAAACGTAAAAATGCGGGAACTCATAGACACTTTGCAAAGTTCAAGTCAAACTGAATATTTCCAATGGAAAAAATGAATTAACTGGAATCAGATTTGAAGAGTTCAAATCCATTAATCATTTCCATTAAGTTAACTATGTTTTTTGGAATTTTGGGTTTGTCAAATCCAAGAACCAAATTTCAAATCACTTTTGAATGCTACTAGTAAGCTCAGATATTAATTGCAGGAACTGGAATCCAAATTTAATGTACAGTAAGCATACTAGTAAATACTAATCCAAATCAAGAAACTCCACCACAACTAAAATCAAATGAAAAATTCAATCTTGATAACCATGTTTAGTCATAAAAAGTGATTAAACTTTAACATCCTCCAAACCTAGAAAGGATACAATATTAAACACAGCAAATCATGGATATATAAAATCTGTTACTATTCAAGGCTAAATCAAGAGAAAATAACTTACTACTAAACCAAAACTTAAATAAATACATATTTAATCTAAAAAATATTTTTATTTTGTTTTTATGGACAGAAAATCTATTCCCAACCAGCTCCTTCACCAGCCTGCGGGGCAGCCTGTCCACAAGGGCGTCCCAGAGGGTCCAAGAATAGACCCAGAACACAACTCAAGGGGAGTAATGCCAATACACAGGCCTCCCAAGGTGTCAGCGCCATTCAATCACCTCCTGCATCCCAAGCCAGATCAACCAGCTTAAATTGCAGGCAGAAGCCACTCTCAAGGCCACCTACCAAAGTATCACATACCAAGGTCACCAGGAACAATGAGGTTACTTACACCTCCACTGTGTATCTAGTTGTCACCTGGCTCTGAACTATGGATTCAATAGTTGCCATATCCTGCCCCACGTTTTTGATACATCATATGAGTCATTGGTTACAGCTGAGGAGCCATCTGTGCCTGTTGTGTATTCCAATATTGACAGCGCCACTACAAGCAAGAGTTGTCTCACCTTCCACACAAAGATCCCTGTCCCCTGTGTTGAAACTGATAGCCAGGATTCTGCAGTACCTGTAAAGGGCCAGCATTGGTTGATGGATAGTGAGTGTGAAGAACTCCTCAACTGCTTGAACAGGGGAATGGCAGTTTGGGATATTGTGTCCCAATTTGGTAACACAGCCAGATAAATTGACAACCTCAATACCAAATACAGAACACTGGGAAAATTGCCAAGTCTGTCAAGGCTAAGCGGCAGCAAAAACTCTTGCAGCCTGTGCATATTTACGCAATAAAACACTGGGTAAGCAAGGATTGCCACCTGGAAACACTTGCTGTCCAATCAATGCTGGCCACAGAGTTTGGGCTTTCTGTTTCTAAAACCCTTGTATAAGAAAAATGCTTAATTTGGGCTTCTCATGGAAAGTACTGGTGATTTCTCTGTACAATAGGAACAGCAAGAAGACCATCAAGGATTGACACATATATGCCAAGACCTATCTGGCTCTAAAGAAGACTGGCAACGTACAGTTCTTCTATATTGATGAATCATTGTTTTCCTCCTCACTCAGGTCTAGGCATGGGTGGGTCAAGAAGGGGTCCAAGGATGGTGTAGCACATTGTGCAGCTGTCTTTTCCCAACTATATTTAATGGTAGCGCTTCTTGATCCCTGGGTGTCGGACCAGTATCAGATGATCAAGGGTTCCCATAATAGCGGGACATTTCTCAATTTTCTCCAAACTGTCAAAGGAGTACCTTTGGATTAATTATTGTAGTACAACCAACATTGTTGTGCTTGACAATATTGGGCTCCACAAAGCGGATCTGGTTATTTATGAGTTCTCACTCATTGATAAAAAATATACACACCTCTAGCCAATGGCTTGAGGACTGTCTAATGAGACTCCTCTTCCTCCCACCATATTCTCCATTTCTGAATCCAATCAAGGAGGTCTTTGGATAGATCAAAAATAAGGTGAAGAAAGGCCTCCCTCAGGACACCAAGGATCTCTTTAACATCCTTGAGGTCAGTCAATTTGCAATGCCACCTGATGTGGTGGCAGCTTTTTACAAGTACTCTGAATCCTTCTTCCTCAAAGCCATTGCCTCCAAGCCAATCAGATAAATGGATGCTCTGGGCTTTATTTGTTTTTATTTTTTATTTATTTTTTTATCAGGACCTGAAAATTATTATTTTTATGTAATAACTTGACGTTGAATTGTATTATAGACATATAAGAATTTGTACGTTAGTTAAATAAAATTTATTTATATTGGATATAAAGACACATATTTTTATTATAATGCACCAAATATTGTATTGACTGTAGAGCTAATAAATAGATTTAAAAAGATAGAAATATATTAATTTTATTTGAATAAATGTGAACCTTTTTTAGTACAATGGCTTTTTTAAAAGCCACAAATTGGACCTTATAAGTCATCACATGATCCTTTTGAGTCAGTGCCACTATAACCACACAGCACAAAAACCAATGATTTTCATGTATATCTAACTAATTAGTACTTATGATGCAGGTTAAGCATATCAAATATATTTATCAACTCATATTATAAGGGAAAGGTAATTTGAGCTCTAAGCAATCACTTGTTTAGAACCTAAGCGGAGCAGGCTGCTTGATGCAGATAAATTCAGCTCTCATTGTTTAACTATGTAATATATGAACCTGTACTCAACAAGCTGATAAATAAAAACATTTTTAACTTATTTTTTTATTATTGGACGTGGTTGCAACTATAACCAATGTCTTTTAATATATTTAGATATATTACTATTATAATTTACCTATTAAAACTCAAAATAAAGTTAAAATATTAAAAGTAAAATTATAACTATAAATATAAAAGTTAAATTGCAAGGGAAGATAATTTATTAGGGAGATGCAAATTGCAAAGGGAATGCAATTATTCTGGGGAATTATACTCCAAAATCAAATTTTCTGCTAGTGCCTCTAATTGATCCACGTACTCTTCTGTACGTGGTGGACAACTCTGGATGCAATTGCAAGAGGGGTGGCGCTCTGAACCCTGGTGGTTGCTGAACACTTAATAGAAGGCAATTGGGTAAGCAAATCAATTAAAAGGCTCTTTTTGGGAGGCACATAGTACTATACAATGATGCCAATGCAAAGGAGTTGAACAGGGCGTGCTTGACTGTCATATACCCCCACAGTGTCTTCTGGTGTTCTAGTGCTAATTGGAATATGTCTGTGTATTGGTACATCCTCTAACTTTTTAATGTTTGTTTTTAATATTCAATGTAATAGTAATCCTAGGTATGTTTCTATGTGTATTCTTTGGGAGGTATATTTTTTTGGAAAACATGCATAATTTTTTATACATTTGAACTAATCTGTTGATTTGGAAAGTGTTGCTGAACTTAAAGATGGTTCCGGGGAGTGCCTGGCTTGTATCTGCCCCCCATGCCTTGGCAAACAAAATCAATAAAGGCTTGAACTTATTAACAAGGATTGTGTCAACAACTTTATTTGATAATGTTTTAAACACTTTGTTGAAAATTTTGGTTTGAGATATTCTGGTCCTATTTGAAAGTCTGTATTCTGAGTTTTTTCATATTCATTTATATTTGCAAATGGGAATTTTTCACAGCATTTGTAAATATATTCATCAAAATTCATCTTGATATTCCCTTGAATTCCATTCATTTCCTTAAAGTTGATTATTCTGCCTAGCTTGTAGGCTTCCCTAACCCACAGCAAGCACCCTGCAGGTGGCAAGTATTCTTTTTTCTTTGCTTCCCTATTTGCAAATTCATTCATGTTCCTTTGAATAATTTTATTAATTTCAGTTTGATTTATTTGTATTACAGGGGCTAACAATGATTGGTAACCCCCTTAAATGTTACTGGGTGTGAAGGCTGCCACCTCAGCAACCTTGTCCCATTTCTTGTTATAACTACATAAATGTAAGTAAAACATAAATAAACTTACTAATTGTTTCCCCTGCGGCCCTCTCAGCCACAGGCGCCCCTTTGGAAAACTTAATGAGTGTTGGTTGCTCTTCATTTGTTTTTCTGGGTTTTAATTTCCTTATTTTCTTTGTGATCCCTGCTTCCTCTTGATTTCCTTCATTTGATATACTTTCATTATTTCCTGAAGCGCTTCTGCTTCTTGAGTGTTCTTCATTTCTTTCATTTTCATGTTTCCATTTAAAAATCTTCATTTCCTTCACTTTAATCCAATTCCTCTTCATTCAGTTCATTTCTACTCATTTCCTTTGAAATTTAAGTCCATTCTATTAATTTAAAATTTTGAGTATTCTTTCTGTTGTTTTTTGCAAACTTCCACAAGTTATAACTTTCATTGTTGAAATTCAAATGTTTGAGTATTCCCCTTTGTAGATTTAAAACTATTTTCCTTGTGTTCTTCTTTGAATATTGTTCCAAAACTATTATTTACAGTTTTATTTTGCTGGACCAAAGCTCTTCCCTTGTTTCCCAGCTGATTTACTACAATTTACCTTATGTTATGTTTGTGCTCAACAACCTTTTAAAAAGCTGACTCCAATTTGTTGATTAGGCTGCAGATAATTGACATTTTGTTTGAATTACATAAAAAACTGGCTTTTATAGTACTACCATCAACACATAATAATAAACTTATAGATAATAGTACATTTTATTGAAAACTATTGCAAATAATACAAATAACTTGCAATTATACAAAAAATAGCATGATACACTAAAAAATACACCAGAATTGCATTAAAATAGCCATCTGAATTAGAACATGGTGATTAGATTTTTCAGTATGTAATTATTTTATTTGAAACTATTATTTTATTGATATTTCATTAAATTATGAATGTTTTATTGATTGTTAACTATACTGGGCCTTATTACCAGCAATGTCAATTTAGTGTTATGTGCATAACTTAATTCATTCTGTATAATAAAATTCCTTGTACCATGGTATTTTTCATTGTAATTTATATAATTGGACTGTGTCTAAATTAGGGAGCCATTAACACTTATTACAAATATTGATACATAGTGCATTATATAGCCTGCATATTTATCTATTGATAATGATTCTGTTAAATTTAAATCAGATTTTTTGAGTTAGTAATAATTCAATGGGTCATTCAATCACTGTTTATGACCATTAATTGGCTGCTTTTCATTGTTGTGACAATTGTGCATTTTCTGGTACTTACACACTGGTATCCCATTGATTGGCTTCACATCCCATTGCACAGACAATAGGAAACGTGGTTGCCACCCCAACCACATCCAGTCTCAGGGGCAGCAACCACGTTTCCTATTGCCTATGCAATAGAATATGAAACCAACCAATGGAATACCAGCGCTTGAGTACCAGAAAATGCACAATCACCACAGCAAAGAAAAGCAGCCAATTAATAGTCATAAACAGTGATTGATTATCCTATTGAATTATTGCTATTTCAAAAATCCAATTTAAATTTTACAGAATCATTATCAATAGGTAAATATGCAAGCTGTAAAATGCACTATGTATCAATATTTGTAATAAGTGTTAATGGCTCCCAAATATAGACACATCCAATTATAAAATTACAATGAAAAATGCCAAGCTTACAATGAATTTTATTAAAAATGCATTGAGTCATGCATATAATATCTAAATTTCAAGAGTTGATGTCTAATTGCAATATTCTAATGCAATATTTATATTTGTAGGTCCTTACTTTATTATTGATAATGAAAAATATTCATGCAAATAATTATATGTTACCACATCAAATGTACAACATTTTAGTAATTATGGGGAATGTCAATAATGTAAAAATAATATATTATTAATTATGAATTGGAAGATATGATATCAATTTTAATAATTTTTCACAAATAAAGGTTTTATTTTACTCATCAAAGGACAAGTAGGGGAGGGGATGGGCAGAATGTACATCACCATCATATGCGCCTGTGAAAGGGGCAGCATCAGAGATAGTGGGGGGGATTGGTAGTGGCTTAGGACTCAGGGTTGGAACACAGGTGGCTTGACAGGGGGGAGGCAGGGTTTGTTGACTGGGAAGGGGCAGCAAGAGCAGTTTGCTTCAATTGCTTAAATTCTTCTTCTGTCATGTATACTGGCTTGAAAAAACGGATGGACTGGCTTGGGGGGAGCTGGGGGTCCTTTCTGGACTTATCACTATCATTTGCATAGAAGATGATGAGATCAAATAAGTCCTGGACAAACAGGGAAGGGAAAAGCTCATACCCAACTCAATTTGGGTGCATAATTCATTGTAGGTGGCAGGCTTTAAGCTCATGAGAGCTGAACCAAAATTGTAAAGACATACATCTGCAAGATGCATGTCAGCGTTGTAAAGTTTTGTGGCCCACCTTTGGCCCTGGACTGGGATGTATTTCCCAGACCATCAAAAAAGTGGCCTGTGTGCAGGCATCACCCCTCCAAAACCTGGGGGACTTGGCCCATACAGTGATGAACGCTTTGTGTTGGCTTTCCAAGCTGAAGTTCCCATTTCTCATTTGGAGTCCCCACCAACTGTGGAGGAGACATTGATTCAGCTAGATTGTTTGTTGTCCTGGTGTTGCTTGGTTCTGAAACAACTAGCAGGCCAACAGAAAAATGCAGGCTGCATGAATCCAGGGAAGCCTAACCTGCGGCCCGGGGAAATTGGGTATCAAATCCAACAATCAGTGGTGTCCCAGGCTGCCAATTCCTCCGGCCCGGAAGTCCCTTGGCCCAAAATAATTGGGCTCTGGAGCTTTCCAATGGAGACCTCAGAGGAAGGCATTAGGGGAGATGTGCACCCTGAGTCCTCAGAAGGCCCCTAGCCAATTGAGGGACTGAGTTTTACATCCAGGCCCCCGGCCCTTATTTTTCTTGGTCTCAAACTAGGATAAGATTGTCCAGTACTCTCTGATAGGCTCCCCTTTATATTGCACTCCAATAGCCCCCTTTTATAATCCCTTCCGTCCTATCACCCCCCTTTGCATAAAATGGAATTATGGGCCATCAGGTCCCTTGCTTACCAATTCCAATTGTTGAATAAACTCCTGACTTTGCAAATCCTTTTGTATTTTTAAGTTTGTTTAATAATAAAGGTATTATTTCAATACCCACTGTTGTCCCTGCATCCCGCTTTTCCTGGCCCACCTGCCTGTCCACCTGCCTGTTGTTTTTTGTTGGGAGTTGTTCCAAGTATACTAATTTGGACCATTTCCTGATATTTACCTGTGCACCTGGCCCGTCTACCTGGAAGTTTTAGCAAAAAAGGACACCCCACTGAAATCATGTTGCCTCCTTGGTACAAAATGGCTATGTGGATACTGGTGCCTATTTCCCTATTGTTCTGGTCCTCCAACCCTGTCTTTTGGACCAAACTTCCCTTGATTTCTAAATCTTCTGAGTTTATTCCTGGTCTGTTTATAAATGTAATGAACACTTCACCCAGGTTCTCACCAACTCAGTATCCTACAGGTTGTTCCCTTGGTTGCCTTCTTATCTTGAAGAATTGTCTCCCCCTTTAGGATCCGGCACTACTGTGATTCCTTCTTCTGATTTGGACAATCCTTCCCTATTGCACCAAATCCCTGAGTTGGATGTAGAGGCCCCTTCCACTTGGGATTGCTCTCTTTGGTTACTTACTGGAGCCTTGGTAATGGCTCTGGATGCTTACTTCCCTTCCCTCTCCCATCTAGTCTCCTTTGGAAGGCCCCTTCAAGTGGCTATCCCAGTCTTGCAATGGATGGCATCCTGGTGGTTGGTCCCACCAGGATGGGAGCCAGACTTTGTTAGTCTAGCCCCCCTCTCTTACAAGCGTGGTTGATGGGGTAGGACCAACAGGTATGCCCCACACCTCAAATTTTTTGGTGGCCCATTCCCACTGTTTCATCTCAGCACTCAGAATAACTGTGTATGCGGCGTTTTGGGTAGCCCACTCCTCCAGCATGACCTTGAGCTCTGTCTGGTAGGCCTACTCATCTGCTGTGTTTGATGACGCAGAGTAATGATTGACACCCAATGGGGGAAACTGCCAACAAAACCCCAACAAATTGATACAAGATTGGGCCACACTTTTAAATGTCAGATTGGATATGCTTTTCTCCATAATCTTGGATACTTGCAAAAATCTTGGCATACAACAAGAAGATGATGTCATTGTGCATCCTCATTGCCCTCCCTTTTATAAACTTAATAATAGTTGAATTGTAGGGGTCAGTATCCACCAAACTGGGGCCATTGAGAACTTGATTGGACAAGATTTTAGCAGCAGCCACAACTCCATGCATCCACAAATTGACTGTTCTTTTATTTGTGAAAATGCTATGGAGTCCCAGTTGGAGACAAACCTGGACCAGGGGCATCCTCAGGTCCATTCCATTATGGCCATCATAGGGGATGGACTTTTCACTTTCAGTTGACTTACAGGCTCCAGTTGGGGTCTTCTTGGGAGGGGGGTCACAGTTGGCGTGGGCTCACAAGGTTGCAGCCACAGTGGACTTTGCAAAACCCATTGTGGCTGCAATTTTCCTAAGGGACATAAACATCTCTTGCTTTTCAACCATTTTGAGAATAATTTCTGGGGGTAATTAATTTTCTTCTGCATCTTGCAGACTGATTGGCTGGGGGAGGGATGTGTCTATCTTGGGAACTGGTCAATGCCATCTGATTGGCTGTTTGGGGATTCTGGGCTCTCTGGGTGACCCCATGGCTCAAATGGTTGGTTCTTGATGCCATTGCTGATAAGGGATTTGGTTTGGCAGCTGCCTGTGCATGGTGGGTAAACAGGGCCATGCTGGAAGTTGCAGGAGAAAGAACACACTCCTGGGTGGGGCTTGCAGAGGGGCCTGCAGGTTGGGAGTGGCCATAGACAGAGGCTTAACTGTTAAGAGACTCAGTGTAGCCCTGCATGATTTTTTCAAGGCCATGGAACAGCTTGTTGACTTGGTTGTTATTGAAAGAATACATAATAAATTTTTATTGAAATTTTAAACTCAAAAAGAGGAGTGTATATTTTAGTCAATTTTATTGTTAAGTATGTTAAGTTGATGAATATTACAATTGAAATTTTAGCTGTCCTAAATTGGAATAGGGTGATTTTTGAAAAATGCCTATGATTCCTAAAAGAATTAGCATAACTCCACTCTAGATCTTTTAGCATCCTTTTTGAGACACCCATAAATTATATTTATTTCAAATTCACCTCATTTTTGATTTGAAATTTGGTTCATGGATTTGACAATCCCGCAATTTCAGATTTGTTAATTTTTACATGATGTCTATGATTTGCTTGAAATACAGAAAACCTTAAACCATACATTAGAATCACACATTTCTGATTCATGTATCCTGCATTTGTTTGTTGTGTTTTGTCTTTTGTTAGTTGAGTTATCTGCTCAAGAGATTCAAAATCTGCCAATTTAAATAAACCAAAAAAAATCAAATTAAATGGTTAATTTTATTTAATATTTTAATTTTCACTCAGCTGAGTTACCTGCAAACCTGATTTGAAATTTGGACCAAGAATTTGACAATTCCGCATTTTTACATTTAGGTTCTGAATTTACAGTAACTGAACGTGTTTGGTCTGAGCCAAGCACAAAGACACCACATGTACACCCATTCTGATTAGCTCTGTTGTTGGGACGCGTCCATTTTGGTATAAAAATGAAATGAAATTAAAACAGGTTATCTATATAATTTATTTATTTTAATTTTTATCTCTCCATATATAGTAGCATGAAACCTTTTAGTCACTACCTTTTATTTCAAATTGGATTTTCAGATTTATATATCAATTATTTTTGGTTGTAAATGTGCACTGTTGATCATGAGTTTGGATAAATTTGATATTTTTATTGTTTCTAATACCAAAACAGACACTCATAATATTTATTTCCTTTTTGTATTCTAGATTAAAATTTTAATTAGGAAAAGTTGGTAACAGTATTATAAATTCATTCATGTGTTTTGATATTTGATATTTATGTTGTCTGTTTCAGTTGCTATTGGGGCTTGTTGTTGGATTGAGTTTGTAACTTTTGTGACTGAGTTTCATGTGTTCACCAAAAACATATTAAACATAGTAGATGCTTTCTGTGACTGAAACTCATGTGTTCTAGTGTTTGGTATACTTGTTGTTGAATTGTTAAGCATTTATCCCCAGTTTGAATAGATTGTTGTATGACTGGACATTTTTGCCAAATAGCACTCATTTTCTGTGAAATTATTTTTTATTTATATCTATCAAGTTGAAATACATTTTGTGACTGAGTTTTTTGTGTTCTAAACTAAATAATATATGTTTATCTCAACAGGTTTGAAAAAAACTGTATTTAATTATTTGATTTATTATAAATTTAAAAAATTTATACATGAAGAAAATTATAATTGTATCAAATTTGACTGAAAACCAGTTGACAGATAAATAATTGGTGTAATATTTTCCTGCCCAAATAAAATAAGGTCTTGGGCTCAGCTGGGGTTCCTTGATTGACAAAAATATTTAGCCACCCAAAAACCTCCTCAATTGGGTTTATAAATGATGAATATTAAGGAAGAATTAATAGGTGCATAGGCGCTATGGCCAATTGCTGTGGTCCAATTGACATACCTGACTTGATTGTTAGAAATTACTCAAGAATATCTTCCCACTTGTGGAGTCCAAAATTTATCCAGTTCAATAACATTGGTGAACTCTGGGCTAGTGTGCCTGAGATAATCTTGTACCAATCAGTGAAATAATAGGAATTTCCTGCTATTATGAGAAACCTTGATCATTTGATCATCTCAATTTCTTTTTGACTAAGAAGAGCCACCATGAAATAAGCTATGGAATGGATTAAAACATTCTGAGATACTCTGTCTTTGGAACCTTTGGGAACAGCCATACAAATTATGCATAGACAATTCAAGAACTGATTTTTCAATGTAATAGAATTTGAAATTCCTTTGCCCTTGATAGCAGTGTACACCACTCATATTTTTGATGGGTCTCAATATTGACGGGGCTGTTACAGATATATGGAGGTACCCCAAGTTTTTTTTTCTTGGAAACACAGCCCTGATGACACAGTAGAAAAAAAGAAATTGAAACCTCAATCCCAAAAGTAGTTTTGGCTATAAACTGTATATTTGACAGTTCAGGATGTCAGTCTTGTTTAATCCACTGATGGATGGTCTATTTGTGCTCCTTAATGATTAAGTTTAACAGGTGCTTGGTTTTCTTCATTTGGGGAATTTGACTAGTGTTGAGATACCAGTTGTATAGTTTGTTGGAAAATTTTGGATCCACTTCAATAATACCTGTGGCCTTCTTGAGGCCACCAGTATCCTGTATTAACTTGATAAGGATAAGGCACTTTATGTTGGAAACAACCTTCCATTTCAACTTTTTTGTACAGAGGAATTAATCTTCTTCTCAGTGACTGGTACACAAGGCATAGTCACATTGTTATAAAAAGCTGTGACCTTCTTTAGCACCTGCTGCCCCTCCATAGTTATATAGTATTCTAGCTTTTCATCATTGTCTTATTCACCATTGCTCACTATCAGGCACCCACCTACTTGGAAGTAAAATTCCAAGATGATAGATGATAGCAGACAGGTTGAGGCTGGTCACCAAAGAACCTATAGGAAGGATACCAGTCCAAGGTGGAACAGCTCCCCAAATAAACAATAGCGGCCCAGAAGAGGATTGAATTGTCCCAAGAAGTACGCCCCCTGATAACTCAGGAGGAAGGCAGAAGCTAACAGATGGAATATTGTGGGAGTGACAGGCTTGACAGGTACTTGGTACATTTGAGGCTTCTATTTAAGTTGTGGATTGTGTGATAGGGGGTAGTATTGTACCAAACTCCTGGAATGACATGGCACCAGGACTTCTCTAAGTGCTGGGGGGGAGAGGAGGAACCAGAGTAAGCTATAGTTCCCAAAAAAATGCTGGCTCTAAAGATCTGCAACACAATAACCCACAAGACCCATTTATAAACAAGTGGCTTCCATAAGGAAGTCTTAGGCAATATCATGGTAGCAGTGATGAATGAGTTGGATTAAAAAGGTATAAATCAATGAGTGAGTGAAAGACTTTATAGATTGAAAAATTTAAAAGATATCAATTACTAGCCTTATATAGCATGGTGGAGAATAAAATCTGTTGGGAAATAATATAGAAGGTTCAGGGGGATCCAGAAAATTTTGGGGACTCTTGGAGAAGTTGAGAAGTGAAAACAAGAAAACTTAATAAAATTTCCATAACTACTATAACTTCACAATTTCTTACCCCTTTCCCTTACTATTACCAACATACCACCCAAAGTCTGGGGATTTAAATTTCCTTCCTCACAGAGGCTAAGTACTGGAAATAGGAACCAGCAAGAAAAACAGAAGACAACAGACCAGGAAACCCAGACCCAGAGCAAAAAGACTTACTAACATCATCAGAAGCAGTTAAAACTCAGTTCAAAGTCAATTATGGGCCTCCTGATTTTCTGGATTTATTAAAATCAGGTAAAGATCAAATCAGACTTGAATTTTCTATTTTAATCCTTCCTAGGTGTGCAACTATGTCAGGAGAAGACATAGGTTTGATTCCCATTCTTGATGGTTTGTATTGATCTAAATCAATCATTATTGAATTTAAAGGTAAGGAAGGACATATACTATCTACTAATTTAACCTCTAAAAATTATTAATAGGTAGAGAACTGGGGGAAGCTTCTAATACCATTCTCAACCCTTGATTTTTGGAAGAAAACCAAGACAAGGGATTCCTGACACTTACATAGGGCTCATGACTAGTGTCAAGAACATACTGAACCTTTTTTATCATGCTTGTTGGGACTTACTCCTGTTGTTAAATTGGTTAAATTACTAAAAAGTGAGATCAACTTCCTTGTTATTCACTTTTTAAGCTGTGACAACCTTGGTAGCCTTTCTGGATAGCTAGAGCACCCTTGGATTTGTGCTATGCGTCCTCTTAACCTGTGTAGCTTGAACTGTTTATTGTGTCTATACAACCTCAACATTATACATTGTCTCTTTGCATCTTTCCTGAGTTGGCACTTGTGTTGCACTAACATACTTTTTTGACCCACAGGGACACCCCCAACCATAGCAAACACTGACTGTGTTTCCACTCTGTTGTTATGTCCCTTTTATTTTACAGTGTTATAAAGTACTAAATCAAGATTGATTAAGTTACAACCCTGGATTTAAATTTTGATTTTTATCTGAATATGCTTATTTTATTAGAACTTACCCCACTCAATATCCTGATTATAGTTTTTTATATTTCTTAATCAGTTGTTTTTTTGGTTTTAAAAAAGCCTATTTTATAATCACTTAAATAATTTCCATTCATTTCCCCCAGATTTTATTCCCTATTTAAACACCCAGTACAATATCTTTATATTTTTATATTGTGTGCCTTATTTTAGATGCTAGGTATCATGCTTGTTTACAGATCACTTTGTACAGCAGCTGAGTAACTTTGTTTTCTGGTTGAGTTGCTATAATGCTTGGTTTTTGGTTCAAGTTTCAACTCACTGCAAAAGAGTGTATTCTGTCACTGATTTACATAGTAAACATATGTACTGTAAATTCAGAACCTAAACGTAAAAATGCAGGATTTTCAAATCCTTGATCCAAATTTCAAATCACTTTTGCGGAATGCCCTTTTTTAATTAAATTTAATACTTTGTGTTTTTATTTGGATTTTTAAAATGCAGGAACTCATAGACACTTTGTAAAGTTCAAGTTGAACTGCATATTTCCAATGGACAAAATGAATTAACTGGAATCAGATTTGAAGTGTTCAAATCCATCAACCATTTTCATTAAGTTTACTATGTTTTTTGAAATTGTGGGATTGTCAAATCTAAAAGCCAAATTTCAAATCACTTTTGAATGCCACTAGTAAACTCAAATAATAATTGCGGGAACTGGAATCCAAATTGAATGTACAGTAAGTAACTAGGACAAATCAGCCTAAATCAAGAAGCTCCACTCTGGATAAAATCAAATGATAAATCCAATCTCAACAACCATGTTTAGACATGAAATTAAGTGAAATTCAAAATTGTCTAAACTGGAAATGATGCAATATTCTGCACTCTAAATCACTAATATAGCAACCACAAAACCATATAATGATTTATGAGCTACCCTCCTGATGACACAGAAACTTTTTAAAAGTTTTTTGACCCCTGGCGTAGCCAAGGGGCCAACAAAATTTCCTTTTGAGGAAGGAAGGAGGGGGAAGATAAACCATCAGTTTATACAAAAATGTGTTAATGTATTGCTACTGAGGATACTTGATTACAGTAGATTTTAGAAAACAACAACAATATATAATTCTACTTTATTATTAGAATTTTTAAAATCTACTGTAATCAAGCATCTAATTTTAGCCGTCCTAAAATGGAATAGTGTGATTTTTGAGAATGCCTATGATTCATAAAAGAATTAGCACAAATCCACTCTAGATCCTTTAGCATCCTTTTTTGAGACACCCATAAATTATGTTTATTTTGAATTCACCTCATTTTTATTTGAAATTTGGTTCTTGGATTTGACAATCCTGCAATTTCAGATTTGTTAATTTTTACATGATGTCTATGATTTGTTTGAAATACAGGAAATCTCAAATTGTACATTAGAATCCTGCATTTCTGATTCATGTATCCCGCAACTGTTTGCTGTGTTTTGTCTTTAGTTAGTTGAGTTATCTGCTCAAATGATTCAAAATCTGCCAATTTAAATAAACCAAAAAAAGTCAAATTAAATGGATAATTTTAATAAATATTTTATTTTTCACTCAGCTGAGTTGTCCACAAAAGTGATTCAAAATTTGGACCAAGCATTTGACAATCCTGCATTTTTATGTTTAGGTTCTGAATTTACAGTACACCAAAGGACAGCAGAAACCATTTTTTGTGATTCCTTGTATTTTTTATTTTATTTTTATATCTTTTCTTGTTGTTTGGTTTTTCTTTTGCCGTGTTGAGCCATTTTGCCTATTAACACCCAAAGTTCTGTTAACAGGTTGTATATTTTATACTGATACTTGTATTTTGCTTAAATTTGAGTCCATTCTATTTAAATCTGACTTATTTTTGCTTAACTCTATAGCTGTGAATATTACTATAAAGCTACCATCTTATCCTTAATTTATGTCCTTTCCATCTGAACTTTTGTCTTTCCCAATCCAAATAATGAACTATTGTTGGTTCAGTTGCAACAAAGGTGTAATGTTTAATTCTATTTATTAAAAAAGTTGAAATAAATATTTCCTTAAAAGTTATTCTTATATTTCAATTAAACCCCCCAAAAATGTGTATAGCTGCCAATCCTAGCTTGGTTCAGTACCATCAATGTCACCCCTTTGTAAACTAATCAATATCAAGGCTTATTAATATCATTTTTTAATAGTAATTTTCAGTATTTTGAGATATTGAATAGTTAAAGTATTCAAATAAATAAGTGTAGGTGTGTAGCCTGAGCAGTTCAGAGCTAAATTCAACATAAAAATGTGGATGTCTGGGCTATGGGAATGATAAATTACAGCTAAAAAAGATCCCAAATGTTACAAAATTAACAATTTCAAAGCCCTGGGCAGGAATCAAACCTGCGCCTAGCCGCCAGGCAGGGCAAGTGGGCATGGGAGATTTTCCTGCGCCTGGATTTGCTTTGAAAAGCAAAAATTTAGGTGCAGAAACCATCCCTGTCCTGGTGGCAGCTGTGGGGCCCATTCTGGGCCCCAAAAGCTACGCCCAAGCCTTGGTGGATTTGGCTGGGCCTGAGCAGGCCAATTTTAGCTGCCCAGTAAACCCAGTTCAAGTCCACCATCCATTTAGTGATTTGGGGTTCCCAATTGGAAACCCCTTTTTTAATCAAGCACCTTCTCATCAAAAATGCCTGTCAAGCCAGTCTGAGAATGATAATCAAATTGGGAAAACCCCTATGACTCCAGAAGCCAAACCTGCTAGAACCAATAACCTGCCAAGCCAAGATGGGCCACCAAAAAGCCAAACAACTGTTCCTGAAGACCCCAAAAATGACCATGAACCAGCCAACCATACAGCAGAACCTGAGATTCCAAGCCTGGTCACACAGACAGAACCAGAAGAATGCCCAGAGGCTCTTGCATGTGAGTAAGTATATAAGTCAGAAGCATTATAGTAATTCTGTATTGCCATCCTTACCAATAAAGTTGTTATGAACATTTAGTTCACCAATTTGTTTCCATACCTATTTGATACTCTTCCATTTGCATTTGCCAAAGCACCAGCACCCATCCTCAGTAATAGATAGCCAGACTTCAATTGACAAAACCAAAGCCTTTGATTACTACTGCAGCCCAACGCTCCATAAGGCACAGTGCACTTCACTGAGTTTCTCCCCAATCCCGATCATGAACCTTGGACCTTGGAAGACTTGCAGTGGTACACCTGTCAAAAGCTCCCAAGAAACCCTACTGTGGTGATCCACATGTGTGCTGTTTTACAGGCAAGGGTTGATTTTGCTTCAAATAAAGATGATATGCTGAAGAGTGACAATGTGTGGTTAGCTGGTGACGCTGTAAACTAGTAGGTAACATAGGGCTTCTAGGGTTAAGTAGGGTGAGCCTAGCAGGTAACATGGTCTACTAGAGTAAGTAAGGCCTTCCTGGTAGGTAACATAGGACTACCAGGGGCAGATGTTGCCTTCACCCAGCAGAAGGGATTGGCAGCTTGGGGCTATAGTGCTTCACCCCGCAGGAAACTGTGGCTGCGGAAGGGTAAAGACTGAAATAGCAAGCAGGGAACTTTGTCTGTCTGGGGGAAGTAAGTTTTGGACCCCTGGTGGGTAACACAGGCTACCAGGTAGAGGAAGAGCTTTGAGAGCTCTATGTACGTAATACGCTTGCAAGAGGTCTGTGAGCAAGCACCCTACCTAACAGACTGGTAGGATGTCCTTGTTTATGCCCCTATGGGAGCTTTGGGGAGACCCAAGGTGAGCATTGGAGGGTATAGACTTGCTCAGAGGTGTCACTAAGGCGGCTTTTGTGGGGAAGCAAGATGCAAAACTTGATGTGATCAGGCCTCTGGAAAGTGGAGCTGATTACTCTACAACTGAAAGCCCAGACTTAATCACCTTGGTGAGTAAAGATAGTGCATAGACATTGATCTATGGTTGAATGGCCTAAGTGGATTGCCACTTGCAAGGGCCCAGTCAAACGCCAGTTCAATGTAGACTCATGCCTGGGTCTACAAGTTCTGGTAATGGGGACTGAGATAAAGAACCAAGGTGGTTCACAGAATTAACAGAGAAAACTAGCAGGAGGGACTGTTTGGTCACAGTGAAGGCTAGTTGATGGACTTTTAATTCATATTGAATTAAAGGAACCAATATGGTTCAGTGTGTAAAAGGAACAAAGAAGGTTCCTAGTAAGGATTTGTTGAGGAACTGGTTAAGGATAAGTTGAAGGACAAGAAGATTATGATGCAGGACTAGCTGATCATAGAGCAGGATGGCCAAAGGACCAGAAGTTAGTGCTGAAGAACTGAAGAGCTGAGAGGATGAACTAGCCAGACTAGGTGCAAAGGTTGGAAGAGCTGATTTTAGTGGTTTTTGAGAGGAAAATAGATATAAAGAAGCAGTTAAATAATAATTAAATACTTCCTGATGATGATTAAAAAAGTATTGAAATCATATAATAGAAAGAATAGAGGAGGAAAAATAACATATAGTTTGTTAGAACTATAGGTTATTTTATAGAAGGATTCAAGAGGAAATGAGCCAGAAGAAGCTGAAAGAAGAACAGAGAAAATATGAAGGCAAAAAAGCAAATTTTGCAAAGAACAACTAGGAGAGGTGAAAGAACAAACAGGGAGCGGGTTCAAAGTTTTGAAACGTTGAGAGAACAACAGAGAAACACAGAGAAACGTTGAAAAATCAAAGGGTTGAAATTCGCCTGAGTAAAACATATGTGGAAGCGCTCAAGATTTGCTGGGGAAACGTGACAGGAATCACGGTGAAACCGTTCAAAACACGGAGCAGTTGTTTACCTGGAGCAAGACAGCCTTGGGTTCAAACCAGGGTCAAGGACAGGTCATCCGGGGAAACCTTTTTGGCAAAACCGTTGAATCAAGGTGTATGATTGGCTGCAAGCTGAAGTCTATTTGATCAGTGTTTTGAGGGCTTTAACTTAAGAGTTAAAGCCTAAAAAATGAGGAGCTGAAGCAGAAAATTCAGGGCTTTCATTGGCTGAAGTAAGTTTAAAGGTTTAATATATTATAGAAGAAGAAAAACAGGATAGTTTAAGCTTTGAAGAACCAGAGTTCTAAGAGAGGTTTTTGGTATGAAACAAGGGGATATAAAAGGGAGAGCTATCTGAGACTCTTCAGGGACTGATCAGGTGGATTAAAAAGGCCATAGAAACTACAGAAGGAGCCAAAGACCAAGAATAGGAAGCCAGAGCTGGAACAGACCGCAGGAGCTCAAGATCAGAGCACATGAGCCCAAGACCAAAGTTTAGGAGGCCAAGACCAAAGCACAGGAGCTCAAGACCAAGGAGCAGGAGCCAAAGACCAATTAAAAGGAGTCCAAGAGATTGTTAAAGGACTCCAAGTATTGGCACAAACCCCTCATTATTCCCCATCCCAAGGCCATATATCAGAAGGTTTCTAATGAGATCTTTCTTCTGACTGTGAATAAAGTGCCTATTACAACCCCTATCTAAATTTCCTGCATTAAGAAAGAATATAAGTCCCATGAGTCAATTACCCCACATTTTTTATCCTAGCCCAGGGGACAAGGATTCCTATTGCCTAGGGTGCAGGAAGTTTTCCTCTAGTAAGTCTGCCCAGGAGGAGTGGGAGAAGGTGACAAGGTATTTGGTTTTGACAAATAGAGGAAGAGAGTTCATTGGGGGAGAGTTTGCAAGACTATTACAGGATTGGTATTGGCCTACAGAAGGGCTGGGGCCTGCTGAAGTACAAGTGTATGGTGGAGATGCTTGCCTAGTGATTGGGAAGGTACTGGAGGAGTTTGCTCTTATTCAAGCCAAGTATAAGCTCCTAACTCATCATTCACCACTTTTGGAGAATGACGACTCCTCCAAGCCGGTCCCTGGCTACGGCCCAGGACACACTTTGGGGACTGGTGACCAGGAACCCCACACCTACCAAATTGCCTGTGATGGCAGAGAAATCACTATATACCCATTGATATTCAACAGGAAATACAACAATCCTGCTGCCTAATTGGTCCCAATGGAACCACCCCCCAACGCCCAAACCAATCATCTCAACCCCACCCACATCTGACGCTGCTGGCCAGAGTAGTCAATTCCTGGGAGCGCTTTACCTGGCGCTCACAGGAATAATTTATTCTTCCTTACCAGTGGCCAGACCCTGGGCTGTGGCTGGGAAGGCCCTTTTCTACCTGGTAAAGTTAGGTCTCATCATCTGGTGGGCCATTCCAGTACCTGCTTTGACTCCTCCATCACCTGCTGGAGCATCACGTTACTCCTGGTATCCTAACACAAAAAGAACTGAACAGCTATTAACATTAAAGAACAGAGCCTAATTCTACCGCACAATTAATTAGCACACCTCAATAGGGCTCCCACATATACAACTTATTATTACAAATATTCAAACTTTTAAGTTTATCCTAGATTTAGAGGGCCATCAGATGGACTGTCACCAAAATAGTATATATAAGAATCCACTAAAAATTTAGCCGTCAGGCCAATTGCTTTACAATAAAAGACCCAGTGTTCTAGTGTCTTAGAGATGCTTTGATATTATTTAACCAGAATATTTTTTAATAAACTCTTTCTCATGATATTCATCTGCTAGACTGCTAGCCTTGGGTTGTGGCCCAGAGAAGCACATGTCCCCATTTTTTGAGGAAAACAGTTGTTAAAAGCTGACATTCTATACACTTGACCTATGTCTTGGGCTGATTGTCTTATTATAATGCTCTAAGCTATAAGATATCTTTTTCAAACAATCTTAAAATGACTCATCTGTTGTACTTTTCTAATAATGCTCATTTTTTTCTTAGAGAAGCATGTATACTTTCTGATTTAATTTGGGCATATAGGCCGGGTCTTATTGCCATTTTTACTGTAAATTAAGACTTAGAAAAAATAACACTTTTTAATTCTAAAAAAAGAAAATATAATTATTTTAAGTCATTTTAAAAAACTATATTAAAAGCTGGAAAAATATGTTTCTGTTGGAATACCTTAAGTATTTTATATAGAATTACAGATTTGAATTAAACATTTTCCCAGATATATAAAATAATGTCACACTGCATTCTTAAAAGCAGTCCCAGCCATGATTCTTGCATCTGTAGACCTTAAGAGCTGTTTTCTACACCAAAGTGACAGGTTCTTCTATTACATTTATAATTTTATAACACTTTATTTTTATGACAGACAATATAATGCTCTAGTCTGCAGTTTTCTAACACTAATTGATTTTCTCAATAGTAATCACAAATATATTTATAACCCTTACTCAAAATCTTAAATCACATATTCACCTTGTAAATATATCAAATATAAGTATTTTATCCTGATTGAACACCAAAACTAACAAATTGAGCCTTAAAATATATCACTAATTATCCTGAAATGGCACTGGTATTAAAGAAACATGATATTTAGGCTAGTAAAGCTGAGCTTTAACAAGAGCCAACTATGTATTATCTTAATAAGTTTAAAAAGCCTTTTGGTATATATCATCATCATTAATATGCAAGATATTCATGATTATAAGGCTTGGTTAAAGAAATGTGTAGAAATAAAAGGTACAGGTGTGCCAAAAAGCTATAAAAGTGAGAAACTTTCATGGCCGGCGGCGGTCATATACCAAGGTACCAAAGTGGAGATCAAGCCATCCTGGTAACGTGTCACAAGGGCCCAATAGAGGAATGGAAAAGAATGGGTTAGGTAAAGTAATCCTGCGGCTAAGGGGCAATAGGCACCAAGGTTGGGAACAACAACTTTGAGAAGGCTGAGGATGGTCAGGATGACCATCCCAGCTCTACTGTGATTGTAGGGCTGTGGAAGGAGAGGAGCAAGGGATAATAGGAAATGCCAGCCATCCCAGGGTTTGGACCTGGCTGGTAGTCCATGGGTGTAGGTCTAAGGTGGTACTCTAGTCTTCTAGTTTAACTTCTGCTCAAGTGAGGTATAAATTGAAAGCCTAATAAAGCAAACAAAACTAAAAGATTCATTCACTTTATTTGACTTTGTCTGCACTTTATTTAAGTGTGAGGAAGTGGTTTTTATACCAATCATCTGGTCTACCTTGGAAAATACTACTTCCTACTTTTGGTGAGCTTTTTGTGTCCCAAATCTTGGGCACTGGCTTCTTAGAAGTAGTGAAATGTGGCTTGGGAAGTGTGGATTTGAATTTGGGTGACTTGGTCTGAACAGGGGAATTCTGTAGGCAGCTGGTGGACAATTAGCTGACATCTTCAATCTGGGATTTTTTTTGGTTGGGTGTTGAGGAAATTTCTTCCTCAGGCTTGGCTTTGACTGCAGGAATTTCTGAATCTTGCAGCTCAACTGAGGTGCTGTTCACAACCAATTTATTGGCTGTGTTAACAGCAGCCCCAGTAGCTGCAAGATGCTCAGCTAGTACCTCAGTGCAGCTGGGGTGATTGGGGGTGGCAGGAACAGCAGTGTGTTTTTCTGCAGAAGCAGCAGCAGAAATCTGGATTTTATCAGATCTGCTGGTTGAATTCTGCAGCAGAACTGTTTGAGGGTGGCATTGGATGCGCCCAGCCCAATTATAGTATTGGGGCTGGGTGCTCCAATGCGTTGGGAGCCGCAAGCTCCCCTGGGCCAGTGTTAAAACTGGCCCCAGGCTGGGTCCTGTTCCTGGGTCAATTCAAACTTCTCAAATAGGCCAGGGAAGTTTGAATTGCCCCATGCTTGCCCTGGTGTGGGGGTTTAAACCCTGTTCCAGGCGCCGTAAAGCTGGCCCTTACAGAAACCTTGTAAATTTTGTGAAAAAGAAAAGGCTCAAGCATTGTGGCAATGCACTTTTACTATTTGGGCAGAATAAAAATAGTTTCAGATCAAAAACTCTTTGTTGCTGTATTAAAAAAGTCTCATTGGGCTAAAGAACATATTAAAGTTTATTAATGTTGCTAAAAAGTTCATTTTATATAAAGGTCCCCACTTGCAGAAAAATCTTAGAGCTTGTATTTTATTATTAAATGACTATTATACAGTAATTATATATATGTGATTATATTGATTCAAAAATTCAGCTCAATATTAAAAATAAACTGTTACATATATATATCAAAGCTGATTTAACTAAAGAATACTATAATTCAATTAAGAAGTTTTGATTAAATAGAGTCATTCCAAGCAAAAAAGTAAAGGTTGGTGAGGCTGCCATCAAACCAAGATATTAATAAAAAAAAGCCAAAAAATATAGAAAGACTTATTTATTATAAGGGTGCCTTACTAACTCTGGGACAATATTTAGTGTTTTTGATTGCAAAACCAATATAGATTGCAGAAACCAAGTATTAGCTTTAAATAAATAGTTTAATAACACCTTTAGGTTACACTGGGATTTGAAAGGGTTATGTAAATGAGAGCATGTGATTTTCAAAGTGGGTATAGAGCAAGGCAAGTGGGATTTTTATCTTTAAGATAAATCTAGAAATTAGAAGTGAAAAAATTAAACTTAATAAATATTGTTTTTGAATGACTGCTATTATGTTTTAAATATGTGCAGAAAAGATTCAGGCTGAACATGATATTTATTTATTGTGGATAAAGGCATTGTCTTGGATTATTGATGAGAATTGTTAAGAATTTGTAGTGGTAGATAATATTCTTGGTTTATATAGATCAATTCAGGCAACTTTTTAGTTATTGTGGTGCACATAGTTTATGATATTGTTGGTTTTGTGATAGTAAATTTTGTTGGAATAGATAAAGCTGGGCTAGAAACTTGAGGGCAAGGGACGTCTTGGTGGTATATTTTAGGATTGATATTTGAGAAATGTTGTTGTATTGTATGTTGTGTTATCAGTTGACGTAAGTTGTTTGGACACAATTGGTCAAGCAGCAGCACAGTATGCTTGTTGATATTGGTGGTAGGTGGCATCATGAGGACTTGAATTCAGTGGCATTAAAGATATTTCTTGACGTGGTTACTGATTACTGGTTATGGTATGGCTTATGTGGTTGAGCTTCAGAGATTTTTCAGTCTTGAGAAATTGAAGTATCAGTAGGTTACTTATAAAATGAAATTCATAGCATTATGTCCAGAACATTTTAAGTTTTTTAGGATTATATGAATTAGGGTAAAAAGTAAAGTTGAAATTATGTTTACCTTAGATATATTCTTGTTTGGATATCAAAGCTATCTTGGGGTCATTATCAAACAAAATGTAGGAGCTGGATTGAAGTGGCTTTCTATTACAGAGAAATCTTGTTGCATGGTCTTTAGTGATATTAATGTTAATAAAAGAAAGAGATTTACTTACTGTATGTTTTTTGTCTTGAGGTTTAAGAAGAGCTTCCTATAGATTTTTCTTATTGTGACATGATCTTTGACTAGAAGTATAAATGAAATAGATTGTAAACTGCTGATTGGTACTAAAAAAGCTCTTATATAGCAAGCTTTGCTCTTTTGAATTCTGTTGGCTGAGAGGCAGGGAACAGTATCTTTTGGGATGGACTGGGCTCAGTCTTTGGGGTCTTCTATTTGTTTTTCTAATTACCAGAGGGTTCTTCAAGAGGTGTGATTTTGGAGATAAACCTAGCAGCATGTTGTTGGGGTGCTGGGTGTATTCTTATTAAAGGAACATCTAGAAGGTTTTCTTGGCCACACTATCTGTTGGGATTGGGATTCTTACTAGTTGAGTTTAAGCTTCTTTGGAGGTGGAGGGAAACTATTGCTTTGAGAAGGACAGGAAAATTATCTGAGTTAGGTCTAAAAATATTATATATACAAATTAAATTCACATACTCTCACTTAGCTACCATATTAGCATCAATTGTTGTAGATGTTGCTAACTTGTTAACCACAAATTGACTGGATTATTCAGTAACAGATTCTAAACTCACTGATGATCTTGGAAGAGAACTGCTGGAGTGAAGACTTCTGCCAGAGCAAGTCTTAAACTTCTTGTGCCATATATATTGATCAGGGTTTTCAATGGGGTAAGTGAATCCATCACTGTCAACTCTAAAGATATTAGAGCTCAGAAAATTAATGTAAAATACAATCTCTTTGCTTGAGCTCTTGGGATATTTGTGGAATTTGTATTATGCTGAGGCTCATCAGTGGGAAAAGGCTCAGAAAATTTGAGGAAAAATGAATGAGTTTCTATCTGCTGGATATTCAATCTCTCCTCTATGTCATTAGATACAAAAGTGTAGCAATTTACCTGGATTATCAGAAAGTATTCTTGTTAAAAGATCTTTTGCTTCAGATGATATCTTTGATGGGGGAGTAAAATAAATAGTCTCTCTAAAAAAATTATTAAATATAAGATAACAAACATATATAAGATTAAAAGATACAAACCTATCCTCAACTTTATCCAAAGGAGTTCCAACCAGAAAAGTATACCTTATTATATTAGATGACATTTAAAATACTTACATGATTTCTCCCAGTGCTATTATATCATCTGTTGGAGATGGATGACTTCTATCAGCTACTTCAGGTGATGTATAAAAACCTGTAACAGGTTTGATTTCATCATAGTTTATACCAACATCAATTTGGGTAGCCAAGCCAAAGTTCTTGATATATAATGACATATCATCAGTATAGTAGATATTGAAAAGATTGAGTTCAGTATGCTCTATATGGGATTCCTTAAATTGTTTCACTGCACTAATCAATTGTAGCATGAAAGCATGAATTTCAGGCTCAGTAAGAGTTTTTTGATGGAAAAAAAGCTCTTTAAGGGTGGTTTCTTGGTTGACACTCATGAACACAAAAGTCTGGTCCCTAACACAAAATTGTCTCTCAATTTTAACAGCATCTGACATATGAACTCTAGTATAAAGTCTTGCTTCATTGAGAGACTATGAAATTAGATTAGAATTTTAGAATACTTTACTGGTAGTTTTGGAAGGCCACTAGAGTAGTTGGACTTTTGAACACCTTTGCAAAAGACTAGCTGTTTGGATTCAAGATCCACAGCCTCAAAGCTTCTCCCAAGTTTTCCCTAAAAAAAGTTAAGAGATAATTTAAATCATGATTACTCTGCTAATTTGTCTTATCAACATATAAGATGTTTTTGATTTGCGGTCATATAGGGTTTTGCACAGGTTAGATCTGACCCTTTCCCCTCTTAAGTTAAAGTAAGAGAAGGTTTTAGCTGTTGAGTTTAACATTGGTTGTTCAAATATTTTATTTGAAAAAGCATATATCTTTGGAGTTGAACTGTTAAAAGTGGTACGACTAGGTGAGATCTTTTGGGTGTTTTGCTTGAGAAATCAAATTTCAAGTGATGCATTCACTAACTTTGCATGAAATTATTTTGGAA